>OX403619.1:8364325-8697596 GCA_948107695.1 Meliscaeva auricollis
ATATTAAAGATATAATTTTGACTCCAGTTCTTTACATATTTTTATTTTTTTTTTTTTTTGTTCACCTTTCTGTGTTTGTATTGTCAGTTTGGCCTGAATGAAATTAATCAGCTCTATAGTGAGTTTCGCTGGGAAAACTTTTTACGTGAAATATTGTTGGGCGCCCGGAATTTGAAAAGCTTACAAGTTTCGCCAGAATAAAATTAATATTTTCAGAATAGGGAAAAGTAAAATGGCAGTTTTTTGGATGGAATCTTGTTCGCGTAAAACTCACAATAGGGCTAAAATCGAGATTGATGCGTTGAGCGCTAAGTGGACGACGGGCATAAAGCATTTATGCTAACCATAGAGTCTCACGTGACAGTTTACTTACGTAGAGTAACAAGTAGCCCATAAGCGCTTATGTTTAAAATAAATAATTCAAGTATCGTATCAGTAAACAGCCCTCAATGGCTGAGATTTCCATTTCATTCATCGTCATTAAAAACGTCAAACAATGCTCCAGAATAATGGTAGCTATTAGTTGATTAGGTATCGTATTTTTAGTTTATTATGATTTTAAAAGTCAATAAAATAATAAAAACAAATTTAATTTTTGTATCATTTGTGTTGAGTATCAGAACAGTACAAGTCCTATGCTTCTCCCTCAATATTTCTTATATTCATGTAATTTTTCAATATTTCTCTTCACAAACATATCGGGGAACCAAAAATCTTCAAATCCCGGTTCCCGGTTTATATGAGATTACAGAAATTAGATTTGTCATAGGTAAGTATTGACTAGAGCTTTTGAAACCCGGGTACCCGAATATCGGGTATTTTTATACCAATAGTTTTGAAACTGGGCATTACCCGTCAAGTACTATACCTATTGTACGTGCGAAATAGAAATTTACTATATATTAAGGCACCTATGACCTATCGCTATCCAATGAAATAAACCTGCATGCTGACAATATTTTATGTTGATCGTGGAAATGTTTACAAAACAAATATTGTTTAACAGTTCCACAATCTAAATTTTTAATAATTTTCATAAAACAAATGTCGAGGTTAAGATGATGACTGATTTAAAAATCAAATTTAAAATTATGTTTTGTGGCATTTTAATCTTAGTCAGAGGTAAATTGAATGAATTAATCATAACTGCATACATACGTAGCCAATTACAGATTCTTCTTTATCTTCTTTTTAAATCTCTGACTGAAACGTGTTGTTATCGTCCACTGAGCACACTTTCCTTTTCCATATTTTTTTTAAATTTTATTTATAGCATTGTTAAGTGACATTTTTCTTTTAAAGTGATAAGATAAAATCGATTGATTTGTGGAGAATTTTCTCTGATAAGAATTTTTCCAACTTTTTTGTTAATCCTTATTTTATAACAAAAAAAAAAAAAAAAAAACAAATACAGAAGGTAGGTACACATAAGTCGACTTTATCAGAGGAAATTGTAGGCAAGGAAAGAAATCTTATTTTCTTTGTTGATAAAAAAGAAACAGAAATAATGTATGGACACAACATAATACAGTCAGTGGGTACACTAGATTTTCAATGCGAAAAATTATTAGTGACTCAGCATCAGCAGCTAGTAAAAGCAAAGACGAAGACAAGACTTCTCCACAAGAAATATACATGACGAATAAATAAAAAAAAAAAAAACAATTTATGCACAATGAGCAGATTATACGGAAAGAATCTTTTAAAGAATAATCAATGTTTTACAAAAAAAATAAAATTCTACAAAATAAACTCACGAAATAAATTGATTTTGATTCACAAAAATTATAGTAAAAAATATATTTTTTGTCCGTCGTCTTTCAGTAACTTTTTTCTTTGACTTTTCTAATTTATATACCGATTTGCTGTCGCCACTTTGCCACCTTCTTTTTGAAGTGTTTACTACATTTGTCTCATTCTTTCTTTCATATATTTTTCACCTCAAAAAAAGGGACGCGGCGAGTGGTTTCGTTTTTTTTTTTTCTCTCGACAATTTTCTTCAAAGAAAAAAGAAATCTTGGCCATTCTCTTCTATTGATAATAAGACGCAAAATTTAAGGATTTTTTTTTTTGAGAAAAAGAAAAACACTTAAAAATTTTCAGCATATGGAAAATTTCAACAATAAACAGACATTAGCAACAAAATCCAATTGGTCTAACAAAAGAAGTGTGTATGTACATTAAGGACACCAATATGCAGCACACATCATGGGCAAAAAAAGAAAGAAACTAACCCGAGTGAATAAAAATGAACGTTTCATCGATAAAATGAGTATATTACTTCAACTTTTAACAATAATTTAATAAATATCAATCAAATACACTACCTAAGTGGATTTTTATTCCAAACAGATTTAATAATTCATACGAATTTACAGCAAACACGACAGCGAAAAACCTGGCGAAGAAAAATTACTTTTCTTCGAGTGAAGCGCACAGTGTGAAAAGAAATTCACCACATTTGCCAACTATCCAATTAGCTCGCCATCTCGGTCTGGTCATTTTCAAAATGGTTCCGCAAGTAGCGATTTGACGGTGGATAGAATAAGGCGAGCATATATATCGAAAAGAAAGGGAGTAAAACTTGCCACGTCGAAGTGTAGTTGTGTAGAGAATGGTGATTTTTCAGAAAGAGCCGGCGTATGTCAACGTTGTCACAACGAGAACCTAGATGGCGTTGCGTTATTTCACCTCTCACCATATTAGTTATTTCCCCTTCAATAAAATAAAAATTCTTTATCGGGAAACTATAAATTTTTCCAGAAATAAAATGTAAAAAAAAACTTTAGAAACAATTTTTTTTCTTCACATTTTGATTTAAAGATACATTAGTTTAATTGCAATTTTAGTTTCAGTCAATAAACAAGTGATCTAGTAGTAAAAAAGTGACCACGCATTGTGTTAGAAAATATATGAACAAAAAAAAAAACTTATTGGAAACTAAGGCCACCATACGAAGAAAAATTTAATTATGTTTTATCCCAAATCACCTTTTATTAAGAATCAACTTGTTGAATCACAATTGTTTTCACGGAATGTAAGTTTCACTGTTTAAATTATCCTATTAACACTTTCTTTTACATATAATTCGAATGGAAAATTATTGTTAAAATAAATTTTCCAATTTGGATGGGAGGAACAATTTTACTGTGACGAACAGTTTTTTTTTTGCACCACACAAAATGTCAACCCAGCCACGATGATGTGAGAGTGGTGGATTGGCGACGTGTTGAGTATGTTGAAAATGTCATAATTGTGCGATGACGTTGTATGGTGAATTTTTGTTTATTTCATTTATTTTAAGGGTATGGTTGAACTTTAAAAAATGTTTAGGTTTAAAGATATTTTTGTTAAGCTATTTTGTGATTTACGCTATCCAACTATCAATTCAGCTTCTGTATAACGATGTCCTTATAAGAACTATACTATTTAAAAAAGCTGTGATTTTTGACATAAAGCTGCTATAGCTGTGTAATACAAGTCTTATCGACGTGATGAACATTTTGGCTAACTTACATTTTGTGCCTCGGGAAATGTAATACCGAAGCTACATTTTAGTTTCTGTAAGGTTGTTGGGCATGGATAAAACAGAACTTTATAAATCATAAGAAGATAAACCGAAGTTGTTAGTTTTAACGGCTAGCTTTTAAGACTTAAATACAAGTCCTATCCAATATCTCAACTATGTTTTTCTAAAGAACAGTTTTTTCTCACTTTTAAGATTTGAACTATATACCTGCTGGCTCTAGTCCATTACTCATTCCACACTGTTCTGCTTTATGGAGTTTATAATTACATTTTTCTTTATTTTCAAATAGCAGCCAGGATGCACCCAACTTCTAGAATGGTTGTGTCGAACACCTTCAACCACAACTTACAGAATAAATCTTCTATCATCTTCAATATCCGACTTTACTGCTAACCTACAAACAACCTTATCAAAAAAATATAAAAATATTCCGAATGTATTCCTCATTAATGAAATTCCTGAAGCAGTATGCATATCTAATGTTGAAGAATTATCAAAATCACCTTTGAAAGACCTTAAAGAAATAATGGTTGACAGTAGTTGTGGAGCTGCAATTCTGCGAGGTGCTCACATATTTGCCCCTGGAGTTCTTTCCATGCAAAGCGGAACAAAACTTGGAGAGCAGGTTAATGTATTTGTTGATTTAGAAGGAAAATGTAAGAAGGGCACAAATATAGCCTTTGAATCAGAACAGAAAGTCTTTGTTGGCACTGGAGAAGTTAAAATGCAAAGATATCAGTTGTATGGGGAAAATGTATCAAACCATGGAATTGCAATTGAAATGCACTCGAATATATCAGGCGTGCCATCAATTGGGGATTTATCGTCCAAGGATGCTCTTCTACAAAACTTCCCTTCAATAGTGTGTGTAAGAGTTTTGGATCCACGACCCGGGGAAGTAATATTGGATATGTGTGCAGCTCCCGGTAACAAGACAACTCATATAGTAGAACTTACGCGTGACAGTGGCACTGTGATAGCTTTAGATAAGACAGAAAATAAAGCAAATTTAATACGACGAAAAGTAAATGATTATGATTTAAAGTCTGTTCGAGTGTTTGCATTTGATTCAACACAATTATTAAATGGAAATAATAATAAACCTCAAATTGATGCTCCACCCTTTGGACCTGAAACTTTTGATAGAATTCTCTTAGATGCACCATGCAGTGCCATTGGAAATAGACCGTTATTGTCTAGTAAATTAACACCGAAAATGTTAAAATCATACCCTAATGTGCAAAAGAAGCTTTTGAGAAATGCTGTTGGTTTGCTTAAGAAAAATGGTGTGCTAGTTTATAGTACATGCACTGTGACTGAGGACGAGAATGAAGGTATGGTTAAATGGGTCTTAGAGCAATTTCCCGAAATTAAATTAACTGAAGCACTGCCTACTTTTGGTGGACCCGGAATTGAGGGAAGTGAATTAACTGATGAACAAAGGTAACATCGAAATTATGTGATGTAATTTGTGTATTGATTTCTTATTATTTTCTTGTTATAGAAAGTTTGTCCAACGTTTTGGTCCCACTGAATATAATAGAGGATGTGCAGTGGACAGCATTGGCTTTTTTATAGCGAAGTTTGTTAAGGTGTCCTGAGAAAAAAACTTAAATGTGAGATTATGAAATATTTAAATAAAAACATGTCACATCTCATCCTTTGCAGTTCTGTAACATTGAGTTTGTATATAAAAATTCGACTGACAATGCCAATACAGTTTTTTGCATCGACAGTAGGAGTATTCATGCAATGAGAGAAAACTCTGGTAAACCTAGGAATCCAGATAATTTCGTATTTCTGTTGTACAAAAGTGATTTCTTCGCTCTTATAACTCTTGCATCAACAAAAGTTGTCGATAAATACTGTGAATTGGCACTGGAAGGACTTGTAACCATAATTGGCAAGGAAGTAAATTTCTTTCACAAATATCGTTTTATTCCATGATTTGATTACCCATTATTGTTTCTAAAGCCCAGAACACTGCTGAAGTGAAACGAAAGAGCCTATACAAAAATCACACAATGCAATCGTTAACGAAAAAATTTGTTTCTGCTTTTCTTAGTAGACACCAACAAAAAATTTCGTTTCGCATCTGCAGCGTACTAGGCTTAATGTCGGAAACTTTTCGAATGCAACAAGATAAAAGGATTGTTTGCACCCAAATTTCTTGCAGTGCAGCTGTGGCCTTAGAAAATCCAAGTGTACTTTTTTCGGAACATTTCCTAAAAGGAGTGGTGAAAATCATTCGACCAATCAAAACCACCCGCACAAATTTGACACTTTGTAAACTGACACATGAAAATAATTTTAATTTTTCTCTTTTCCAAGTAGTAATCAAAATCAACTATAGACTTTGAATTTGCAGCAAAAAATAACCAAAGAACATGTCATCGAAAAACGCATCAAAGAAGTCCAAATGGTCACTAGACTTTAGTTCAAAGTAAATAAAACCTATTCTTTGAAAATTGATTAATACAAATAGCTTTTTCCATAGACAAAACACAGATTTGCCATCACCACCAGGTTACAATCATTCAACATTGATTAACCAAACCGAAGTTGTGAAGGATAATCATTTGATCATAAAGAAGTCATGGGATCTAGCATTAGGACCATTAAAACAGGTAATGTTTAAGCTTAAAAAACTACTACATACCTACTTAAATCTCATTAATTATTGCTTGTCTAGATTCCAATGAATCTCTTCATCATGTACATGTCTGGTAATTCAATTTCCATTTTTCCAATCATGATGGTCGGTATGATGCTTATACGACCTATCAAAGCCATGTTCTCAACACAAACTACATCTAAATTGGCCGATGGAGCGCAAGGTAGTGGACAAAAATTAGTTTATTTCTTGGGAAACTTGGCCAACGTAGCTTTGGCATTGTACAAGTGTCAGAGTATGGGATTACTGCCCACTCATGCGTCTGATTGGTTAGCGTTTGTGGAGCCCCAGACGAGACTTGAATATTACGGAGGAGGTGTATCGTTTATCTAAAAAAAAAGAAAAAAAAATTCATTTACTAGCTAAAAATATTTCCATTTTATGTTCGTCGGATTTAGTTATGAATATTTATGTTTTGATTGTCAATAATAAAATTAATGGTATAAGACATTATTATAAACTGTTTTCTACAGGGATTCGTCAAGACTTAGACATAATAATTGTCAGTTCATACCGAGGAATCACTGCTTTTTTGATAACTCGATGCAGCAGCAACCAGGCATCTAGAATTCTCTTGATTATCTTTAGTTTGAAGTTTGGGTGTCTTTAGGGCCAGTTATAGCGATCGGAAGAATGCATCAAGAATATATTTTTCTGATGGTTGTTTAAAGGGAAGAAAATAAATCTCTTTTTCTTGAAACGATTTGGGAAAAATGTTCTATTGTAGTTTTTAGGTTTCTTTTCAATTGTTTTGAAATGCAAATACCTACTAAGCTAATGGATAACAAAAATAACTCAAAGAATTTTGTTGTGCCAATAACTTTACTATAAAATAATTATTTATTGTAAAAAATGCATTTCTTTATTTTCCTGATGGAAATTAATGTTTCATAACAGTTGATTGGCTTTTCAAACAAAATGAAGCAAATCGTTATAATCATTTTTGAATTTCAGTTTTACTTGTTTCAGTAAAAAGGACGGTAGAATTTTTTACATCACACAATTTCGCTATCAGGAAAAAACATTAAGACCGGTATTAGGTACTCGTTCATAAACCTATTGGCCAAGGAATTTTAGGGACTTATGAGTGGTCTCGACCACTCATAAAGTTGGAAGTACTGACTCCGAAAACTCCGATAGGAGCGCTCATAACGTATGAGCGCTTGATAAATACCAGTCTTAAATTTAAGAAAACTCAGATAAAAGCCATTTTAATATAAGAACGATCGGAGAATAACGGTCTCAATTTTATAAAAGCCGCGATTTATTATCTATCTGGATATAACTCTCGTGTCGAGATGAATCGGAATGAAATCCATATGAAAAAATGACATTTGTCCCAATTCGCAATGTTTCTGGACAACTTTCTTCGGTGAGAGTTACAGAGAACACAGTCACTTTATCTAATTTAATATGTAAAACAAAAACAACACGTAGTCCTGCTTCCTATCGAGATCTTTTTTAATGATCCAAGTTAGTTCTCCCTTTCGATAAGGATGAAAAATAGCAAACGCAAGATTTAGGGGTACTCACGCAATTGTGGTAAATATGGTAAACCTGGTAAATGTCGTAAACATGTCAAAATTTTTATAAATATGACAGTTAGTTTACCAGGTATTGTACTTTACCACGTTTACCAAGAGTTTACTTGGTTGCAAGAATAACCCTATTGTTGGAAAATAAGCAAACACTAAGAGATAGATATGTAACACGGTTTCATTTTGACCCACATCGTTATATTTTCATGTTCACGTTCTGTTACTCTAGCATCCAGATAAATAGTCCTGATCAGATCATGGGGATAATAAAATAAAAATAGTCCTAATCAGATCATGGGGATAATAAAAAAACGGTTACTGATTCAACTTTTCCAATCTAATGCGTTTTCTGATTGCCTTAACTGCCGGCGCGTAGTGGCGTATGCGAACAAAAGAATTGTGTTCCATTACCAACTTATCTCCATAAGTGATATTTTAAACAGAATATGGATATTTCTGAATCAAACGGAACTTTTATTTCTCGACTACAAACTGACAGCCTTTTATACCAATTAAAAGACATTTTTCTTGACAAAACAAAAAAATTCTTGTAAACAAGATTTCTCTGTTTTTATTTTTCTAAAGTTGTTTAACATATATTTTATTTATATCCTTAAACTTTTGTTTATATTTAAATGCAATAAAAAAATACAAATTTTCATTTCAAAAATGGAAAATCCAAATGAAAACTCAACAAACACTTATGAATATGAAATGAAGGCACTCACAAAACCAGTGCTACATCATCATCATCCGCCTAAATCCTTTAAAAATATTTATCGTTCATCACATTACAAATCATATAAATATGCAGAAATTGGCTTCACAATAACAAAACTTAATAAAAAATATGTTGCACATTGTAGAGTGTGCAATAGAACACTAGGCAACACAGCATATGCCCGTCTTAAGGGTCATAGGTACCTATAACTTTTTGTTGTCTTAAATCATTTAATTTTGAGTCTGATATTCCTTATAATTTACCTAGAAACATTTGCCGAGAAGCTCCTTTGGAGAACAATGATTCAGAGTGCCCATTATATCCAGCTAATATTAATGAAACTTACGTTGCAAAGCAAAGCGTAAGTCCGCCACAACACTGCAACTCACAAGCATCTAATGATTGTTCCAGACTGACTTTTGATTTGGTAAAGTATAGAGACCCTTAAAATAATCTCCATTTTTTCTATGAGATTTTGTCATTTGCAGGTGACACCGAAAATAGAAACTGTGGAATGTCAACTAAGCCCAGATGTAATAAAATAATCATAGAGTCTAGAGTGTAGTCAAAATGTTTTGTTTATATGTTTCAGCTCCATCCCTACGGTAACCCCGATCAGGAATCGCAATTACTAAATGAAGAGAATCAATTAAAGTTAAATATGATTGAAGTTCTTTTGCCTATTAAGTTCAACAAAAGATTACTCTTTGAGGAAGACACAAAAAAGAGTGCAGATGTATGGATGAAAATTTTAACAAAAGCACAATCTCTTGGTCTAGCTCCCACAGGTGTACCTTGGACTTATGCTCGTGATTCGCTTTACTCAGTTTGGAGACTTCACACGCTTGTATGTTAAAAAAAGTTAAAATATTCACAAAGTTAATCACACAATCATTTACAGCAAAAGAAAGATGCAATAGATTCTGGTGAGACTAATGTAAAATACAACATTGTGGATCTTTCTATATTGCAAATTGAAAATGCACCAATGTTGAATGATAACTCAATTTTTGAGTAAGTTTTGAAACACAAATTTATGTAAACCACACAAAATTCAAACATTTATTACTTAATACAGAAATGAGAGCATGCATGATACTGCCAATAATTCTTTGGGCAATAGGACATCTACAGAAAACACACAATCATCGAAAAATAATTGGGTTCCAGAAAGCACAACCACCATTGCCACTCAAACCTCAGATGAAATGTACAAAGCTGATTTGAGATTAAAACTACTTCAGTGTGAATCTTTGGAAATCGAGAACTACAGACGCAGCTTAGAAGCTTTCGAATTGGAACGAAAACTTCAAATTCCTCATTCGAAATTTGCTGCCAAGTATTTTCCTACAACGCTACTACGTTCAAATGAAAGATCGAACGGAAGGCGGGTCGAGGGAACAAATAGCATGGTTAAGATCGAATTAGATGACTAAAATCACATAATTTTTTTTTTTTTAATTTTTATTATTTAAATTTACTGAGAACATTTATTTATTTGGAAAATATTAGGTTAAGAAAATAGTAATTATAGTTACAATTGTTTTTTTTTATAATAAAAAAAATTATTATTAGAAAAGTTCGCGAGTTCACTCATAAAATCATTTTAGAAAAGTACTAAGTCAAATTAACTGTAGTCGAGACATCTAATTTGGTTCAATCGAACGTTTTCAATGGACAACACTCGCTTGAAACAATTTATGCACTACAGTGTTCGTTTGTATACCTATACGAACTTAATTCTATGAAGTTACGTGCTAGATACCCAATAAAACTAAATCAGACAGCCAAGACGCAGCCTATGCGACGTGTCTTCTTGCAATACCCATGAACTACGACAGAAATTTTTGTATTCACCTTTCTCGTTGTATTCTTAATATTGTGTTGCAGTCTTTAACGCGAGATTCGATGAAAATGATTTAAGAGCGTCTATTTGTGGTCATTGTTGCAACCATCAAATGTGATGGATACTGATTTCTGGTGGCCAGTCGTTGTCCCAAAGTCTTATACTTGAATTTTATTAAGTAAACATAATTATTTTGGTAATTAACGAGTTGCTTAATTGGAACATTTTTATCATCGGAGCACACAATGGTTGAAAATTGATCACGTACTTCCAACTTCGGATTTGTTTTTGAACTTTCTGAGGTTATAGTCAAGATAAAAAGTGGTTGCATCGACCCTCTAAGTCCGTAGACATTTCTAAGCAAAACAAAAATAGCACACATTTGACAAACCATGGAGGTGATGTTGCCATTGTGATTAGATTTAATTCAAGTTTTAAGACAATTGCCCCTATTTGTTCTCTGTATTGATCCCAGAAAACTCTTACTAACTTACCTAAGGTGCTTAAATTACTGGCTGGACATATCTTGCCAGCCCAGTTTGCAGTTACGCACACCAAGTTGGTTGAGGTCGGTCACAAGTAGTTACCGATCGCGTTTGCTACGATGAGGTGTCTCTCTGATAATTCCATTACCATTGGGGTAAGTTTCGCCGTGCTGGTGCCTTGGTGTCCATACCATCCACACGTCACAGTATTTTCAGCTCTTTGATCAAAGGAAAGTATATGCAGGCATGTTTCTTACAAATGAGCTGGAGTGTGATCCTGACAATCATCTAAAGTTTCCTAAAACAGTTAGACCATCCACACTATCAGCCTTAGGCAACTTTAAATATCGATCGGGTGAATGAATCGTCCCAATTATGAAATTTGAACCGACTCGTATTTTCTTCATTTTTTAAGTTGCTTCAAAATCAGGCCAATCTCCATTTGCCTTTTGGCAAATCGACATGTTTAACTGAAAATACCGAAATTGTTAGCTAAAATTATTTAAGAAATCGAATGTCGAAAATGACGATACGATTCATGTCAAATTTCATAATTATTGGGCATTGGGGTAAATAATATTTAAATGTCGTCATCCAAATTAAATGTATTGATCCATTCGAAAACCCATCATTGTGCAAAGCGTGATGGTTTGTATTTGTAAGAGAAGTCACAGAAGATTATGGAACAAGTATCATTAATTTATGAGAGCACCTGACTTATCCATTATGTACTACAACCTCACACATAAAAAAAAAAATCTCTTTAATTTGTAAGTTTTATCTTCGTTAGATTATTTTATTTGTTGCATTCACATTTATTTGTTTTAATCATTGAAATTTTACTAACACAAAAAATTTAAACAAAGAAAAACTCTGTATGAACGAGCTACGTACTTAGGAATCCACATTAACCAAAATTCATTTACGTTTGAATTCATTTTTTACGATGCTCATCAGCATAATCTTTTATTTTTTCGATTAACTTGCCAGGTTCATCTACCCGTGGAACCTTGAAAAATAAAATTTGTATTACTCAAATGCTATTTTATCAAAATATCTTTTGTTGGATTATTTTTATTTACATACATCATAGTTCTGAGTGATGTATATTCCTGTGTATATACCTGCGCCAAAAGTTAGCTAAGAATAGGAAAATTACATAATTTGTTTAGTTTAGGGAATACTCAATCAGTTAACTTATATATATATTTTTTTTATCGATTTATTAAAACCGGTTTAATTTAATAAAGTTTATTTACTTACCAAAAATTTGAACATGTCGTAGATTGTTGAGCTGCCTTCGCCCGCCACTTTGAAAATTATTCCAAAAACTGTTCGGAGAAGAAACAAAATTCGATTTTCCTACTCGCTTTGGCTAGTAGAAAAGCTTATGACAGATAATTTTTTGGAACGGCGCGAACAAATGGAATTTCTTTTGTCCGCTAGCAGCTGATTTATACCAGTTTATGTTTTTTTTTTACTTGATATTTCTCCAGATGCAAGTGAAGTGTCAAAAATTGCTTTGTTTTTGTTGTTGCGTTTTGATTTCGATTGTTTCAGGTAGAGGTGTGTTCTTTTCAAAATTCGTTCGTTGAATGTTTTTTTTTTTGTTTTCAGTAAAATGACAGGTATCTAGTTCAGGGTTGGTCATGAGGAAGGTTGAAATTTAATTGTTTTTGGTTTCGTCATAATGCTAAATATAGCAAGGTAAAACCAAGCAATGCATACAAAATAAGAATGACGACAGCTAGTCTGCAAATTTAATTTTGCAAATGTATTTTATTTCAAGGTTATGAATGTGATAGGCTTTAGAATAAATAATTTTAGGTAAAACCGCACGGTAGCAACTAATTTGTTTTGAAGTTTTTGAAAGATATTAAACATCGAAAGGAGTTTGAAAAGTTTGTTTATTTTATTTATGCCATATTTTCTATTGTGGAACTCTCAGTTGAGGAAGTGTCTAAATGGAAATGGTAAGGTAGTACCTCGTAGTGATAATATAGTTCACCCGGAAAGTTTATAATTGATTCGTTTTCGTCAGGTTTGATTTAACATAGGATAATAGCAACAGATAGGTATCTCGATAGTTTAAGATTCATTACCAACGTGACAAAAGCGTAGAGCGTTTTTCATTTTTCTTATAAAAAAACGCTGTTGGGAGCTTTTTTTTTTGCTTACTTACTTACTTACGTATTCATGTGGTCGTACTTAAACTTCTATTAATCTTAGACTGGGGTTTGTCCTGGAAAAGGATAATTTCCTATATATTTAGTATAGGTACCTACGAAATATGCGAGTGACCTGCACAGCAGTAACGAACATCAAAATATTTCTCAGGTGAAGATAAGCCTTTGACTGCTACAATTCTTCTATCTAATGTCGACTCTTTTTTGGAGAATGGAAGACGACATAAGATTCTTAAATTAAAAACTATAAAATAATGTGCGTTCCACATTATTACTACACAGCAGGGCGTTTTTAAAGTCGTTTTTAAACTCCAGTTTATCCTAGACTGGGGTTTATCCTAGGTTATTTGAATAGGATAAACCCAGGTCTTTCTTAGTAACGGATTAGACAGCGTCTATGAATACGACCTAGTGACTCATAAAAGCCATTTTAGTCTTTTTAAAATTTATCGAGAGTGATGAAAAAAATCGTCGACCTTTAAGTTATGGTTGACAAAAGAAATATAGAAGCGCAAGTGAATAATATCTATAAACTTCATAGATTGTCAAAGTGTCGTCAATTTACAAACGACTTAAGTGTCATTTATAGGACTGGAATCTTTTAATCTGAAATAAGTGAAATATCCGAAAAAAAACAACATTATTTTTTTTTTTTATAATTTTTTTAAAAGTGTATCTGTAACTTTATTTCTCCGTTTTTCTTCATTTTTGTTTATAAAGTATATATAATATATATATTTTTTTTACTTCTTATATCATCATATTATGTATATATAATAATAATAGCCATAATAATAATAATAATAATAATTGTTAATTCAAATTGTAAATTAGGGTGTTTACTTCAACAGCAAACACAACAATTTATAAATTCATTTATCTTCATTTATTTTGTTTTGTTTAAAATTTAATATGTTTTCTTTTTTTAAATGTTTACAGCAGTTTTTTTTTTGTATTTATTATTTTCTCTGTGTTTTTTTTTTGCCCGATAGTAATAATAATAATAATCATAATGATGATAATAATAATAATAATAATAATAATAATTGTTGTTTGCTATTTTATCATTTTTTTTTAATTTTTGTTTTGTTCTGTAATAAAAATTGTTTATTAAATATATAGTATGTATATATATTTTATATATATAGTTTTGTATTTTTTTTTTGTTATTTTGAAATGATTATGCCTTAAATATACATGTATATATATTTTGTTTATATAAAACTAATAAAAGTAGGAAAGAAACAAAACTGAAATATCTATATTTTCATATAATATCCTATATGATTTTTTTTTTCATTTAAATTTTTATTTCAAAAAATGTCGGTGTATTCTTCATCCTTTTTGTCTGATTTTTCTTACAGATTTTTTTTTTTTTTAATTATTTATTTATTATTTTTACAATATGTGTTGTATAATCTATATCTATGTATATATAAATATTTTTTGTTTTATTCTTATTTAGATTTTAATTCCCTATAATTTATTTTCTTTTATTTTCAATTTTCTTACTTTTTTTCTGCATGTGTGTGCTAATATATTTTTTTTCTTCATAAGGAAAATGTTACATAATTTCTATAATAAAAAATCAAAAATAATATTTTTTTAAAAATGTTTGAATGCACATTTTCAGTTTTGATGTGGATAATAATTTAAGTTGTTGATACTGCGTAACTCTACCGTAATAGACAATATTACTAAATATATATAATGTTTGTTTTATTTATGCAATCGTTTATGTTTTTTCTTTTGTTTATATTTATGTTGTTGTTGTTCCCCGTTCAAATAACGGCCCTAATTTACATAATTGTATTTTTTTTCTTCATATTTGTAAGCTTACATTTTCTTTAAGTTTCATATAATAATCATAATAAGTGGTACAAACTAAATCACAAATAATAAAAATGGCAAGTTTTCACTTAAGTCCTAAGTAAATGTTTGACACGGTTTATTGTTTAGTACTCATCTTTTTTTTAAATTTAAACTTTCTTCTTAAATCACCACAAGATGATATTTTTATTTTGTTTTAATATATATATATATATTTGTGTATAATATATATATATGAATTTTCCTACGTGTGACTTGGAGCTTTATGTGTATTTTATTTTCTTAAATACACACTTTGTTTCATTTTTCTATATATTGTTTTATACATTTTTTTCCCGAAAATGGTTTTAAGAATATTCTGGCGCATTAATTTGTTTTTTATTTTTCTTATACGATTTTGACTAAATTAAAATGTTTAATTTAAATTAATAAAAAAAAAGTATAATTACATATATTTTTAAGTGAAAGATTGTTACTTTTAAAAATGTATGCATGTATATAATATTTTGTGTAAATTAGTAACTTACTTGATCGAGAGTATATTTTGTAAACTTTGTTTTTTTTTTTTTTTATTTAAAGAGTTTTGTTTAAAGTTAAATTTGCTGATATGGTTAATAATAGCCGCAGTTTAAATAGTTTCTTTTGTTTTGTTTTTTTTTTTTTGGTTTTGTAAGTGTTCCACGTTTTTGTTGGTTTGTTTTGTTAGAATGATTTCAATTTAAAATGTTGATTGGGTGTTTCTGTAAATTTTTTTGTTGGATAAATAGAAAATATATGTATGTATTGTAGAGATTAATAAATTTGTGTAATTTACAATTTTTGTTTTAAATAATTTTCTAAATAAATTTCATAATTTTGTTAGAATGAAAAAGTATTAATTTAACTATAAATATTGATTAAGAAAATATTATATTAAATTAGTTTAAAATTTATAGAGAATGATACAGAGACTGCATAATACTGAAGTTTTTTTTTTTAATGTTATTTTTAAACAAATTATAATTTTGTTTGTTTTATAAATTTCCTATTTTTATAACAATTTTTTTTTGGTTAAAATTTTATTTTGCGTCCCTGCTCAAAATAGTTGTGTTTTGTCATTTTTTTGGTTTATTTTTTTTTTGTTTTTACTTTGTTATATCATATTTCATGTTTGTTTTTCTTATTTAATTTTAATTGAAACCATTACTCAAGTTTATGTATCCATTTGTTTTACAATCTTTGTTATTTATTTTTCTTTTGTTTATCTTTTATTTTAGAATTATTATTTATTGTATGTTTTCATTCTTTCTTTTTTTTTT
This sequence comes from Meliscaeva auricollis, assembly GCA_948107695.1. Classification (NCBI taxonomy): domain Eukaryota; kingdom Metazoa; phylum Arthropoda; class Insecta; order Diptera; family Syrphidae; genus Meliscaeva; species Meliscaeva auricollis. The sequence goes on from OX403619.1 coordinate 8,380,433, forward strand.
TTTATTTATATTTTGAGATTACTTTTGACGATGTACTGATATATAAATTTAAAATTTCATTTTGTGTATTTACATTTTTTTTTTAATTATTTTTAAAAGCTGAATACAATATCAAGAGGGTTAGTGTGTGTGATGAAATATATTTTTTATAATTTATTATTTTTATTTGTGAAAATCAATTTTATGCAATCTCTTAATAAAGTAGTTTTGTATTTTCTGTTTATATAAATTTAATAGCAAAATGAAGAATACTATGGTAATAAATTAATAATTTTGTTTTTGGTGGTTGGACGTTTGGATCAGTACGAATTTTGTTTTGTTGTGTGTGTTTTTTTTTTATTGTTTATCTACATACTACTATACATGTCATTGTTTTTTTTTGTTTATAAAATTATTATTAAAAATGCTGTTAGTTTGATAAGAAAATTAAATTTTGTTCACAATTTTTTTCCAAGATAACACAGTTGATTTCATTATTTGATTTGTAGTTTAAAAGTGTTAGTTATGCTGTAGCAAAAAAGTGAGTCAATCTTTTGATGACTGTTTAAAGTCTTCCTATACTCATCTACTCACGAAAAACGGGCCAAGGAGAAGGGACAGAAAACGGACCATTTGCCCATAATTCACAAAACAGATAAAACTTTAAAAAATAATTTCAAACTATGAGCAATATTCCTTTATCATTTTATCACCAAAACTGGAAGATATGACATTGTTTTAAAAGACATCTGTTTCTGTTTTACATCTATTAGTAAAAAAAAAAATACTATGAAATTGGATTGGCTGTTGCTTCGAAGAACTATAAAATTCCTGCAGGCAAATAACGGCCACTTTCACAAATCAATTCGACCATGCCATCTCTGCTCAGCAAAAGTTGGGTAGGGGTCTGTCAAAATGCACTTTTAGAAAAGCCATCATAAGCTGTCACCTTAGGCGATTTGTCAGCAAATAGAAAATCAAAATCAAGTCAAGGAGTATTTTTGAAAAGCAACTTGTATTGATTTGATCGATCTCAGTGTCACCTGCTGGACCCCCAGAAAAGGCTATTGACTCCTCTGTCACTTTGAATCAGCAGATCAGTTCAGGTGAAACTATACTGACCAATATTGCAGTCTCACTAAGCCTTTTTAAAAATTTAACAGACTTTTAAACTTAAAAATGACGTTTGTTCATACGAAAAACGTCATTTAAAATTTTACAAGGCTTTTAAATGTTGGTGAAATCACCATTAGCTATGATTTCACTAACATTTAAAAGCCTTGTAAATTTTTAAATGACGTTTTTCGTGTGGTTCAAAAGTCATTTTATGGTTAGAGCCTGTTAAATTTTTAAAAAGGCTTGGTGAAATCAGTTATTATTCTGTTAAAACATCTGTTAACCAAATGGAAGATTTTGTAAGGCTCAGGTCAATATTATGTACATATATTATTATATCACTTATGTGTAACTTTTGTATGTTGGTTGCACTTAGGAAATTTATTTTTTTCACTGCATTTGTGGGGAATGTTATTTCCTGACACTTGGTTTCACTTGTTTACACTACACATTAATTTTCCAACTTTAACTCGATTTTTCTTGTACTTAAACAAACTAACAGCAAAAATTTGTGCTGTAAATAATATTATCATTGTACTTTTCAGAATATAAGAACTTTCCCTTATTATAAATTTTTGACGAAAAAAAAACAATAAAATTAACGAAAAAATAATTATAATTTGTTTTTTTGGTTTTGGAATAAAAAATCTGGTTTTGATTTTTATGACTTTTGCTTTTGCATATGTTGTTTTTTTTTTTTGTTTTTGTTTTCAATACTATTTTACTAATTTTATTGTTCATGTTAAAGGTGCTCTTCAAAATACAAACATTTATTATTTTGCTTTGTTTTGTTATAAGAAACAAAATTTTGAAAGAAAAAACTATTTTTTGTGTGTTTTGTTGTCTGGTTTGTCACAAATCAAAAATCATATAATTAAAATACTTTTGCTTTAACTATTATATTATTATGATGTCGACGGTTGGAATCTTTGAATATTTGTATTTTTCATGTATTTGTTTTTTTTTATTAATAATTTTTCTAATATAATATTTTTATGTTAGACTTCTGCATTTTGTTTTAATTATTTTTTTTTTTTTTGTTTACTAAATATAATTAAAGGAACTGTGCTACAATAGAAAATGATTATAGTATAAAATAATGCCAAGCCTAGCTTATTGCATGTTTTTTTTTTGTTTGTTGTATCTATTTTTTTGTTAAATTTCAATTATAAAGTGACGAATTGAGATTCACACATTCTACAGTTTAGTTGAATATTTTTTTTTGTTATTATTTACTTTTAGTTTTGTTAAGAACTATTCGATATTCCCTAGTATTTTGGTTTGTTTGTTGGTTTTAGCATCCTGCAATCAGGATTTAATCTATATATAATATGCTTTTAACTATATCTCAATTTTATTTTTAATAAACTTTAAATATTTGTTTAGTTATTTTTATATGATTCCCTTAGAAATTGTATTTCAAAAAATCCAATAGACTCAAAATATAATGGGTATGAAAAATTAAACAAAAATTTAAGCATACAAATGTATTTTTTTTTTTTACTAATTTTTAATTGTAATGTCTATGTTTAATTTAACATAGTGTGTGTGTTATTTTTTTAATAAATATTTGATTTTATTTACAGTATAAATTCGCTTTTCCTCCTACATCGCCGTTTTTTCTTTTAATGTAATTTTATTTACATAATCTTTGTTTTTTAAATAATAATTTGTTTAAATTCAAAAAGGCTGCATAATTTATTTATAATTTTTGTTTGTTTTATTAATAATTTTATATGTTGTTTTTTTTTTTATAATTTTAAGTTAAATGCACTTCTGAGCTTGATATAAGCGCCAATTATTGTTTTCAGTTTTTTTTTGTTTTTTGAATATATGTATTTTTTTTTGAATAAGAAACAGAATTTATAATGACATAATTATTCTAACAAATTAAATAAAATCAAGACTGATATTTTTTGTACATAAGATGCAGTTTTTACAATTTTTTTCATATTATTTTGATTAAGTTGTGTATTGGGTTTTTGATTTGAGGCAAATTTTTGAAAATGACGAACATTATATTTGTTGCAGTATATTTTTTCTCGAAATTTTTATTTATTTCAGCTAATAAAAATAATGTTTGTATTGAATATGTGTATATGAGCCTGGGGCATATATGTCGGCACACAAAAAGTTTTTAGCTGCTTGTGAGAAATACATTTTCAATTATCAGACATTTTCAGTCAATAAGGCCCGTTTACTGATTAGTTTTAGTGACGTTTAGACCGAGAGACTCCTATTGCTGAATCAGCTTAGATCCCCCAGACCTTATAGTTTTTTTTAAAGTTACTTCGAGTCTTCAATCCTCCCAATAGATAAATCTCCGATCTCTCGAACTTTCTTGTTTAGGGCAGAAACACTATTAATGAACTAATGCAGCTGCACAAATTGTTGCACGTCACTTCTTTATCTCCCTATACATTAGAAAAACCATCTGGTGGTCAGAACAAGAACTAACTTAAAACACAGATCATGATGACAGATTTGATCAATGCTGGTGTTCTGTACTGTTCAGAACAAAAAATTATATCTTTTTACTGTTCAATATATTTTGTTTTCGGTTGAGTTTGTTAATTACATAATTTTATACAGTTCTTGTTTTTGATTCAGAATGGGTAAGAACAAGTTCGTGAAAGCAGTTAAATGCTTTGCGTTACAGTATCAACTGTAGAGTACCCATTTCTAGATGCGCTAAAAAAACTTAAAAAAGGTGGTAAAAGTTGTTCAAAGCACTTCAAAGTGTTTTCAAACAACTTAAAAGAACGCAACTATAGTAGCCATGTCCATTGTTTATTGGCGCAAATTTTCAAAAACTTGAAACTAACTCTAAATCAACTTTATAGAGGGAGTCAACTCCAAAAGTGAATTAAAGAGGTCTTTTTATTCAATTGCCTTTCATAAAGAATACAAAGTTCAAATATTAAACCAGTGGCTTTGAAAAACATTTTTTGCAATTTATTTATTTAATTTTTCAAGCTCGTTAAGATGTGTTCGAAAATCATACAATAAGCCATTACAGCACATTAACTTCGTATAACTTCGGAAACTCATAGAAACTGCTGTAAAGTAGTAAATAAATGTGTCAATTTGGTAAACGAAATGTCAAAATTTGTTAAGTTAATCCTTAACTGATAATGGTGAACATTACCGTAGAAATGATATTTCTGGTTAAATTGTATAAAGGTTAAATGACCACAATTTGGTTAACCACATCATTTCCTTCAGTGTTTTTTAATGGGTGTTCATGAACCGCATGTCGCGTGTCGTAAACTTCACAATTTTACGAAGACGTTTGTTTGATAACTTTATTGAAATTGTTCATCAATGTTCTTCAGTATATTGGTTAATGATTTAGAAGAAAACAATGCAAAAAGTGTTTTTATGAAACCAAAGTATTCAATAATGATACAGAGAGGTCTATTAAAGGCACATTTTCTCCGATCGTGTTCAACCATAAAAAAAAAACACCTTTTGGTTTCACACTTAAACAAAAAAAAAAAAAAAATCCTGCAACAAAATTCCTCATGTAATTTGCATATCTTACATTTGAGACAACGCACTTTTTGAAAGCTTGAAGTTGATATTATTTTTGCTTGTATATACAAATTAAGTCACATATCCAGTATTTTTAATTTATATGTTTTTAGTTTTTAAATATTGATTAAATTTTCTGTGAGTGAAATATTTATTTTTTTTTTATAGAATTTATCCGTGCTTAAAATAAAATGAAATTAAAAGAACATAAAAACTATTGAGACTCAAAAAATGCTTTTCATTGCGTTCGATAATGAAATTTTGTTTTATGTAGTCCTCTAAATTACTATTCAACATTCTGCAATTTTTAATGTATATAATGTATAAATATTTGACTTTAGCAATTTCTTTTGTTTTTTCTATGTAATTTTTTTTCCTTCAAATGAAAAAATATTCTCCTTTATTTAATCAACTATTTACTTTTTTTTTTAAATTTAATATGCTTGTTGTTATATTTTTTTCTGCGTATTATTTTTTTTTTGAATAGTAAAATTTATTAGCAAAACAGAAACAAAAATATGTATTTACATGCAAATAAAAAATAATGTTGATAATATTTTTGTTTTCGTTTATTGTATTTTCTTTTTGTTTTTTGTTTTTTTTTTTTTGCTAAGTTATATCTCTATGTATATAAATATATTTTAATATATATGCAATACAAGTAATACATAATGTCATTTGATTTTGTTTTCCTTGTTTTACTTAAATAATTGCATGAAATACCCTGTATCCTCTATATTTTGTTTTTATATTTAAAAAACACACAGCTGTGGACATTATCATTATTAATACGAAAAATAAGCAATTAAACAAAAATTATTATTAATTTATATTAAATGAATATCATTAATTCAAGGCAAAATTTTTGTCTGTTTAATTTAAAATTTAAGCTAAAAATGTCCATGCTGTTTATAAATTTTTTATTTTTTTTTTATTTTGTAATTTCTACTCCGATTTAAATCTAATTTAAAAAAAAGGACTCATCCAAAATTGAGAGACCTAATTAAGTTTTAATTTATATTTTTGTGGTAATAATATATAATATAATTTCATGTATATATATTTCGAAGAAAGGCTTTGGTTTTTTTTCTAAAAAAAAACTTTTTACTTTTTGTTTTTTTTTTTTGTTTTGTTTAATACATACATTATATTTTTTTTACTATGACACAATTTAATTAAGTATTATTATAATGCACTGTTTTTAATATAAAATATAATAAGTCGATTTTGTATTGGCATATATAATAACGAAAATTTAATACAAAGCAGATTGAAGTGGGGTTATATATATTTTTTTTTTAATTAGACGAAAAAGTCTTTTACCACATTTTTATTTTTATTTTTAACTTTACTTATAATTCATTTTGAATCAAATGATTTTCTTTTAATTGAGACAATAATAATAAATTATGCATATTGAAGAGAGAAGTTACAATTTAACTTACACATTTTCATCAAACTCTAGTATCCAATCCAAATGAAATAAAATTTGTTTACATTTTTATAACGTCTGAATGATATTCTTTTCTGAAAATTCCAAAATATCAAATCAAACTTCAATCATCACATCTCAACCATTTTCTTCAGCCCATATGATACTTTATGTCTCTTGTTAGTTTTTCTCATTAAAAATGATGATGAAGAGTACGAAAAATTAAATATTATTATATATAGGTAAGTGAGTAAAAAAGGAAACTTAAATTAACGCCGAGGGATTGAACTTTATGCAAGCTTATTTTATGGTGAGTGTGTACAGATATAACACTGTCATTCACCAATAAAGTCTACAATTCCCATTCCAAAAGATTAGTCAAGAAGAAACTCATAATTCTTATTGCGGCCAAATGCTGTGAAGTTGATTGCTTGTTGACAAGAATATTGTGGAACGAACCGGAATTTTGTAATGTGAACAAAATTTTATTTTTTTAACCGATTTGTGGAAAGTAATAATGATGTGGGATGTATTCATCTTCCATCTTACAGAAATAACTGTGGAACGCGTTAATTTTTCTATTCTCAAGATCAATTTTTCAAAGCCATTTAAGTACAGGTTATAATTTTACTAATTGATCCAAAAATTGTTGTGATAAGTAATTAGTGATTTTTCATTTCACCGAATCTAATATATCAGCTAAAAGCATTGCACTCACCGTTCGATAAATGCAAAATGAAAGCGTTCCACTACATTCATATGACCTAAAAAACAAGTCTGTGAAAAAATTTAGCATTTGTCAATCAAACTTTTTTAATTGGAAATAGAAACTTGTGGAATGTTACTCAGAAAATTTCACGGGAACAATTTCTATGCATATTATAACTCCACTCCTAGTACTTCAACTCTATTTCTATTACTCAACTTTCGTGAAATTTAAATTGAATACATTCTACATGTCTCAAGCAATTTTTGTTCCTATCCACTCGAATTGAGTAAGGCTACTAGTCACACCATTACTACTTTTTTAGGACATGACCGCTAGGCAAAAATTCTAAAAATCGTCTCTTTTAAAAATTAACATATTTTCGTTCGAAAAAAAGCTGTAGTAACAAATTTCCACATAGATGATTTAGTACCAAAATTATATTTCTGTTTAACATGCATGAATGTATGTATCTCAAAATTAATTTTTCCACAGTTTTTCAAATAGACAAGTCAGCCTTTATACAACATTATCGGTAAAAAATTGTATTTTTATTATTTAGATGACCCCAACTGAAGTCAGTTACAAAATTGAACGAAACTTAACGAAAGGCCGTATGTATGTATCTCAAAATTAATTTTTCCACAGTTTTTCAAATAGACAAGTCAGCCTTTATACAACATTATCGGTAAAAAATTGTATTTTTATTATTTAGATGACCCCAACTGAAGTCAGTTACAAAATTGAACGAAACTTAACGAACGGCCGTATTCTCCTTAGAGCTTTACCACAATAGCCGACAGCAATAGAAACTCTATACCTAAGGTAATGAAAAGGTTTGTCACAAAAAATAATCGAAATCTACCTGTTTTTAAGTAAGGATTTTGGAATGAAATGGAATGAAACGAGTAAAATGTCCGCCCTTTTTGAAGTGGATTAAAAAGTTAGCTTTTTCTGTGCTTTAGATTTTTACTTATTGAATTTCCAAGTCTCACGAAAACAAGGCTAGAAGTTTTGATATAATAGTAAGTTAGTTTTTAACAACGCGGTGCTCTTATAGTTCGTTTTGTATTTTTGGCCAAACACTTGGTGAGACGCCGACCGAAAGGAAAATTTAATGAGGTAATGTTTAAAAGCCTGATACTTTAAGGATTCTATAGTTCCGAAGCATTGACTTTGGTTTACTGTACCTAATACACTTTACAGAGAATTTAAACTCTCATAAGCATTCACGAAAAAGAAACCTTAGAAATTGTAGTTGATGTAGCGTTTTGTAACATTTTAGTTTGGAAGATTCTTTTTTTTCTGGTTAAATATAGAAAAATTAAAATATATTTCATGATAAGAAATTTAAATCATTTTTCTGTAACCTAAAAGTTGGTTATGACAGTAAAAGATACACTTCATAGACATAATACTCCAATTCCAATGGTCAAAAGTGAAAAACGATACAAAAATCCAGGAAACCAAATCAACAAAATAAAATAAAATAAAAATTTAAATTAAAAAAATAAAGATAATAAATAAAACATTAATGCAATAGTATTTTTTTGTAATATTTTTTTTTTATTTTTAATGTGCGTTTATATAAATATGCTTTAATGTTAAAATTTTTTTTTCTCAATTATTATTTCTTTTTTCTAACAAAATTTTTCAAAATTATTTAATAATAATAATAGTTGTTTTTATTCTATGTTTTAAAAGTTCCTGTAAATATAATATAACTTTATTTTTTTCAAATGTTTACTTGTAAAAAAATTACAATTTTAGCAAACATTTTTTATCATTAAGTTCTGTTTCGCTAAACTAATATGTTTTTTTTTTTTATAATAATAATAATTTTCATATAATTTTTGTTGTAGTTTACTGTTATCGATAATATAGTTACAAGTTTTTTTTTTGGTTTGTTGATGTAAACTTTCATTATCATTATCGCAATTCAGATAATACAAATACATTATGTGTATTTTTTTTTTGTGTTTAATTGAAGAGAAAACTAATATTTTTATTAAGATATATAGTAAAAATAAATAAAGTTAAACTTAAAGTTTGACAAAATTAAATTTTTAAATGATCATTAAGTCACTTTGGATGGTAACAAGTGGGAAAGCCTTAATTTTATTCTTTTTGTTTTGTTGCAAAAATTTCAATTTTACTATTTTTTAATACTATTTTGTATTCTATGAATTTTGTTTTTTGAATAAAAAATTATAATTTTTATTCAAATGTATATACGTTTTATTTTTATTTCATACGGATATAGTATCGAGTTCTGTTCTTGTTTAATTGTAAGTTAAATAATAGTAAGAGTGTAATTTATATTTTTTTTTTGTTTATCTTAAGTTTGTTAAGCGTACGTTTTATCATTTATATTTATATTTTTTTTTCTTGTTGAAAATAAATAAAAATTAAGCATTTTTTCTATATTTAAATAAATTAAAGAGTCATATTGCACTGTAAGTATAGGTATTGAATAAAAAAGATGAAACCTTAACGAAATCATCCACTTTCTTATGATTTTTTTTTATTTAAATTTATTTATTTGTTTATATTTTCTTTAAAGCTAATTAATATTTTTTTTTTACTTTTTTTATTTGATAAGATATTTTTGTTTTATTAAACCTGATAGAGGGTTTATTTGTTGCTGAAAACTATTTATTTTAAAAAATAAAATTAGATATACGAAAAATTAATATTTAAAAAATGAAATTTAAGACAAAATTCTGAATGCTATTTGTTTATATTTTTTTTGAATTGCATAAAACTACTTGCAACTAATATCATAGGAACTGCTTTATTTTGTATTAGTATGCTTACAAAAAACAATTACTAAATATGGCTTAGCAGAAATTATATTCTATTGTCTGAAAATTCAGCTACGTCCCTCTTAAATTTTCTGTATTTATTTATATTTTTGTTATTTGCAATTAAAAAATATTAAACAGAAAACAATAAATTAAATAAGAAAATTCTTCCATTATAATCTTGGTACCTTGTTTTTCTAGTGTATTATTTGTTTTTTTTTTTTTTTCTTTTCTAAATAGACTAGAATATGTATGTATATGCTTGTTGTGTATATATAAATAACATTTTGTTTTATCATTTTTTTTTTCAATTTTTTCTTTTTGGTTTAGATTATAGTACATAATAATAAATATTTTCCTGTTTTTTGTTGTTGTTTAATTTGATAATTTCTATATTTCGAAAAATAATATTATTTATACTTAAATATAGTAGCCCTTAATGTATAAATAATTTTTGTTTTATTTGTTTAAATGTATATTATTATTATTATTTTCTTTTATTTTATTTATTGAAAATGTGCTTGTGCTTAATACAGGCAAATTTCTAGTTAATAATATATTTTTTTTGTTGTTGTTGTTGTATGTGTTCATGATGATAATAATAATAATAATAATAATAATAATAATAATAATACATTATTTTTTTTTTAACATTCCCTAAAGAGAATGTATTTATACATAATGTAATTTTTTGTTTTGTTAAATTTCTATTTTATAATATTTTTTTTTCGGACGCACTTTACTTGAATTTCATTTTCTAATTTTTTTACAATAAATTTTGTTGTTTTTTTTTAAATATATTTTAAAGTTTTAATTGATTTCTAAGAATTTTTGTTTAATTTTTAAATAAAAATTAAATAATTAAAAAAATTAAATAAAACTAATTTCCGATGTGTTTGGTTTATAATTAAATGGTATTTGGTTTCAATATATTTTTCAACTAGTTTTTTTTTGTATTTAAGTTTACATAATGTGTATATTTAATTTTAATTCGCTAAATGTGGTTCCTCTCTAAAAGAACAAAAAAATAAAAATTTATTGATATGATGAACGGAGAGTCCAAAAGTTTTTTTTTTTTTGCGAAAGTTTAAATTACATAAGTTATAAGTAAGTTGTATTTGATTTTTAAGTTATACGCAGTGTATAATTTATATGAAAAATACTGATATTTGGCAATATTTCAAATGAATTTATGTTTTTCATTTTTTTTTTTTGATTTCGAAGCCCTTTTTGTCTTAGAATAAAGCTATGCTCTTAGATAAAATAATATAAAGGGGTGTTCAAAAATTATAGCCTTGATAAATTTGTAAGTTGTTTATTTACGAAATCCAAATATGATCAAGGTTTGGGTTTCATGAAAGGGTCGATTTTTTTCAGAAAAGTATTGATTTTTATCTCATTGAAATTTATCTGACATAAGAATATCTACCCTTTCAAATTAATAGTGAATCTCACGAACCCCACTAACGAAACGGGGAAAAATATTTTTTTTTTCGAATAATTCAGTCGTTCACTTTTACAAAACGAAAAAAGAGTTTTTTAATCTTTTATAATTGTTTCACACTTTAGACTGACAAATTTTTACAATTTCTGCAATTTTTCTACAAGTTTTTTCTTCTATTGTGTTAATTGTCTGAAATCATAGCACTTTGGCACTACTTAAGTGCAATCGACTGATCGCTTAGGCTTATTCAATGTTAAGGTGGTTATTCATTTGGGAAATCTATGGTGCAAACAGTGCTCAAGTTTGCTGAAAGTTAAATGATGTTAAACAATATTTAACTCTTAGAAATCTCGAGTACTGCAAGCATATTTTACTCCCGCACAAAATATTGATTTTTTTTAATAAAAAATTGAGTGTTTTTTTTTATGGTCCATACCTTTCAAACAAAGTGGAGCATCAAAAAATTTAGTTTTTTTCGTTTTATCTCAAATTTCTATTTAAAAAATAAATTAGTTTTACAACGAAATCGTTTGTGCATCTACAATATCATACCACGAAGGCCCCGTTTGACAACTACTACCAGCTGACGATTTATGAGACTTACTAACAAAGCTTGATAAAGTATTGCCAGGTTCAAAATTTTCTCATTTTCTTAAACTATCTTGTGAAACAGAATTTTAGTTTCAAATTGAAAGTAAATATCTTTTAAAGGCTCCCAAAAGTCAGAAAAGAACTGATTTATCTACATTATTAATCATCTATCTTTTATTTAAGCAGTTGAAGTGTTTTGATCTAATATCCAACTTTGTTATTCGTTTTGAACACAAATTATGCTGGAGGTATCGTTTTTTTATCAAAATATATAGATAAGTAATGTTGGGATCTAACTTTTCATATAAAGTTAAATTTTCATTTGGAGTATCTGGGAGTATATTTATTTTATGAAATGTTCCGTAACGATTTTCTTTCGGAAAATCTCATGAATGCAGAACGTTTGGTTCTGACTTGGACACACATTTCATTTGATTGAATGCAGCCATCTTGTTTACGCTGAATGCGTTCGCTAAGCTTTTTACTTGGATTAGATGCTTTCTGTTTTTAGTAGTTATTTTAGTTTTTGAAAATTTATTATGCTTATAATTTGTATTTTATAAGATGGTACAGTAAGCCACAAAACCTTGATGTAGCTGCCATTTATGTTATCATTTGATGTTTGTTTAAGATAAAATAGATTAAGTAAACAAAACACAAATTATGAAACCTTTGCATTCCGGTTAAATAAAGCGCATTAGTAAAAAATTGTATTTAATAAAAATAAGCATTAACTTTTGATGACAAATTCTAAAAAGGGCTTCTTCATAGATAAAACTTAATTGAGCTCCAGTTTTTGCTAACAACGCTTTCCTATCAAACAAAAACAAATTCGAACCAATATTTTATTGTTTTTTTTTTTCTCTAAACGATGATGTTTTGATTTTTCACAAACAAAATACAATACAATTGCAAAGAATTATTTAAAAAAATTCATTTTCTTTTAACTCTCAATACTTCTTTGTAAAAAGGTACATCTTCTCAATATATACTTAACACATAATCTTATATTATGTGTATTTTTATTCGTATATTTTATTTAATGATATTTTATTCTTATCCTTATATGTTTTTTTTTGTTTTGTTTTTTATTTAATTTTATTTTTAATTATTTGGTTCGAAAATTTTGCTAAAATGTATGCGTTAATAAAAATGTATGATTTTTGCATTTTTCTCTTCTTATTGTTTTAAAAAATATTTTTTTCTTTTTTGTTTTTTTTTTTGTTTTATTTATTTAAATATGTTCTTTTCACGACATCGATTTGTGTTTAAAAATTATTATTTTTTACAATTTTATTTTCGTATTGACAATGCCACAATTAACAAAAAAAAAAAAAAGAAAATATACTTTAAAAACATGGAAACATAGAAATCAAATAAAATTAATGAAATTGTGTGGTAAATTAAAACGAACTGTACAATGACATAAATTTGTATATATTTTTTTTTTTAATTTTACTTTTTCATGTGTAAAGTTTTTTAAAACTTTATTATTTTTTTTTTAAATACTCATTTGATTTCTTTATTTTTTTTTATAGACAAATCACAGCCCATTCGTGGAATTTAATTAAAAATAAAAAAATTAAAAATCATACATATTAAATACATGTCATATAATTTTATATTATTTTATTTTTTAATAAAGAAAAATTATTTTTCCTTGTTTGTTTCGGACCAATTTGATAACAACGAAAATTAAAGCTGTTGAATTTTTATTTAACACACCTAAAATATTGCCAAAATCAATGCTTTTTGTTCGGTAGTATTTTTGTTTTATGTTTAAACAACATTATTTTTTATTGGCTTAGTTTCTAACAAATAGTTTTAAAAAGATTAATTTTTTTTAAGTAGAATTTGACTAGAATTGTGATTTTTTTTTAATTTGGTTTTTCAAATTTATGGATGTTTTATTTATCAGGGCATTATATAGTTTTTTTTTTTTATTTTATTATTTTTTCTTTCTAGATCTAAAAATTAAAATTGAGAAAAATTTGTATTATCATTTAGGCTTTTTTTTATTTTTAATTTCTACTATATACCTACGAACGCACAGATAAAAATTGTGTTACTTAGGGGGGACTTTCATCCGCCTTATATACATATTTATATATATTGTTTTATACAAAAAAATGTGGCTTGCATATAAAAATATATATAGATATATATATACAGAAATATTATGTTTTTTTTTGCGGGTTCCTATGAGTCTGATTTTGAAGTGCAGAGGATGTTTTATTGAAAATAAAAACAATATAGATAAAGTAAATACAAATTTAAAAGAGAACAAAAAAATATTATACACCCCTTGCGCTTAAAAATAAGCACACACCGTTTTACCCAAAATGAATTTATAAAATGCTTCTACACGGCTCTACCTTTATCTTTTTACAAACTAAATAATTTATATCTACAAGTTTTTTTTTTTTTTGGTTTTATTTATATATAAGTTTTTTAGAGAAATACTCTTTATTTCAGTGAAATTTCTTATTTATTTGGCTTATTAGCTGTAGATTCAATTTTAATTTTTTTTAGTCAAAAATTGTTTTGTACATTTCTTTCTCTAATTTTTTTTAATTATTAATAATAATAATAATTTTTTGTTTACATAACAAATACTGAAAAGAAAACGAAAAAAGATATTATATAACTTATTATTAAATATATTTATATGTTGTTTGACTAAAATGATAAGGAACAAAATTATATAAATACTAATGGCATAATCATTATGCATTTTTTTTTGTTATAAAAATACTAAAGATATTTTTTTGGTTTAAATGTATATATATGTATAGTAATATAATATAGTATATTTTTGTTTATAATTATAATAATGAATAATGTTTTGTTTTTGTTTGTTTAGTGTAATATCTAATCATTTTTTTGTTTTTATTTTTTTACTTAAATTTAATAGTTAAGCATTTTCTCTCTTATCTTTTTGTTTTTTTTTTTGTTTTTAGTATATATATTCATAATTGTAATTAATTATGCATTTTTTATATTAAATTTAATTTGAAATTAAATCTAACTAGATTTATTTTTTTTTTATTTTTCTTGCGATTAAAAATTTAACAACAGATTAGTAAAAATTCTTAAATCAACGACTTTTTTTTATTTTTGAAACAAAAAACAAAAAACTTTTTAAATAAATGTTACAACATTAAGGTAAATTCGAATTGTTATGTTTTTTTTTTCTTCTTTCTTTTACTTCTCCTTGCTTATTTTATTTATATCCTTCAATATATATAATATATATTAATATATATATTTTTGTTTTTATTTTTTTAATAATAATGTAGCTTCCAAATTATGCTGATGAAAGTGAATTTTTTGGTTTTTATATTACAGATTTATATTTTCATTTTTTTTTATATTTTTTTTTATATATTTAAAGATATATTAAATTCCATCAAATTCCCACGTTTTTTTTTTGTTAAATTATTTTTTAATATTTTTTCTTATTTTTTTTTTGTATAAAAATTGTTTGAAAACCCCAGATCATATTGGTCGCTCTCCAGTCAGTGTATAATATATAATATATATTTTTTTATACAATATAATATTGTGTTTTTTTTTTGTTTTTAATTTTTTGGTTTTTGTTTTTATATTCATAATTATCATTAATTAAAATACGCTAACAAATGATTTTTTAAATTTTGTTTTGCTGTTGTTCATGTTGTGTGTATGTTTTTTTTTTTTTATAATTTTTGTTTGGTTTATAAATTTAAATACGATATTTGGCAAATTTTTCTATTTTTATATATCAAATCGAGTTTTTATTTTATTGAATTTTCCATTCCGGAGGCTCATCTGAAAAGATAAATAGTTTAATTTAAATTATTTTGATTTGATTAATAAATTAAACAAAATTCTTAACTTATTAATACTGTGGTAGAACTACTATTAGGTAAAGCATGTGCCCTATGATAGTTTAGTACAATCAACAACAATTTATACAGTTGTCACTGTTTTTTGTTTGATTTTTGCGTATTCAAAGTGAAACGTTTTTGATTTTAAAATTTTCGGTTCCAAATTGTTCCGAATTTACTTTGTGTTTTATTGGTAGATGGGTTGAATGAACAGCAATCGAATGACAATAAAACGAATTTACTCGTTTGAACATTCAGCGTTTGAATGTTGATACCGTGCTGATGTTTTTTGGTGCAATTTATGGCGAAAAAAATTAGCTTAGGGGTGTGTTCACAAGCTTTATCGAAAGTCATTTTGGATTTGCAATATGGAGAGAACTCGATTTGCCCTTCTTTTTTTTTAAATAAAATAAAATAAAAATGGTAATGATATAGATTAACATCTTATTAAATAAAATGTAGAGTAGGTAATGTTTTTTTTCTAGTTTTATTAAAAAAACAAAAATCAACGAACGCATACTTCGCACGTGAAACTGCCAACCTTCAAACAAAACAATATTTCTTGAATACGACTCTACGCCCTCTGCATTTCAATATTTTAAAGCTTTATAGCCAGCGTCGCCATCTTGATTTTTATTGCCTTATTGTTTTTGTTTTTCATAGAAAGTTTTACTGCACTGCTTACCCAACAACCAATAAAACACGGCTAGTGTTTTTTCCCATAGTATCCTTAAAACGGAGAGCAATTAGGATCTGTTTACAAGTCTTTCTATTTGTTTTTATCAAACAACTTTATTTCGAAATAAAGTTTGTGTAATGTTAAGATGAAAACTTAACGAACATGTGATCGCAACCACAGTGATAATTACTAGTCTGTAATGTGTGCTATATTTCTTCAAGCGACATATTTTTCATCTTATTATTTTTCATAAATGATGTCTAGGTTATCCTAATACCTTATCCTAATACCTTCATTCTTGAAATTATTTAGGAAAAGAGATAGGTATTTCTTAAAATTCACATCTTGTCATTCTTTTTTGAAATTATACCTGTCTGTATCTATTTTTATTCCAAATTCCTTGACATTTTTTTATAAAATAACATACATTGCTGTAGACGTCCACCTGCCCCCCTCGCTTATAGTAAAATGTAAAAAAAAAAAGATTCAAACTCTTACCTGGCATTTCTTTCTTCACTTTCGAGAACTCGTGTTGTTAATAGGGTCGACTAGCATCTTTTGGCCGCTTCAATTGAACTTTCAGTCTTTTCATGCCAATCTGAAAGCCATTCATTGCTTGAATGGCAGCTTGAGCACTGGCAGGATTATCAAATGATACAAATCCTGCAAGGAAAAGGAAAAACGGAAATAATATATTATTATAAAGGATATGAATAGGGTAAATAATATATATATATAGATATACTGATGTGGTGTGTATGATGGGTGCGCCCATTTAAATCACATTTATCTCTACACAGAAGGTCAAAAGACGAAAAGAAGGCCCAAACAGAAGAGACAGAAAAATAAGTTGATATCCATATTATGTCAATAGAAGGATTGAAGGTTACGCAATAATGTACATAATCAGAGACCTTTTTTTTTTCATTATAAATAGACAAACGCACAAAAACACACACACACACACACACACCAACACAGAGATTGTAAATTTATTAAGTTGACTTACCAAAACATTTACTCTGATTTGTAGCACGATCGATGAAAACTTTCGAACTGATTACATTACCAAATGGCAGGAACATCTGCATTAGTTCGGCATCACCAAATTCTTGTGGTAGATGGTAGATAAACAAATTACAACCCTCTGGGCCAGAAATTGAACATCCTGGGAACATCAGGAAATCTAAAATGAAGCATACAAGGAAAAAAAGGGTTTATCGTCAATTGTGGATGTTTTTTTCTTGTTTTTTTTTTTTTTTTTTTGTGGAAAATTGCAGTAGTAGTCATATGAAGAAATTTATTTTTGATCCTTTTATTGATTTTTTTTTGTCGGTCGAAGGAGATAATTTGTTTATTACACAAGGTCCAGCGGTTGTGAAATAGGGTTTAATGCTCTAGGTGGTGGAAGGAATTGAACACCTATCGTAGATATTTATGAAGGTGTTTATAGAGAAGATATAAAGTCAAGAAACTTTTAAAGCACTCTTATAAGAGTGTAAAAGTGGAATTTTATTTCTTAAGAAACATAAATATATAAAGTTTAGAATCAGACTTAATTTAAAAGCATAGAAACATTCCTTTTTTTAACAAAAAAAATTGTTCAAGATTATCTTTTTAATGTTTCCCAATTCAAAGTTTTGGAGAAATAGCTCTTGTAAGGGCTTATAGCGAAAAAAATATATTTTAGATTTTTTTTTAACTTAGTACAGTAAAATTAATGAATATTAGAGGGAAAAGATTACAGATCTCCAAATAAAAAAAATATAAGAACAAGCATTAATCTAAACATCTGATATGTTTCGATAAGTTCTGAATATTTTGGCGGTTTTATTTAATGTATCGATTGTTGTTTCATGATTTGTTGAACCATAAGATAACCATTTCAACAATTTTTTAAGAAGTTTGGATAGAAATTTACTTTTGGAAATCGCTTTTTATTCCCATAACGGGTAGAAAGTAAGCTAAAAGTTATCTGCAAGACAACAATACAATTTGGACGAAGAATTTCCATAAAACTTCTGTTAATAATAAATAAGAGCAATAATTATTTTAAGACAACCAATTAGTATCAAAGTATTGGATCATGAACTTTGCACACAGTTTAAGTTTTGGGAAGCCATCAAAATTATAGAAATTATTCGATTTGCAGCATTACTTTATATCAACAAATCCCGATCTTTCACATCGATTAGTTTTTTTTTTTTTAACTAACCGTAAAAAAAATGTTAAGTCAAATGAGTCAGAAATGCCTCAAAAAATGATCTTTAAATTATTTACCACGAATCGTAAAAATGATTTAATTTTTAAAACTAAGTAAACATTTTAAAACAAATATTTTAGACAGTTTTCAAGTATTTTCTTCCTAAAAATTCTGAAACCTAAAATAATATTTGCAAAAGGCACAAACAACTTAAATTACAAACAGGAAGAGTAGGCAAACTGTATGTTCTTAATTGTTGTGATCAATTTTATCTAAGAAATTCCTAAAAACTGAAACAGCTATCAAGATTTTATTCTTACAAAATTAGTAAAATATAAGAAAGTTCTCTCCTATTAGTTCATTTTTGTAAGAAAATCTTACTTTATACGATGATTTTAAAACACCCTATAAGCAATATTTTTAACGTTCAACAATTTTATAACCATTAAAACTTTTTAAAAAGACACAAAAATTGAAGCTAGAAAGATATGATTTTCGGGAAGAAAAAAATCCTTTTGGACCACAGTGCCTGCTTTCGATTTTAACCAACATTTGAATAATTTTTGTCGAAAAGTCCACGTTGTTAATTTTTGAGGAAATTCGCAAGCCCATATTCAATATGTTTGTTATTTTAATAAAACAGCTTTTTATATAAGCTGGATCAGGTGATTCTCAAAACAATTACAGAAATTGAAATTTAAAGCGGAGCAGCTCTTTGACTCAACAAATTATTTTACCTAACTAATTTTGTACCTTTTATATAATTTATGGATAGGAGTAGATTTTCTCATGGCCGGATTTTTTACTATTAATTAAATTTCATCTTTGAACTTGAAATAAATTTAAAATATTTTTTTTTTTTGTAATAAAAAACAATTTATGTATATTTTCGGTAACTTCCATACGCATTTTTGTATTTGAATTTAGTTTAAATAATAATAATTTTTGCCTCTGCAATAAGAAATATAGAAATAAATTTCGATCTTTTCCCTTTATATTAATATTATAAATATTTCCAGGTCAAAACTCTAACATTTAATTTTTGTTTTACCCAAAGGAGCCTGAATAAATATCCCCATTATTATTATTTTTTAAAGAATTAAATTCTCTATTAAGGCCTAGCTTTCAAGAATTTTTTTTTGTCATTTTCACTTTTACTGGACCTTGAAGAATATTATTTTGTTTATGTTTAAATATTAAAAATAACTTATGTAAATAGAAAATCATCTTAACAAAATAAAATCATACAAAATCATAAATATTAAATAAAACAAAACAAAATAATAAAGTAAAAATAATGTACCAAAAGATTACCTAAAAAGCTAACATAAATTATAAAATTTTATAATTTATTTGTTTTTTTTTTTCATTTTATTCAATATTTTTTTATGTATTTACAAAATAAAATAAAAATGCGTGCACCATTTTTTTGTATTGTTTTTTTTTTGAGGAGAACAAAAAATACACTTATAGCTACATAACATATAAATATAACATAGATATAGATATGTATATAAATATTTATATTTTATATATCGATTATTATTATATAAAAACAAAAAAAAAACAAAATTAAGGGATGGGGAGCAAAAAAGTTTTACAACGCATGCATTAAACATTAAACGTAAATCCAAAAAACAATAACACAAAATGCGTTCATTTTAAATTGGTTTTCATTATATGACTCCAAAGGGAAATGGTGGTGATGGTGGTGGTAGCCGTGGCGGTGGTGGTTAAGGTTAAGGTATAAAGGCCGCCTTAGGTTAAATGCAATAAAAAGCCAAGTTTAAATAAAGGCGTTTTCTTTCTTTTTTTTTTTTTTATTACCATAATAAATCGCCTTTCATTTTGTGATTTTATACAAATAAAATCTTCTTAATCTCAATCGTATAAAAGGGTTATATGTATATACATCCGTTGAAAGGTCGTGGCAACTGTAACCAGCAACAGTACAGCACAAACCTTAATGTGCTCATCTATTTTTCAACCCTTTTTATGTTTCAGTTTTGTGTTAATTTCAATTTTATGTTTGCCAAAATGAATTGTACCAAACAAAAAAAAAAAACATACATATTCTTTTTATGGGTTTTAATAAATTTTTGTACTTTTGTATAGAGAAGAGAAAAACAGTTAAATAGAATTTTATTACAAAATAATCACCACCATTTCGACTGAAGTATATAATTTATAGTTAAACATAAATTTAGCGCACAAATTTTGCCAAACTAAATAAATTTTATTTATATATATATATTTAACAGAAAAACACAAAATTATCATCTAATATATACTTTCATTTGATATTTTCTTATTGATTTTTTATTTCTTTGAAATATTATTTTGTCCTGTATTTAATTTTTTGCTAACACAGATTTGTTTGTTTGCTTTATTTCTTACCTTCTCTTTGAGACGGTGCAACCGCAGCTATTGGTGCTGGTATAGCTTGTGGAAATTGTCCATAAACGGCTGGATATGCTGCATTATAAATAATTTGTTCACATAGTCAAAAACACATTAAGGAGACATCACAACGTAAATAACATTTATTTTTGTATTAAAAACATAAAAAAATATATTTTTATCAAAAAAAAAAAAAAAGAAATAGTTTGTAAGTAAAAAATAAATATGTAATAAAAATCAAAATATTTTTAGGCGAGTATGTTTTATATACACATGTGATTGCTTAGCATAAGCTACAGAAAATATAAATAATTTAAATAAAAAAATCAAGGAGCATTAATTTGGACAATTCTGCATTTGTTTCCATTTTTTTAAATTTTAATTTGCAATATTTCAAGTTTTTATAAAAAAAAATTAGAAAATTGAAAATTATACCCAGAAAATTGAGTCCAAGTAAATGTTTTTGATTAATGTTATATAGAAGCTATAAAAGTTTGTTTTAAATAGTTTACGTGAATTTAGTTAACAAATTAAAATTCATCACTTTTAGCAATAATTTACTATCAAGCAAGATCTTAGCACGTTTCAATCAAATTTCGATTTTTTGTTTGTATAAGAAATGCAACAAGAAGAAAGTGTTTTTTTTTTGACAAACTAATTCCTTTCACTCCTTTTAATAATTTTTTGTTTAATTTTTTCTATTTTTGTTTAATATTTACAAAAAAGTTGTGTATTTAATAACAACATTTATGTAAATTAAGACCACACATACTATTTTTTCTATAAAACAGATAACAATGATAAAAAGTTTGTTACAAATCTTATATTTTTTAATCATACATATTTTTCTTAAAGAAGAATAAGAATTTGTCGAAATTTAAGATTTGCAATAAACTTAATTAATAATACATAAACATCGAACAAAAATGCACACAAAAAAGTTTAAACATGAAACACTTAAACAATAGAAGCATTGAAATGAATGTTTTTTTTATCACTTAATTTTTTTTTAATTTAGGTTTTAATAGACTTTTTTCTTATATAACTTTTCCTATTTAGAAAAAAAAAAACATCTATTAACACCAATAAATTAAACTTTATATATACTTTTAAACATAAAACACCCAATTTAATTCTAAAATCTAAAATAAAGAAAATTTGACTTATGAATTTGATAATATAAACATTTTAAATAAAATGAATTTAAAATAATGTTATATGCAATGAGAAAATTAAAAAACAAATAAATTTAATAAAATAAAACAATATGAGAAATAAATATATAGATAAAATTAAAAAAGGGGTATAATAGCAACATTACTTTGAGAGTTTGAAATGTCTTGTATAATAATTATTGGGAATAAATATTTTTTAACCTATCACTATTTTTTTTTGTATTTTTATGATAGTTTTTTGTTTTGAAAATTATTTAGAAAAAAAAAAAAATTAAATTAACTTACCGACACCAGGATATGGTTGCATGCCAGGATACGAGGCATGTTGCAGTGACGCTTCGCCATTAGTTAAACCTTGTGGAGGAATTGATAAATGCAACGCATCTGGAAAACATAAATATTCATGCTGCAATATTCCGTTGTCTATAAAAAAAAGAAAAACGGTTGTCTTGTTTTGTTTTTTTTTTTCTAAAAATTCATCTAATTTTTTTTTTTGTTAAAAGTTTAATAAAATCATTGAAAAAAGGATGCAAAAAGAAGCCATATCAGTTTTTGATTTCATTTTTTTTTTTAATTAAATAATTTAAATAAATTATTTAGCTAGTTTTGTATGTCCTTAACTTTTAAAAAGTAAATATTTGAAGTTTATGTTTTTTGTATATCCCTTAGTCCCTTATAGTCAAGATCTCATCATGAATTGAACTTTCCTGGCCTATACTAAATTTTTAATGGCCAATATGTGCAAAATATACTCGTATATGTTTTTGCCTGCATATATTTTGGACTGATAATAATAACATTTATGCATTTAGGTAGTTTTATTGTCTAGAAACCAAAAAAAATCGCCCAAAACAACTGGAATTTGAATATAAATTGTAAAAAAGAAAAATATTACTCATACGCCGTAGTGACTCATTTTGTAAATAGTTTATGTAATACGCTGTATCTTTGGTAGTTCTGTTTTGATATTTAATGATCAGTCAGCGATCGTTTACCAAAAACTTGGTTGCAAAAAATATCAAATAGTCTTTGGCTTGCTTAAAAAGATTCTATACTTAAAAAGTTTCGTATTTTCTTGGATGAATCTTAATTTAGTTTGGTGTATATGACTGAAGTGAGTTTGTTGAGCTATTTTAGGGAACATTTTTTCCTTTTTCTGAAAAGGTCTTCTAACTCATTTCTATGCCAGCTTATCCACTGTTGGTAGTGAACCAAGATCAAAGAATTTTTAACATCATCCTAAGAAATTTAACAAAAGATTGACCTTGATTTTTTTTGTGAGGATTAAGAACTCCTAAAAATCAAGTTTCGAAACCGTTTATTTCAGCTTTAAAAACACTACTGCTGCAGACTACAGTATACTCTGTGGAGTGTTTATTTAGAATATTTCTATTACACTAAATACGAAAAATTCAGATTTATATTTCCAAGTATATTTTTCATTTTTGCTGGTACGTAGTAGTACTTACTACGTACCAGTAAAAATGAAAAATATACTTGGAAATATAAATCTGAATTTTTCGATTTATTCAGCGACCACAAACATTTCATTAACAGCTTAAAAAACCTTCTAGACTAAAACTAAATTCAAAACTATAAACCCATATGAATTCACAAAAGCTTTTAATTTGTAATCTGCAAAAAGAGGTGATTCTATTTCTAATAAACATTTTTAAGTGCTAAAATATTTGTACCCATTAGTGTTTTCTGCAACAAAAAAAAAAAAAAAAACAAAAATAATAACCAAAAACAAAACAATTATATTCCCATTCAAATTTATTCTACTTTTATACTCTCACTCTGAAAACAAAAATAGTAAATAATCTTAAATATTATCTGGCTTTACAGCTTTTTGTGCTGTTGCAAATGCAATTTGTGTCGATTCCTACACACTCAATAATAATACCTGGTATACTTTGACCATATACCTCATATGAGTACAACGGAATTATAATTCATAAATGCTATTACAAAACATTTTCTCTCTCTCTAAAATCCCTTTCGTCCATTAGCAAAAATCCTTTTTCAATCCTTTAAAATCTTTTGCATACTATCCCATTCCATTTATAGGGAACAGATTTACTTTCGTTAAACTAGTGGTATTGGCCAATGTTGAATACAGTGGTCAAAAAAAATAATTGTCAAACTGAATAAATATTTGCAATAATTTGGAGAGAACTTGTCTGCTTTTTATCAAAACTTTGGCCAATTTCACAAAAAATCAACAACGCAAATAAAAATTTTAACTATACATATTTCAATTTTATCCACTCTATAATTTTGTAAAATTTTTATTCACAGTACTATTAAAAAAGCTTACAATCCAGAATTACTGATAAAATTTCGAACACACACAAAATACAAATATGCAGAAATACGTTTTGCTGTGTTTTTCAGTAATTCTCCAAAAATGAGTTTTTATACTTACGTCCTGGATAAGTTTGTGGAATTCCATTTGTATAAACACCTTCGGTGCCACCGGGCTGGCCATTTGGAGTTTGTGCAGCCATATTAAATGTTGGCATTGTCGGCGATGGTAGTGATGGAATCGATCCATTAACTGGCTGACCATTACCAGTTAGAGCGTGAGGTATTTGCGTTGCTAATGCTGTCATTGGATTAATGTAAGCCCCTGGGGCATTTGCAGCTGCTATTAGTGCGGCTTGTTGTTGCTATATACACCCAAACATACACACATGAAAATATGAAGATAAAATTAATATTATTTATTATTTTTATTTGTTTTAATGAGAGAGGGGGTATAGATGTTAAATAAATTTATAAACGCACCTGAGCGTAAGCACCATAAGGTCCAAATTGATTGAATACAAACGGATTTAATAAATTCATATGACCCGCCATTTGTTGCATGCGTCGGATATGCCTTTCCTTTTCAGTATCAGCAAATTTTACTACAAGGCTCGATGATGCACCCTGCAATGAAAATAAAAAAAAGAAATTAAAAATAAGAAATAGTATGAACATACCCTAACCCATTAGTTATAAAATATTTGACACATGTGGTAAATGTCAAAAAAAGTCTCCAATAAATTTATCATGTGTGTCAAAGGTTTGTTTTTATTTTCAAAATTCTGTAATGCAACATTTTTTTCGGTGGCGTCTAAATATAATCTACCAACCAACGTTGAAACTCAATTTAACCCTCTCAAAGTCTACATATATGTAGGTTTGGGGCTGAACTGAAAGCCTGGAAAAATGATTTTACACCAAAAAATACCTGTTGAAGAGCGATAGAGTGAGAGAGAGAGTGAACGTGTTGCATAAAATGGAAGTCCACAAGGACACGCTATCAAAAAAGCCCGTGTGCAGCAAAAAATATAACCAAACTCTCAACTCCAACCGACCATTAACCTACCCAGAATATTGTTAACACGATATCACATGTCGTGTGGAGGGCTTGAAATGAAAATCAACCAGGGACATCACAAAAAAAAAAAAAAACAAACCTAGAAGAAGGACACACCAGCAGTAGGTACTAGAGGTTGTAGGTTGTTGTTTTTTTGTACTTCTTTTAACATTTTGGAACCATAATTTAAGCGACACAGTCGTGAAGAGAGATACAGTAGGATATAGGGTTGGTTAATAATAATGCAAAAAGTCGCAGACAGGAAATGCACTTAGTTTTGGGATTATAACATCAGGGTTCGCTGAATGCGCGTAGCCTAAGGATGAGGCTTTTTGTACATTGAAACGAACGAGGTACACTTGTACCATGAATTATCCTGCGGGAGAGGCACTTAGCCCCTTTAGTAAACGTATGTACCTACCCTACATTGAGGTATAGGTAAGGTACAGACTTTTTCAAAAGGGACTTTTGCTTTTTTTTTGTTGGTTCTCGTCGTCAACGCAAGTTGTTATAAAATATGAATCACAAATGTAATGGATGTGTAATGGGCATGTTTTTACTTTTGTGCTGGCAGAGAGTAATAAGCAAATAATGCTGAAGAGGATGGTGGTTAATCAGCTTATCGTTTTGAAGAGATGTTTATTTTTTCTTGGGTTATAATTTTTCGTATTTTTTTTTTGTGGACCTTGAGCTTGAGGCAAATGGAACGGATAAAGTCCTTTATCACAAAATAGAAGAATTATGAACACAAAAGAAAATTAAAAAAAAAATATAAATTATTTATTTAAACAAAAATGTTGAAATGCGTACGACTTCAGGCTTTTATAGGATTTCATTTAATGAAGAATCCCAATAAAGGTTAAAGAAAAAGAACAAATTTTTGTCAACTTTGATTACAATTAAAAAAAAAACACAAGGTTAGAAAAGAAGCCTTTTAAGACAACTGTTTTCATTATGTCTTGCATGAAATGGAGTGAGATTTCAAAGATTTCAAGTCCTACGCATCAGTAAACTTGTAATTAAATATTTTTTAAGCAGAGAAATATCGAAAGAATTCTACGAAAGAATTTTTTTGTTCTTAACTGTTAAGTTGAATTATTTTTACCTAGTAAATTTTCCGTAAACTACCCATGTTTGCAATTTGCGACGCGATAAAAATTAAGAAACAAAATATTTTTGTGTTTACATCATAAAATCTAACGCTGGGAAAAATTAATTTCAAATTCTACGGTGACGAATTTTATTCTATAATTTTGATGATCCGTCAAATATGTATCAGTCATACCCATTGCAGGGACGTATTTACCTGAAAGCTTGAAACCAACAGAAAAAGTAGTAAAACTTTTGACTCTTTGGCATATCCATATAAATCAGCTGTCAAAACTAGATCTGTTCAATGTCAGAACTAAGTTTTTTAACAGAGTCAGTAGGCAAATAAATAAACAGTATGCTAAATTTTCCTCTGATTTTCACCAAAAAACTAGCCAAGCTAGTAGCATTATTTCTTTTATCAGCTACCTATCTTGTTATGTACAGGCACCTTGGCTCGGATTGGATTTATTAATACTAGGCTATGGGTAAATTATTTATACCCGTAATAATACACATTAAATACTTCAATGATTAATAGTATAAATGTCAGACATTTTGTTCAATTCTATTTAATCATTTGTTGATTGGTCTGAAATGGTTTAGCCTTACAAGCTTTAAGCTTGAGTCTTACTTTGATTTCTAACGTCGAAAAGTTTTTTAAGAAAAGTTTATACCAATCATGGCATGGTTTTGGCATGTTCGTCTAACTTTTCTCTAAAAAGTCTGACACTTCATAAGTGCTCCACTCGGAGAAAACACAATGCAATTGGCAATAAATATCTAAGACCTCTTACCCCTTCTTGACAATTAACTGAAATATCATATCCATTCAATAAAGTTGAACCCCAAATATTTTTGAGACTTAATTTATTTAATTTAAATTTATATCTTATCTACACACAACTTGTATGTAGTTCAAAAATCTCATATTCATACCAACATAAACCCCAAATTAAACCAATTAAATCTTCCTTTGCTCAGTGCTCAGTCACCTACAATATAAATATTGTCCCCTCCAAACCACCTTAAAAACAAATATAATTCATAACAATAATCCAACACCCTCCAAACTGCAATCTATTTGTTGATAACATATCCTGACATTTGGTGCGATAACAATTAGTTAAAAAATATTGTCCTTCCTATAATAGTTACCCCAAAAGTGATGACATATTTACAACGAAATATGTCACTCGTTTTATATCTCCACTCTCTCCATTTATATCTTTTTTGTATGTTTATGTAATAATGGTCACATCCAAATTATACTCCCTCCCAGGATAACACACATATTGTATACAAAACAAAATATAATAATTAATTAAACCAATGGCAACTGAAGCGTATAAATATACGTTTCTAACATTATTTGCAACAAAATACTGAAAATTTACTGAAGCATAAATCAAATGCTTTTCATCTTCCAACTATAAAGCTTTATGTTGTTTAAATTTGTTCAAATGTATGAGTGTTTGTTTGTGTATATAGTTAACGCATAACGGACACAAATTTGCTTTTATACTCGTACATTTTATAATAAAAGGTTTATCCTGCGAATGCAGCCATGTAAATGTTTTTCTGTATAGTTAAATATTTCGCACAAATTGTTCTGTTTTTGGATTCTATTGTTTCAAAAATAATTCAAAATATTCATTCAAATGTTTGGTACGAGTATGTGTGTGTTTGTAATAATTTTATATGACAAAGCAAGAAATAAAAAAAAAAAAAACATTTTTGGCCTCCTTAAACGCTTTGTATAATTTTCGATTAATCGTCGTTGGTCGTCCTGTGCAAATGGAAAACTCATTCAAAAAAAAAAAAAAAAAATTTTGCGAGAGAGTTGTTCACACGATTGTAAGCCAGAGAACCACCATCACACGGCCACAGGGTAATAGAAATTTGATTAATGACATTTGAGAAATTTATTTATTTATGAGTGGGGCCAGTTACCGTTAGTATTTATTAATATTATCGAACATATTTTCAAAATCAACCTCACCATGACAATGGCGAAACATTTTTCAGAGCCAATATGGCCGGCAGTTTAGGCTGAGTGGACTTCCCGTTCCGGCCATGTTTGTTTATTGCGTCGTCATCGTTAAGCGAACCAAAAAACAAAATTGTTGAGAAACAAGAGATTATGATGAAAAGTCTAATTGAATATAAATTATTATTACAACGAAAAGAATAAACAACAAAAAAAGGAGGAAAAATATACATAAATAAAAATACCGAATCCTCTAAATGGGTAGTTCGGAAGCTGTATCATGTTACATTTGGGACAATTATAATGTGATACCTTTGAACGATGCTATACAACAAACACGAATATAGGGGAGGTATATATAGTGGCGTTTTTTTCCCAAGGGCGGGAACAACGGCGCATAATAATTCTGTATTGTCATTGTGTGGAACTATAATTAAATTTTGTTTGGATGCTGGATCAAGAGTATCAGGTTGTAATTACATTTTCTATTATAATTGATCTCTCCTTCTTCTCTTACCACCAGCGAGGCTACCGTTTGTTGCCTCGCCCAAACCCCAAAACACCATCGCATGAAAATAATAATTTGTAATGTTTTTGCAGATTGTAATTGGAATCTTGAAACAATGTCACAAATGAGTATGGCAATGTCAATGGTTTGAGGTTTAACAAAGGGAAGGTTTTTTTTTTGTTTTTTTTTTTTATCAATTTTTGTTATTTGTTATGAGAAAAGGATATCTGAGATGAACTCAATTAAAATCGTCATGAACTTTATGGTCAAAAAGTCATTAATTTAATTTTGTTTGTCCTAAGTGTTGTCGCATTTGGTATGGGTACAAATCAGTAATAAGTTCAATTAAGTTCTTCATCAAATCTCAAACGATTTAAAATCTCAACGAAATTGAAGAATTTTATCTTTGCTTGATTAAATCATCAATAAACTAAAGTAAACAATATCTTTAATGTATTGGGAGATTTCCATGAGATTTTTAGTTTTTGCACGAAATCTAGATTATGATTCTTTGTGAAAGCGATATTAGCCTCTTGTATGTTTGCAATTTTTTGGTATTACATGGAGATTTTTCATTCTTGGAATAATGTTTATTTCAGATTGCAAAAAACTAGGGAAATTGTGGTAGAAACACAACGTGTGGTTGTTGTGAACAACAATGGTTTGAAAGAAAAGGTGTGGAAGTGTAAAAAAACAAATTAGGCATGATATCATGCCTGATTTCCTGATTTGAGTACCTGATGAGTTCCAGAGCCTGAAAATAATATGTGGGGGCAATCTTTTTTTTTTTTGTTCCCAATAGGTTTTTCGCTTTTCTGATTCTTTCTTTTATGTTAGGTGTCCACTTAAACTAGTATTTCTGAGAAAATTTGTATGAGTAGCTCAAAATCTCTAAACATATGGTGAATTTTCTAAGCTAGCTATTCAATAATTTTGTAATAGTCTGGTGAACGTTTTAAACGAAACAAACCGAAACCTCTTAGATCAAAATTGGTTCAGTCGTTTAAGTAGAATTTTTACAAACATTTCTTTCATTTGAGAAGTATGACCCTTGAAGCAAAAGTAGATACAAAAATTTTAATCAAAATCTTTAAAGCCATTTTTGAAAAAAGTTAACTTAGTTAGTTTTGATCTTAAAAAAAAATTTTAATTTTCCCTCTAGAGAACCACCAAAGATCCTTAACCACAAAATTTGAAGAAAATCACTTCATTTTCGTACACTCAGTCATATCTTAGTTTTATTTTCTTTAATTTGTAAAAAACAATATGATACCAAATTCTTAACACCTTTTGTTGCTCAAATAATTCGTACATATTGTCAAATACTTCCTCTTAATAAATATTGTTTGTTTCTATTCGATGCATTTGGGTCCTCTAACCTATTACCTCCCTGATGTTCATAACATAAAATTAAGTTTCCAAAAATTACTGAATAATAAATTTAATCAATTTATCTTGCTATCATCACTGCTGAACAAAATCAACCATCATTTCCATTTATTTATCAATTTACTGTTAAACAAAAATAAAAATTAAAAAAAAAAAAATATAACCAAAATAATAATCAAAAACAAATTACGAAAACTAATTCAAATGAAGTTTACCCAATCAAATCATGCAAATCATAACTAATTCAACTATAATTTCATATAACCAAATGATGGTGAATAAACTATGATGACAGCAAAAAACAGTTTTGAATCTCCAATCCCCATCAGCAGCAGGAGCAGCAGAAAAACAGTACAGAGTTCCACACAAAATTGTATGATACTCAAATGCGATTAAATATCCTTTTTTTTTTTTTTTTGACAACATGGATAGGAGAATGAATAGTGGGAGTTTGAAGAATATTCGACAAATTGCATCTCATTTAAAATTCCCTCTCGACTGAATGGATTTCCAACACTTTGCAATTCAACTCTCCAAATATATATAAAGGAAACCATTGATTTTTGCGGGTCTCAAAACCACACCCAGTGTGATTATTAGTACGTCGTTCTCGTTCTAGCTTTTCTGACTGTGGCTGTCAAGAAATCACCATAAGTCATTGTATTAACTTATGAAAAGTCTTAAATGTCCTTTTCAACACACAAAACTGTTCAAAATATTATTTGTATAGATTATTTAAAT
This sequence comes from Meliscaeva auricollis, assembly GCA_948107695.1. Taxonomy (NCBI): domain Eukaryota; kingdom Metazoa; phylum Arthropoda; class Insecta; order Diptera; family Syrphidae; genus Meliscaeva; species Meliscaeva auricollis. The sequence continues at coordinate 8,411,449 of OX403619.1, forward strand.
GTTGATGAGGTCGAGACAACCCACATGAAGGGTCGTCGAAGATTATATATCCTCTTCTCATCAATGCAATGCAACGAAAGAAAGACGAAGATGCTCTGTTTCTTGTTCTTGAAGAAAAGTCTTCATTGGTTAGCCACCAGTGTGTCTCCCAACCATATAGATTGCCAACCGCATTAGTGTACAAAACGCCAAAAGGCTACCAAAGAGAAACTTTTATTCCTTTCTGTTCGTCCTGGCTGAATGTTGCAACATATTCAAAAGGATATATAACAAATCATTTTGGCAAATAGTATTACCCACAGCCAGTAGCTAGAGCCACCATCAGGACGAAAAGCAACAGCCTTAGTCCTTAAAGAACGTTTGTGCTCTATACCCCCAAAGAACAAGAACACATTCTTAATATAAACAGTTAGGGCTATAGCCTATAGCTCTGGCTGCTGTTCAAATTGAGGACTTCTTTCTTTTGGAGTTGTTAAGTTTGGTAAATTCCTTTTGCTTGAGTAAACCTCAGCTACAAGCTAAAGATGGAGAGAGTGAGAGCGAGTTTTCTATATGCCTGTTGAATATCGTGTGCAGCAAAAGGCTCGTGCTTATGTCCTCATGCTTTTTCCCTAATGGGACTTCGACTTGTTTGCAAGCCAGCTAAGTCGAAGAGTATGAAGAGCAAGGCAAGTCAGAACATAGAGAAGTGTAGGAAGGATACTAAACTAAATGCAGGGAAATCATCGAAATGGCTTCGAAGTGTTTTATAGTACAGCATAGAAAAGGACTCTGTGGAAGTCCTTACAAATAGGACTTCGCAAGAAAGTCGTCCTCATCGGCTGGTATAGCAGATATATACAGTAGCGTAGCGTATAGCGGTGGCAAGGTTAAACGAATTTACGAGATGGAAGCAGCTGCAACTTGGCTCTCGTGCCTATGAGGTTCATTTTTTTTTATTTTTTCTTGTTCTTCATTTTGTTGTTTGTGCTCAAAGGACTTGTGCTTGGCACATCACGACAAGGACGACACAGTGGCTGGCTGCTTCTTGTCTATATAGTAAAATAAAAAAAAAAAAAAAAACAAAAAGTAGGAGGAAGCAATTGGTATGCATTTGTGTCTATGTAATCTTTTTGAAATCTATTGAAAAGCATGTTGAATCGTTACGCTTGAGTTGGGAATCCAACTGACTTGCGAAGGAAGGAGAGGTCATAGGGAATGTGCAATGCCAATGTGTCCTTACTATAGTTCTTTTTATACATTTTTTTGGCACCCATAGGAATGATTTGAATGCAAATGTATCTTAATATCTGAAAGTGTTGTCTCCAAGGGATACAACGAATCTACATAAATTTTTTTTATATACATACATATATTTATTTTTTCACTTCACATATTGTAGAGAGTAATACCTACTAGTGGATAGGGAGGCACATTCGTACAGGAAATTCTTTTAAGTGAATTTAAAAATGATTGAACTGAATGAAGGATGTTAAAACGATTGCCACATTCGTTTTGAAGTGGATTAACAAATTTACTGTGTCTGTAGAGGGAAAGAAGTATTTTTTTGCCTTCGTCCTTCTTTCTTTTTTATTGAATTTAATTGAATTATATTTTTTGAGATTTATTTGATTTTCTTTTTCATTTGCTAGTTAAAGGCGAAGCTTTAAAGTTACAAAAAGGATTTTAAGCTTAGTCATTTGAACATGAGTTGTAGATCTAAGAGAAACATTTGTTTGCTGCAAACCAAAAACGAACGAAAAATCGTTTGACGCAAATGATTCGTTCTTTCATTTTGTTTATATGCATTCTTCGCCAATCATGAATTATACAGTCCGTAGCGGAATGACAAGATATTTGCTTCGATAGCGAGAAATCACCGGTTCAGATCACAGGTGTTACGCTAAATTTTTGTTTAGTGTTTAACCCAAACGAATTTTCCAATTTGCTGCAAACGAAGTCGAAAAAATGTCCAGCAAATGAAAAAGTCGTTTCAAACACTCCTAATTACAAGCTTCTAGTCAAAACTTAAAATTAAGAAAGATGCAGCAACCATTAAGTATGATCACACAATTTCATATCTGATGGCGTCATTCGGCTGATAAAGTTAAACAACCTCAACTATTGCTATTTGTTCGCTAGCTCTTCTACTAAAAAATGCAATAGGTTCTTCAAAATTCTGTCATAAAAATAGACCAAATAAATATTTTGATTTACCACTAATGAAAGGAATCTGATAAATGACAGAGGCAGCCTATGAAATAGTTATGCACTGCACAGAGGTTGCTGTTGTTTAATTCAAAACCTATAATAGTAAATATCCCAGATCAAAACCATGTCCATAAGCTGGAGTTCCCCATGGAAGTGTTGCTAATCTAAAAATGTTTCTTAATACTATTTACCTATAGACAGAGGACAACTACACTTTAAAGATTAAAAGCATCAGATTCACTATCAAATTTTTACTACCTCCTCCTTCTACCAAAACTTCTCATTGATCTCATGCTTTTAACCATTAAAATTCTCCCAACTGTAATGATAATAGCCAAAAACATTAAATCCATCACAATTCTATCCAATTAAATCCATGATTGTGCTCAGCACTTAAGTTTTTATTAAAACAATTCAAAGCCTAACGGTGTTAAAATCATCTCCTCAAAGCCTACTTAATCCCTTCGAATTGTGTTTTGCCCCCCTAAAATAATAATACAACAGAAGAATACAAAAAAAAAAAAAATAACTAAGAGATCTTCCAAAACAATTCAAATTAAGGATTAGATAAGAGAAACAAAATTCCCTATTCCTTACTATACTTTACTTTAAGGGACACGATAACAAAGTGTTACAAGAACCACATACAAAAAAAAAACAAAAAAAAAAAAAAATAACCCCAAAAACCAAGAAAGAAAAACTCATCCATGAAAGCAGGCACATGATGATGTTGAAGAGGTACAACAAAAAAAAATATAAGAGTCTGAAGGACAAAATAGAAGGGGAGAAAAAAAAGAGTCACCCTCTTTACCAAATTATGTGAAAGCTCCAGGTGTGCTTTATTTGAAAAAGAAAAACCTCCTCAAACGAAATTCGATTTTCTTATTATTCTATATCTGCTGTATAAGGGAAAATCTATTTCTTATTTTTTCTTTACCCTCTGTTACCTCAACACTTGAAAGGATCGTCCCACAACCACCCAGTTATAGTTTTCAATTTTGTGCTTGTGGGTTTACCTAAACCTTCCATATACCAGTCCCCTTTGATAGAACTCAACCCCACTGTCAAATTGTTGACAATCTTTTCGTTCGATTCTCTGTCATTTCAAATGCTTTTTTTTTGTGTCCTTTTTGTGTTGGTTTTCTATAATTTAGCTGATATACACTTGAAGTAACACATGTGTGTCCTTTATTTCGCTGTAAAAATATATAAGGACCTCTTTCTGCATTGACGACAAACAATCTAAAGTAATTTTCGACGAAATTGCCAACACCAATAATTTTGTGTCAAAGTAACTTGTCAATTTTTGTGTTTGTGTGTTTTGTCTTCTTTTATATTTTGTTGGTTTTTCATTTAAGGACTAACGTACTCTTATATTTTTATGTAATCAAAGTGACACATGCATTATTTATAGATGAATTTATTTTTTATTTTTTTTTTTTTTGCTGTGAATAAGAGTGTGTCGTCTGTCATGTCGTTTGTGTGTGATGGCACTAATAATAATTCAAATAGATGCTTAAGTCTAATTCAACAGCATAATGAGGAATGAAAGAAGATATAAGGTGTAGCAGAAAAAGGACCTTATTTCTGCTACAAGTATGACATTCATTAGACAAGATGTGTGGATTTACATGAGTGAGTCCTTATAATGTTCAATGTCCTTTTGGGTTTAACACAAAGTGATATCTTTATGTGATTATAAGATTCTATTTTGAAATACACCTTCATTGATTGATTTTGTTTTGTTTGTTCTTAACACCCACACCTCTGCAGTAAGTGTACCCTTTTTACTTTCATCAAATTAGAAAACCATAAGATAAACTTCAAGAACAAAAAAAAAAATAGTAGAAGATGAACATTACATGATGTTTTACAGTGACAAATGATTCTTTGATATTTATCAGGTTGAAAGGATATTTTTTTTTCTTCTTCTTCTTTTTCTGGTTCTTTATGATATCCTTTGGATCACCCAAGAGTGGTTAAATACTTTTGACACGTCCTATAGTTGGTGGGTAAAAGAGTGTATATGTTTTTGGTGATAGTGCAAAGATGGTAAAAGGTGTGATGATGGTGGTAAAGCATCACTTTATATGGAAAGGTGTATATAGTTGATGGTTTTATAGCAAAGTTTATACCCTCGATGATTAATGAAAGAAAATTGTTTGCTTTTTCGTTTTGTCTTTGCAGCAGTTATTTAGAAGGTATACCTACCAACTTTTCTTTTATATTTTTCTCTTCCTTCTTCTTATTCCCCTGGTTTGTGTTTATTGATGTGACATGACATGACCGAGTGTGGAAGGACATTTATTTTATAGTCTAAGACAAGCAATTAGGAAATGGATGTTAAGGGACGTGGAACGACTGTTAAGAATCTACAGAGAGAATGAAATGAGAGTGATGTTGTAAATTGTTATTTCTTCTGGTTTGCAGATTGTTTTTTTTTTTTTGTTTGTTGTTTGTGTGTTTTTGCTGAGCTTAGACGACATTGTGTTAGGATGTATGATAAACCCGAAAGGCACTCAGTCGTATACGTAACATATTTGTTATTTTTTTTTTATTTTTTTTAATGTAAATTATGATGCGTAACTGAACTGGCTTGTGGAGATATTTTTGATAGCTTCGAAGTTTGTTGGTGGATGAAGTAAAGATTAAATGCTGAATTTTAAGAACAAAACTATGTAAAATAAATCACAAAAAAAAGAAAAACAAAGAAACTCAAATTAATACAAGCAGTTACGAAGAAATATGACAAAAAAACTTTAAAGACTTGCAACATCCAAAAAATGTTTGTATTTGTACAAAACTTAACAATCTTATAATATAATTTTAGTAACACATGGTTTGGTCACTATTATTATGTACCTTGGCCGTTTAAAAAAATGTGTGTCTGTATACTCATGTACGCACCCCAGAAGTTATAATTCCTATCATTATTTATTTTTGTATAGTTTTTTTTTTAATATGTAAAATTATTTAAGAAATTTGGTGAAAAGTTTTAGACGGGAATTTTTTTCAAAGAAGCGTAATGTGTTTTTTTTGTAAAATTAATTCAAATATTGATATTCACTCTGTTATTATAGTAAATTTAAATCAAAATAATGAACCAATGAATGTTAAAAATTGCGGCACATAAATGTGAAATTAGATAATTTTTCCCTTGTCCTATATTTACATAATTTAATAAACAATTGTATAAGATTTTATTTTTGTATTTTACTGATTTCAATCTTTCCATTAATACCTCAACTTTTAGTATCAGTTAAGTTTGACTAAAGTTAAAAGAGCAAAGAAGTATAACTTCAAAAATTATCAATTTTTAAAAGTCAAACTAAATCGGTCACCAGGGCGTATACGTCACTTTTTTTCTATAGAAAAACTTAAACGTTCAAAAAATATACATATATTTATGGTACATATTTGCTCTTTAGAAATTTTACATAATAAGATGTTGAAATAAAGGATAGTCTATTCATTCATGTATTTTTATATGGTTTGGGAGCCTGACGTTTCATTTATAGATTTTAGATAACTATCCAGGTATTTGCTGAACTCTCAAAGAATCTCAGATTCATGTCTTTATTTTCTTTTCTAATATTTTAACTTACTACAGTTTTGTATAGAATACAAATTGATCTTCCCAGATTTCATCACAACGTTTCCTTAAAATAACTCCTAAAAAAGGAAAATTTTTTCGTTTTTCTGATACATTCCGAATTTTAGTTTTAAATAGCTAACTTTAGCAGGTTACTATATCTTGCGAATGCTTTAGCATATTGAATATAAATAGCTTAGTATATTTCGGGTTTGCATTTTTCGGCATTTTTCAGATTACTAAGATCACTAAAAATTATCGCTTGAGACTTTTACAAAATGAATCATACAATTCTTTTAGCAAACATTTTAACTTTTTAACAAATATTTTTTCTCGAAAGAAAATGCTAGGTACTCGGCTTCGCTTTAACTTTCCTTCATATCAGGAGCAGTTGCTTAAAACAAAACTTGCTTGAAATGAAACACGACCAAAGCAGAGCAAGTAAGTTGCGCGAGTGCGATTGGCTCCAAAGAAGAAGTTAAAATCCCTTGAATCTAACCTAACATTTGATGCTTACTTGTTCAACAGAATTTATGATTTATATCATTTTAATAAAGGGACTTGTTTGGTCCTTTTTTGCGGATCATCATTTAGATAAAGGAATTCAGAATTTCCGAATTAATTTGTTTAAATTTTTATTTGTTTAACATATCAACTTATCCACTCAAAACGCTACATACAACAACATCTCTTAAACTACCAATAGCATTCCTTATCTATCAACATGTAAGCCAATCCTTTCCATTATATTTTATTTGGTATTAAATTGCCATTCGAAGTTTTACCAGAACTCGTTCTTTATATTAATTCACTAGGCGGCACCGACCATCCAACGACCGACGACGCCCAATATCCTTTTTCCTAAAGTCATTCAAAAGTCATCTAATAACTCTTCCGCTTTATTGCCACAAATCGAACATGCATTAACCATATCTCATTTCTTCGGCATATATATTCAACAGGCTTGACTGTGAGTCCTTCACGAACACACACTAGGGTCACACAAGGATCGAATATCCTCTATACTACTAATACTAAACCCTAAACGTATATATAGACTCCTTGAAAAACTAACCATGCCAAACGAGAAATCATGCAACCGATTATAGTGCTCCTGTTGAATAAATTTTACAATTCCACTCATCGTCATTGCTATTTATTCCTGCTGCCCTCGGTCGTCTTTTAGTCCTTATACCACAACTCTTACTCTTTTAGAAGGTAATAACATCGGAAGGAAGTGGTGCAAACACACCGGTCCAATAGCATAATATAAAATGACTTTTTGAGAATTTTCCCTTAAGCGCGCATTCTAACATATTATAGCAGAGGACTCTTGAAACTTTGCCAACATTGCCGCCAGCTATTATGGTGTAGCTTTCCTTTCCATCAGAAGACATAGTGAGGCCAATTCGAGGGCAATTCTTCTCGACAACTAGAATTGCCTGTCAGCAGGCTAGTGCTGCCAGGATTTATTTTTTTTTTTGTTGGAAAAACTTCTTTTGCCAGTTGTGGGCCTGTTGCATTTTTCATATATAAAAACAATGCCAAACCACGTTTTTGTGTTTAAGTGTCGATTTGATTTGGCCTTTTGTTCTTGTTCCTAGAATTTATTCTGTAAAAATTAAAGAAGGACGAACACAAAATATAAAACAAGAACAAAAAAAAAAAAAAAACAAATCGCCAAGCCACACAAAAGCCAATAGAGGAAGGAAGCACGCTAACGCTTTTAGTTGCACACAGCGAGCACTCTGAGTGTTTGCTAAAGAGCCAGAGTCATATTGTTCTACCACAAATTGCCATAAGGATATTTCATCCTTCTTAACACAGTGCACGATGCGATGATGATGATGATGACTACGACACGACTTATGTATTATATATGGAAGGGTTAGGGTTGGTTAGTATTATGGCAGAAGAAGCGGTGCGATGGCGGCTTTTGTTTGGCAAAAATCCATCCTGTTGCTGAATGCTTCAAGTACTTGAAAGTACTCTTACTTAGTGATTATTTAACTTTTTAATATAAAATCCTTTATGCATATCCTGTACTGTATGTGTGGGTAATGGGTGTGTAAGTGTATTCATCATTGAAGCGAACGTAATAGCGAACATTCAACAGGATTTTCAATTTCTGATTTTGTGAAATAAAATTAAAAAAAAAAAAAAAAAAAAAAACCGACAAGAGAACTCCCCGACAGGATTAAAGTGTTTTATGCAAGAGCTTTGATTTATTATATTTGAATTAGGGACTTTTGGGAAGGAAGAGGTATAAATGGTTGGAGGAAGCGAGTTAACTTAAATAGAATTGCATGTGCGTGATTTCAATGCGGATGCGGAATGTTGGAAATATAATTACGACACTGCACGATCTGCATCACATAATACCTGACTAACAGACATTATAGCATAGGCAGAATTGAACGAGGAGAGAGAGAGAGAGAGAGATATGATTTTATTATAATCACGGTTATTGTGTGTGATTACGTTTTAATTAAAATTCAGTGCAACAAGATTAATAATCAAATCAATTACACACGGCGTTTAGGTATATCGATTGCAAAATGATGTTTGTGACTAAATCTATCGTTGGATTGATGAAATACTAACGAGCTATGTTTTTTTTTTGTTGTATTTGTTGTAGAGAAACCTAAGTTTTTAATTGGGTTTTATTGATGAAATTGAAAAAATATATTAGTCAAATCAATGCACTGAATTGCATTCAATCGAACAGTTCTTTATTGGTTTATTAAGACTGTTTGATTTTATAAAACCTTAACTTTCAATATCTATACAGTTGATTTTAACTATTTTTCTATTTTTTAACACTATTATGTTTACAGATTTATCTAAGGTATTATTACATATAAGATTTTTCAATTATCCACATGTTGTAAAAATACACTCTTGCAATATTGTAAAATAGGATATATTTAAAGAAAAGTAAATGTGAGCTACACTACATGCCAAAGGAAGACAGTTGCAAAGATGTTTTTCAACTTCAAAAATCATTCTCTTTACAGGGTTTATAATTTAAAATTGTGTCTGCCGCCAAAGTACTTGAAAAAGATTATTGGAAAATAGTAAAATAATAGACTTTTCTTTTTAAAGTTTTGTTTTATTAATAATATAGTTCGTGAGCTACACTACAAGCCACAACGTGAGCTACACTACCGTCACTTTTAATTGGAGAATCATACTGTTATTTTAAAAAAACCTAAAACTACAGAACATAACACAAGAAGAAAAAACAAATCGATGAAGACATTTGACAAAACAAAAAGCTTCAAGTTTAACGTTAATAAAAAGGCAGATGAGAAGTTCTTCAAAGAAGATCTAAGAACAAAACTAATGTTGGAACCCTCTGATTTCTGCAATAAAAGAGACTGCAACGTTAAAAGCTGTTACAAAAGCCAAATGGAATCTTCCAGCTAGTCTCTTTTAGAAGGCGTAGCTAAGTTGCAAATGCATATGCATTTGGGTACAGAAGTAATCCTGATATAATATTAAATTAACGCTTAACGAAACAAAAAATAAATGTTCTTTCACTTGAAATATGTAAGAGATTTATGTGTGTTTGATGGTAGGACTTTAGTCTAGAACACCATCTCTGACAGAAAAGTCAGAGAAAGTGTACCGGAAGTTTTCCATTAAGATTGAGGAGCTGTTAATTTTATTTAACGTCAATGTTAATATCAGTTTCTCCCTCAAATTTTACAAATATTTGAATCAAATTAAGTATCTCTATCCTGGATTTGCTTTCTTTTTGCACATGTTTTACCCATATCCAATAAAAAAGCACAAGAAACTCACTTCAGGCCGTAATTGACTGTGTTTGAAGTGACCGGCTCTTCTTCGTGAGCTACACTACAACAATGTTTAAGGCAATTTTAGAATTATTAATTAAGATAATACATTTTTGAGGTCAGCATCATGTGATTAAATATCTGAATAAGAAAAGTATGTATATTTTTTTCAAAATGTAGTAGAACTTTAACTAAAATTAGAGAAACAATTCTGTTTATTTTGTGAGCTACACTACAACTGGATATTGTAGAGTTATCAATTGAATATTTCTTATTAACGTAATGCTTAGATAAAGCATATTGTGCCAAATGATAATAATACTTTAAAATGCAGACTTTTACGTTGAATTGCCTAAAAGAGTGTAAAAGAATGAGTAAAGGTGAAAGGGTGTTTTTTTAACACTGTACTAACATTTTTTCCTCCTTAAAAAAAAAAAAAAAAACTGAAAGTGCCCATTCTCATTTCGTCGATGTTAAAGAGTCTCTATGGTCTCATGATACAGCTATTCAATATTAAATTCTACGCTTTGTTTTAGATCCAGGCAAGAAAGTAAATTAACCTTATGAGCTAAGTCATTCGACGGTCACCTCGGCGACTATTAAAAAAATATCAATCTACAAACATTTTTGTTGTTTTTGTTGTTGTTGAATACATAAATTAAATTTTTAAATTAATTAAAACATCCATAAGAGTCGCATATATCCTTGCAAAGTGTTGTGAATACCGCATTAAAGGTTTAATTTTGTGTTTTTTTTTTTACAGTCATCAAACCTAATGCAGTAAAATTCATGGTTGCGCAAACTTTCTCATCAGACAAAGTGTTGACTGCAATTATCTCAATTGACAACCAAAACCCTAAACATTTACTTGGCAGGATACATTATGGTCACATCAGGTTTTAAGCATCTGTGTATCTTTTCCAAATCAACAAAAGCTTCAACACATACCATGAATTCGTATTAATATTATTTTTTTTGTGCTCAAATCCTTATCCTTTACCTACGCAAGCAAAGCAAAAAAAAAAAAAAAAAACATCTGGCACTTTTTCATATATCCCATCAGGATATACCACACTCATGTGTTCGTTCCAATTATTATACTTTCGCACTTTACACAATGCACTCTCGGCAAAGTTAGTTCCGCAATACTGAATTTATATCTAAATTCACTTCATTTTTGTGTCCTTCAACATGGTGGTTGGTTGGTTGGTAGAGTAGTTTTCAACATTACCTACCTATCCTTTTTTGGTTACTAGAATTGGATTTAACACATGTAACCATACCGAACCATATAGTATAGAATAGAAATATTTTAATATCTTTCTGTGACAGAGATTTAGTGAGTTTCTTCCTTACTTTTATTTTTTTTTTATTATTTTCTGCTGATAAAAAATGGGAACCACAGTCATGTATGATATTAGATTCTATAAAAGTGTATGTGTATGCGTTTATGTGATGGGGAAAGGACCTGTCAGGATTTGTTTACTTTCTTATTTTTCGCTGAGAGGAAAATTCAAAAAGAACTTAATGCGATTTAAAATCATTTTCAATTCCTTTTAAATTTGGAAAGAGAGAAATCAAAGCAAAAAAAAAAAAAAAAAAACTGAGTCTTCTTTGGCCCTATCCCTTCCATTTACGACCCACCCCATCAGCCAATAAGAATTCGCACATTTGAGGGATTTCTTTCTTTTTTTTTTGCTCAAACGAACAATGTTATTATTACTTACTTTACAATTTTTTTATTTTCGTCCTTTTTTGTCGATGATTTTGATGATTTTTTTTTCTTGTTAAGTTTTTCTCTCTCTGTCGTGAAGAGAGTTTTTTTTTCCACACCACTTTGCATCAATATTGAAAAATTCCAAACTTTGGTATTTTTGCCAAAGTCTTAAAGGACATTCCAAGAACCGATGGAAATAATACAAAAAAAAAATGAAAGCAAATCCTTATTACAACTACTTTGGTCACACAAAGACCCAAAAGAAAAGCGAAGACGTAAGAGGAGAAAAAAATTAATACGACGTCAAGCTAAAATAATAGAAGGATCGATGAGACTGACTAAAAAAAAAACAAAAAAAAGTAAGTAAAGGAAACGAACCAAAGTCGAAAGGTTACTACTTAAGTCCTTGAAGGAAACGAGGACGACGACGACGACGACGCGACGGATGGCGAAGACGGCAACAGCAGCAGCAGCAGCAAAGTCAAGTAAAATACTCGTATATTAGTACGAGACGAGTGGAAGAGGATGGAAGAAGAGGCGAGTGCGTTGCGTATAAAAATATTTCATTTTGAAGATTATACGATTTTGGCATTTCAATAATATTCTACTTAAGTATTCAGCGAATGTCTGCTGGTTCGAGAGTTTGGGGCTTTTTTTTTATTATTATTATTTTGACGAACCAATGGATTTGAAAGAAGTTATAGAATGGAGATCTGTGGAGGAAATTGTATGAAAAAAAAGCAAACTCACTGGACTGAGAGTTCTTTCTGCTGAATGAGCTTCTAGAAAAAAATGTGAATGTGAATGGGGTTGGGGTTGGGGAAGTCTTGTATAGGTCTTTTTCTTATACATTTCATTTTCGTTTCTTTTCTTTTATTGATTATGATTAGGAATGTGTCAAATTTAAGAGCGAGCATAATAGAGAGATGAATGCTGAGAGTGAATCAGCAAACTGAGCTTGAAAAATAAATAGTTCAAGAGGATATATCCTTAATTTTGGTTGAAATTGATGGCTTGGTAATGAGTTTATGACATATCAGATGAAATAGTTTCATTAGATTATAATGTTTGTCACTTAACAACCAAATTATGAGATTTGAAGGAGCAGCATGTTTTTTTCGTGTTACGTTTAATGGTTTTGTGCTATCAAATTGTTTTAGAATTTTATGAAGAAAATTGTTTATTGGTTATTCCTGTCATGAGGTTTAAGAACATTCAATTATTTTCAATCAGACCAAGAAATTTCGAACTTTTGTGATGAAAATTGAACATTTCATCTTGAGATTTTGTTCTTTAAGCCTAATTTACAGTTCAGCGTGCAAAAACAAAAAACAAAACTTCAAAGCTAATTTTAGTCAGTTTTGTGCATAATTTTGTACCATATTTTGATGTTTATATTTTCAAATCACTGTAACCAATACATAAATTACCTTTTTTTCCTATATCAATTGGTACCAGAGGCTACAAATGCAATTTTGTTTTTTTGCATGCAACAAAATTTTTGCATGCAAAAAAACAAAAAAATTTTCGGCTTCGTTTGCAGCAAATTGGTAAATACAAAAGTTTAGCGTAACACATGTGTTTGAATCGGCGTGGCGGCGACCTCTCACTTACGAGGCATGTATCTTGTTATTCCGCCACGGACTATATAATTAATTATTGGCGTAGAACGCATAAAAACAAAATGAGAAATAACTTCGTTTGCAGCAAACTCTTAAATTCGTTTCGATGAAACAATTTATGCGAACGACTTAATAAAAAAATCAAGTTCAGCGTAACACCGATGATTGTACCTATGACTTCTTGAAGCAAGGCTGTTGCCGTTGCACCACACACTAAATAACTTTTGTGTAGCATAGAATGCATATGAACACCATTATTTAGAGGACCAATTCCTTCAGCTTAAAGACCAAGCTACGGTTGTTAAACTTCATTGTTCTTACAATGAATGCTTCCCAAAGAATGTTGGAAGCGGGGTAGTCACATCAAAAGTCACAAAAAAGCTGCAAATGTCGTGAATTTAGCAAAAAGGTGTCTTTGAAACATCTTAAACACTTCTTCAACTAACCGTTCATCCAATGTTTCATAGAAGAACCGGTTAGGAATCCGTAGAGAGTATTACACGTAGACGTGAGTAAATTTAGGCACAATCTCAATTGACTTAATACGTTATGACAATACGTTAGTCCCACCCTGTACAAAGAAAAAACCTTGATAGAGTTTCGAGGATTTTTTTTTAAATAATTTTTGAAACCTTATTTCCTGAATGAAAGGATTCTTTTTGTAAAACATCCAATTACATTAAATATTGAATATCAAGCAAAAGCTTCGAATCAAAGGATATATTTTTTGTAATTAAATAAAAAAATATTTACTGTCTACAAAACATCAAACAATCACTCATCAATGCTGATGCTCTCCATGCTCACTGTTAATGATCACGTTTAACCGCATTGCTTTTATAATTTTCTTTTTTTTTTTTTACAAAAATATAAATACAACGCAACTTAATTGCTACTCCTGTCATTATACACCCAATAAAATCAAATTAATTAACATCATAAAAATTAAAAAAATAAAAAATATTTCAATGAAATTAAATTTTGAACCAAAATTCAAAAAAAAAAAAAAAAAAAAATGATAAAATCATACAATTTTCCCCTCGATTTTTTATTATTTTATCACATTGAACTAATTATATGATTTTATTTAATTTTTTCCAATGAATTTTATCAAAAAAAAAAAAAAAAAAAATAAAAGGAAAAATGTATGCCACAGGAAATGCATTTTAACCTCATAAATAAAAATGTTATACATCCACACTATGCATGAATATATGTATGTGTAAAAAAAAGAACAAAAAAATCAACACCAAAAACAAAAATTCGACAAATAAATTAAATAGTATTGCAAATGAGTCCCATTGTAGGTTGGTTTTGATGTTGAAACCTCTACGAACTCTATTTCGCTTGAAACCATTAATTAATTTCATTGGTTACCAACTCTCGCTTTGCTTGGTAAATATTTTATATATTCACAACTTGATGATAATACACCCTCACCATGCAATTAAATACCTCATTTATGCTGAATAATTTAATATTAATTATTGTACATCGCACATAGAGAAAAACGAATGAGAGAAAGTTTGCAAAATTAAAAAGGAAAAAAATAAAATCCCACAAAAAAAATCACAACAAAAAAAATTGCCTGAAATTATACTGTTAGTACCAAAAACAGATGTATCCTGTTCCTGTGTGATGTAATTTAATGATATTCACAATGAACTGTGTTTTCTATGTAGTTTTTTTTTTTTTTTTTTTTTTTTACGAACTATTGTGAATTTTTTATTTTGTGGTTGAACAAAAAAAAAATTCAAATAGAATTTGCAAATATATGTTTTAGGCCTTATCGGTGACAATTCGATGACAAAAAAATATATAATACAAAAAAAAAACTGAACTATTTTACATATCAATAAGCTAGGAGTTTTTTTTAATTACATATATTGAATTGGTATGGAAAAAATATGGTGTTTTTTTTTGTCTTTTGCAGATATAACACAATAATTTAATTCTTTTGAAAATTTGCTAACCAATGATTATTTTGGAGAGATAATTCAATGTAAAAGGGAATAATTAATTGTTTTTTCTATTTTTTTAGTGTGTGTTTTAATAAAAGGGACAAACCAGAAGGCGTTTACGCTCATTTAAAACAAAAAATTATTCACATTGAATAATTTTTTTTTGTCAAAGCTATGAAAACCGCAAATATAAAAATGTGACTTGAATTAAATGCAGTTTTGCATGTTTTTTGTGTTTATTTAAAAATTTTTATGTATGCCAGTACACCACTTAAAAAAAAAAATTAAAGTTCCATTGAAAATGTTTGAAAAAAAGTAAAGTAAAATTCACCAAACTAACTTCCAAAGAATTTTAAAATGCGATTTTTGAATTAAAAGAAAACAATTTACAATACGAATAGAAGTGAACGTGCTACTCAGTTGACGGGCAGATTTATTCATCCAACTACTAGTCTAAATTTACTAAAGAATTTTTAGAAATGTGAAATGAATACTAGCCACAGATTTCACTAAGCCCTTTTACAAATTTAACAGGATTTTAAACCAAGAAAAGGCTTTTAAATGTTCGTGAAATCGGCCATAAGTGTCTTTTTGATAACACTGGTCTGCAACCGAAATCGCATCCAAACTAAACTAAACTTTTCTAAAGAATTTTGGTGCGCTTAACCCGGTTCTGAAATCAAAACTAACCTAGCACATCACGATTTCGAGATATGCCAATATGAACATGCCAAAAACCCGTTTTATTGGTACATTGAACGTCGAATTTCTTTACCGGTAAATACTTTATAATAAAACTATTAATTAGATATAAATGAAGGGCATATCATCTGTCTAAATAATTTTAAATCATTTAAAAATTCTCTTTCGGCGCAAAGATATTGCAAAGTGAAATGTATGTATTTGTTCAAAACACTCCCTTCAGTCCAATTAAAGCGTTTTTAGAAGTGGAAAGTTCTGAAGTAATAATTTTCAATGACTAATCTTATGTTTTTTGGGATGCTGAGCAAGAATTCGAAGTCATTCAACAAAATTTATCACCGTAAACATGAGAAATCATTGAAAAATTAACAAAGAAAATGTTTTTTTACTAAATTATTTTTGGGGCATAATCCAAAATATGAAACAAATGTAGACAAAATTACAAAATTTATGTTTTGACCGATTTTTTTGCGGCTATCCAGATGTTTAAAAATCTATAAAAATCAGTCCTGTTGAAAGGCACAAAATATCATTTTTATTGGGTTTCCTCTGATTGCTGCCTTCTTTACACCATAAATAACTTGGCCAGTATTAGGAGTATAGAAATTCAATATTATCCTATAAATTAATTTATGCAGTGTACATACTAAAAAAGACGGATTTTTTGAAAATAACGGTTTAAAATGTGACTAAACATTGAAATTCGAAATTTCGAAATCAAAAATATTGAAACAAGTCTATCCATTTTGTTCAAATTTGCATATCTTCCTTTTTTAACCACTAATCCCAAAGGTCATAACAAAAGTAGTCATAACATTTAACAAAAAAAAAAAGAATTTCTCCTTTTTCAATTTTTCAACTTTCTAATTCAAAATTAAATTCAAATCTCTTAAACATGACATAAAAAAAAAAAACAAAATAACCCAACCCAAACTTAAAACACAAATAAATATTCTATTATCTGACCTTCTATAGGGAACAATTCCATGCAATTACCGTAACGTTTGCATAAATTCCATTCAAATCTACAAAAATCTCTCAAAACACACACAGAGATTTAGAGAAAAGTTGTGTTCTAAAATGAAATGAGGTGGGCGATGGAGATGGTCAAAGAGAAAGGGAGAAAGAAGGCATCATGTCTGTAAAAAAAAAGTTCTTAGATTAAATTCTATTGCAAAACCGAGGAGATACTGTCTGGTTTTAGGAAACATCCACAAAACAGGATTACTTCGGTTTCCTATTCCCCAAAAAAAGAAGGAACACACAATACACAACCATCACATCATCCGCACTCGCACCCTAAATGTATCCCTCTCTGTCCAGAAAATTTATATATTGCCATCTCTCACTATATAAGATATGCCTTAAGGACTTTTGACTTTCTGATACATTCAACAGCAGCTATATATGTAGGTCCTGGCTGATGCTGATGCTACTACACAAACTGCTATTATGCTTCTTTAGTTAGATATACCTATAGACTCTCTCTTATCTCGCCTTTAGCCGAAAAATGTGTCCAGAAAACTTTTACAGAGTGCTCCCCCTTCCAACTTGCCCCCCCCCCCCAAAAAAAAAACACGAATTAACTCAGTTACAATTTTAATCCGCATTGAAGGAGCTGAGAAATGCCTGATGGTAGATGGTCCTTCCGTGTTCTTTTCATACCAAACCATACCTCCTATACACAATCTCTATACCTCTGATGTTTCCTCTGTATAGAGATATAGTTGGATTTAATTTGATAGATATGCAATAAATGTCCTTTTTGTTTAAATACCAGATACACTCTCTTTCTCTTTCGGTATTTTGTGCCTTTTTTGGTTTTGTATATTCCTTGTATAAGAGGGGGATCTTTTATGTGTCTTTTGACTGTGAACTGTAATTATGGTAAATTATCATCCTTAAAAAGCCTTGACATTTAATGTTTTGCAACTTTATCTCTTCCTTATAATGAAAGGCTAGGAAAAAGATTGCATTCTTTGTCAAAGATAGTTTCTTTAATCTTTTGAATTTTGAAACAAAAGAGTAAAATCTTGTAATCTTTTTGGTGCTGTGCGCCTTGTAGTTGAAGCTTTTCATTAGCATAGGCTAATAGGCTGAAAGGAAATACTTGTTGTTTTCAATTTATGGTATAAAGTTTTGAAATTACAAAATGATCCTTAAAGAAGATGGTGCCCCCAAGTTTTTGGAAAACTTGCGTGTATCGAGAGCTTGATTACTTTGTTGATAATAATAGAAACCAGAATTAAAAGTAAAAGGAAACTATTTTTTACAAAATAGTCGCCAAAAACGAAACAATTATCGACTTTAGATATAATAATTTTCAAGGTCATTTTGTTTTTGAAAGAAAAAGGACAAAATTTAGAGAGCGGAAGTTGTTGTAGAAATTCTACATAGGAATGGAAGTTTGAATTCAAAATTTGATAGGCTTTTGAATTCTGAGAAAAATCCTGGGGGATGGAAAAAAATGTATTTCAACGAATACTTGTTTATCTCTTTATTACAATATATTTTTTTTTTTTAAATCATAAAAGGCTACAAGTCATGAAAAACTTTGGTACTGAATACAAGAACCAAACTGTATTGACTGTGTTAAAGCAGCAAAACAAATTATAAAGTAGCTTGGAATCGATAAAAAGTTCACATGAAAACGTTTTGGATAGTCTAATTACAAAATAATTAATATTCTCTGTTTAATGTGAGAATAAATGTTTTTAATTTATGTAAAATTCTGTTAAATAAAGGTCTAAGCCAACAAAACATATTTACGAGACATAAAAAGCTTGGGAAGGGTTCTAGAACTCTTACCCTTGTCAACTCTGGTTTACTTCGATTGTGATGTAAGATATAACTTACCTGAAAAGAAAAAAAAAGAAAATTCAAAGTTTTGTATGTAAAATATTCAAATATTTAAATTTTTTAATAAAGAATTTTTTTCTGTAAGAAGTATGCGAATTTTTTACGGACAGATTTGACTGCTGTTTAGTTTCTGTAATTGGTATAAACTGATCTAACAGTATCGAACAGTTCTAAAAGAATTAGAACTGCTAAGCAATGCAATTAATAACAGTATAAACAGTATTGGTAGCTTACATTTGATCAGTTCATACCGATAATCAGACAGAGAAATTAATTAAACAATAATTTTATTCTATTCACAGATTCTCTATTTAAAGTCAAAATCTTTAGGCTTTAGCTTAATATTTTTGAATCATTATGGCTTAAAAAATGAAGTTTAAAATTTTCAACAGTTTATACCAATCAGCAAAAAAGAAATATACTAAGGTAAATACTTTGCTTTTTGGGACCTTATTGTATACACCTACATTTTTAAGTGTTTTAAGTATTT
Organism: Meliscaeva auricollis; assembly: GCA_948107695.1. NCBI lineage: Eukaryota > Metazoa > Arthropoda > Insecta > Diptera > Syrphidae > Meliscaeva > Meliscaeva auricollis. The sequence goes on from OX403619.1 coordinate 8,430,382, forward strand.
CAGAGTATGAATTCGATATGTTTTTTTTTTAATTTGGTATAAAAATTAAAAATATAACTTTGAATCAAAAGTTTTAAAAAATGTATTGACTCTAAAATTTTACCACCAGACATCCGTAAGTGAATAAAAGATGAAAAACCAATAACACTGGTCTGCAACGAAAATCGCCTTCAAACCAAAATATACTTTTCTAAAGGGTTTTGACACGCTGAATTCGAATTTTTTGAAATATGGTAATATTAACATGTGAAAACCTCATTTTGTTGGTACATTTAACGTCGAATTTCTTCACTGGTAAATACTTTGTTACAAAACTGTTAATGAGATGTGAAACAACTGCATTTCATCTTTCTAAATCATTTTAAATCTTTTTAAAATTCGTTTAGTCCAGTCAAAGCGTTTTTAGTAGTGAAAAGTTCTGAAGAAATAATTTTCAATGGCTAACTTTGTGTTTTTTAGGGTGCTGAGCATGAATTTGTAGTTTTCCATACAATTTTATCACGGAAAACATGAAAAATCATCAAAAAACTTCAAAATACTTGTTTGTTGATGTTTTTGCTGTATAGTTGAAAATTTTATCAGTTTTCTCTAAAACAATTTATGCAGAATAAAAGCAGAGAAAATTTTTCACCATGCATATAACATTGAATAATGTTCCAATTAATTAGTTAGTTGAAGAGGAAAACTCCCATAAACACTTAAAAATTCATTGAATACCCTTTTGCTGTATTAAATGTCTTTGAATTTTACTCTCTTGTGTATATCTTTCTGTGACAAAAACACAATTTAACAAAAACATTTCTTTTCATATAAATTTATAAATTCTAAAGGTTAAAACATCATGTGTTTGAAACAGGAATCTTTCATACCAATCCAACGCTGGCTAATAGATTCCACGCCCACACATCTTGGAATGACCCATTTCAAATTCTCTTCTCGAAACAAACATTCCATCTATCATGATCCAGAGTAAAATTGGAGTAAAAAAAAAAAAAATAACACGAACCAACAACATTGGAACATTTTTCCTATTACAAAATGTAAATATTTGAACGAGCACATCACTGTACCGTTACATAACTTTAAATACAAATATCCTTTCTCTATGCATTTGCAATTTAATTCTATCTTTCCTCTCTCCCCTTCACCCCAATCTCTCCTTAAGTAGATGGAATATAGGGTATGCAGTGAAGTTGTTTTCAGTGATGTTGTTGGCAAAAGAAAACGATATTTTAATATCCTTTCTGCATATATTTGTGTTTAGTCCTTAGACTCTCTCTAAAAAAAAAAAACGAAATAACAACAACTACAACCAACCTATATCAACAATATCCACCAACCTATAAAATAGAAAGCAAATATTTCACAAAATTTCTGACACTCACAAACAAAAATTTTACAAAAACAAAATCTTACAAGGAGACAAGACAAGGTTTTACTTTTTTGCTTGGAATAAGGTGTAGCAAAGGTTCTTTTGGTTAGGGTGGTAGCGCGACGTATGGAATACCTAAAGGTGTGAAGGCATTTTCTTTTTATTTTTTTATTATTTTCTTTTTAAGTGCAAACTTGTGTCTTTACTTTGGATCGTCGATGATGATGCATCTATTTTTCTATATGGTCGGTACCTATCTGCATATGTGTGACTACTTTTTGGTTCTGATCCTTCATAAGGATTCTTCCCAGGATGTTTGTTTATACTCCTTTCGGTGTGTGTATTCATAACATCTTTCTTTTTCGAGATAATTTATTGCTTAAATTCCAAAAACTGTATTTTGATACTCTCACGTTTCTCTCCAAAGCTACGAGTAGACAGGTTATTCCTAGAGATTGTGAATTCTTCCGTAAGGAGTTGTTCAAAAAATTCCTCTTCACTTTAGTTTCCTGCAACATATACGACTCAACTCTCAACAACGATGTGAGTTTGGTCTCTTTTGTTTGCTGCATGTCAGCAATGTGTGTATGCACAGTTACATACCTCGGCTATATGTAGACAAATGTATTCTAGGACTTTCTTTCTCTGACATAAAGTTGGTGGAATGAGAAGTCGGGGGAGGAGAAATGGGGGGGGAGGGGGGGATAAAGGGCTCAACGGGGAGACAAAGTCTGCACATTTTTGGATTGAGTGTGACAAATAAATAAATTTGCCAAAAGTGTCGCCTTTCAGTTGCACACAAAGTGGGAAAATTTCTCACACAAACGGTAATAAATCATTGAATCCTGAAAGCTCCACCGAGTAACAAATTTACTTACACACAAACACACACACACACACACCCAACAAACACATCACACACACATATACAATTTATACAGAAATACATTTTTTTTAAAGGGAAAAATTGTTTTTGGTTCAGCAAAAAAAAAAAATAGAAAAAAAGAAGTAAGGGCAACTACCTTAATGTCGTCGTCGTTTATTTTTTTTTGTTTTTGGGTTTTATTTTTGAATTTTTGAGGTTGAACTAAGGTACTGCGGTTGAGTGATTTCTTCTGCAAAATATTTCCAACAACCTGGGAGCTAGGATTCATTTTTATTTTTTTTTTTCTGTGAATGTGTTGCCAAAAATTTGGAAGGATGCAGATGAATTACACGTTTTGTGTAGGTGACACTGGATTTTCTGCTTGAATTGCTGTGCCTTTGCCTGTTGCTTATCGGGATTTTTTTTGCCAAACAGAGAAAATAAAAAAAAATGTACAAAAATATGTGACAAATTGTTTAATGGTAATGGCTGTTCTACGGATAGGAAAACGTTTATGGAGAATTTAAAGATAAATCAAGGATTTCCTCAAAATGCTTTGGGTTTTTTTTTTGTGTGTCTAAACTTTGTAATAGGTGAGTCCTTTTTTTTCTTCGCATGAATGTCTAAAAAGGTAGAGGGATTGAAGACAGTTTTGATGAAATTATTTCGCATGTCCTAGCTCTTTAATTCTTTAAACGAACTGTTTACATTGTTTTTTTTTATATTTTTTTATATTTTTTTATTGATTTGGATGATGAGTGAAATGTAGCAATGATCAAGATTTAGTACCATTTACTAAAACAACCTTAAACATTGAGGCTTCTATGATATTCAATTAAGCAGTCCCAACTGAATGCGATAATCCCATATTATATTCAAATAACTCGGAGCAAAACCAACTCTTGAATGTCTTTAAATACAGTTTTTCAACGGATAAAGTGTTTTATTAATTAGAAAGAAGTGAAATTGAGACACAAAAGTACGCATTGTCTCGGGGACACTATGGCGTATACTTGTTTTTGCTTACGATCAAGACATGCATTCGTGCTAAAAAAAAGTTGAGATAACAATCAAACATGATAGAGAATTTGAAAAAGAAAAAGTGGGTCAGACAATTCTGTCTGTCTGTATGTCCGTCTGTCTGTATGTATTAGGAGCCACAACCTAAACGGATGGCTCGATTTTTTTGAATTATTTTTTTTTGGATCAAAAATTAAGCTACCTGTCTTATATAGATTTTAAGAAAACTCAAAATGGCTTTTACGATCTTATTAAAAAAATCATGGTAATTTTTTTGGCTAAGGTCTATCTTTAAATGAAAACCATTTTCTCCAAAAAACCGGTATTAACAGTACCTGCCATAGAACCGTCTTTTTAAATTCTCATTTTTTCCTTCATGACTCAATCAATTTCAATCATTTTTTAAATGAAAGCTTTTAAGTCGCCGTAATAAAGTTTAGTAAAATCGTTTTTTCGAAAACTAATCAATATTTTTTTTCAAAATTAAGATTTTAGATGTTGAAAATTAATATTTTTAAAATGGCGACTATTTTTTTTTTTTTTGATGAAAGTCCGCGCCAAATTTTATATGGAAAAAATAGTTTTTTTTAGAAAACGATTTTTAATTTTTTTTTGCATACTACGTTTTAAGGTTAAATTCATTTAAGAAGCTGTTTTAGTTATTTGAAAATCGAATTTTATGCTTTTTCAATTTATTTTCTAAAATTGCATTTACAAATTAAATTCATTTGGCTCAGCATATTTAGTAGCTTTATATGTAAGAGCAAGCACGTACGATCCATTGTGTATTTTATTTTAAATACAATTCCTTTTCCTTGTTCTTTGTTTTAACACAATTAATTTTCACGGGTCCATAGTGACATGTTTTTTTTAATGTTTTTTTTCGTATTTAAACTTTATAAAAATCTCACTATTTTCAAGAAGAAGTAAGCATATATTCTTATACCGAAAAGACAAACAATATTTAAATAAATACAAATATTCAAATGATTAATGTCTCCTCTGAAAAGTAATTATCTCTTCATTTTTTATTAACCAAAAAAAAAAAAAATGTTATTATTAATTAGCTTCAAAATTCCTAGCAACCTACATTTTATTCATTCCAACACCATCACCCACAGTCAAACATTGCAATAAAACTTGTGACCAATGAGCCTTTTACTAAGTGACTCAGATATAAACAATCTGATACCTTATCTTATGTCTGAGCACGATTACATCCGCTTTTCCTTCATTTTTAGCTTCAAGCAATCGGAGGAAAAAGAAAATAATGAAACCGAGAATAAAAAAAAAAACAAAAAAAAAAAATTAAATAAAATAAAAATGTTAGCCATTACAAAACAATAAAATAGAACAATTACGCACGCAATACTTCAACGCTCATTGGAAGTTACAATTCACTTTTATTACTTAGAGAGTACCTACCTACACCAACTTGTACATTTACACGCAACGATTCAAAATGGTATAACTTTTTACCATGCGGCTATACCATTCATCGTTTTCGTCACCCACTCCATTCTAAAGATGGAAACTTGATGATAGGTGGAGCTAGTATATTTTTATTAAATGGCTAAGGTTACCATCTGCTGTGAATTGTATTTTTGAAAAACTTAACTCTTCTTTTACTTGAAAAAATCCTTAAATAAATGTAGAACTTGAATATTTAAGACATAATTTTGGAAGTGGAATTATTTTAAATGGGTTAAAAAATATATTTTATCCTTAATAGTTCACTCCGTTAAAGCCGTTGAAAAGGATTTGTGGTTTGTATTATGAAATATGGTCACACTAAATGACAAAAAAATTATTCCAAATGATTTTTAGTTCCAATTGCTTGGCAATAATTTTTCAAATTGCAGCAAAATAAAAAAACTCCCCACTCAAGTTTTAAAATGTTTGTGTATGAGTTGGTGTGTGACATAGAGTGTTACAAGTGGCTTAAGCCAAAGCGGTGGTAAATGTTGAATAGTGCAAAAGGAGTTAGGTCCTTGACGCTATTAAACTTTTCAAAAGTTGTCTCTTTTTCTATACATATTCGATTTTACCGCACATTGCATCACAGTGAAAAGAGTGTAGTAGAAGAAGAGAAGATGAGATACTACACATCAACACACGCTTGAACGCAGTTGGTGAAAAGTTTAATTGACTTGAAATGTTTTTGCAACTCCTTGCCAGATCCTTGTGAATATATGTATATGTATGCGCATATCCTGCCAGACAACCGCTTAGCTTAGAGAGAGATATATGCTATTGGCACATGCACAGGTAATGCAACTGTACTTGGATATATATAACTTTCTTACACGAAACTGAACTTCAAGTGACTGTTTTCTGCTAAAAGTCGATAGGTTATAGTTAGAAGTAGCGTAGCGGGAATTATTAATGCGTTTGAGTTTTTTTTTCTTCTATTTTTTTTTTTTAGAACGAAATCGGGAACAGGGAAAGGATTTACTATTAGTGCCACAGAAGTAATTTAGCAAATTTTATTCTTGGTAATTAGTTTAAGCAGGATATGCGTGCGGATAAATTGAAATTGCTGATTTGAAGAGGTGCGGTAGTGGTGTAGTATAAAAATAAAAAAAAAGGATTATACAATTTTATAGTGCAATCGCAATGGTTTTATAAGGACCTTTAAATCTTTTGAATATATGGATATAAAGTGCAAACACACGATTTGACTTGGCGCCGACAACATTTTAAGCACACGATTAATACGAGCGCATTAACTTTTGATGAGGATTTAATTTGAAATTATTACGAGGAATTTATTTTTTATGATTTTATAGTGGGTATTTCTAAGAAGATTTAAATTTTATTGATGGATTTTATGTTTTTGAAATGTTATAAAATTAATTAATATTATTTTAATGACCGAAGCGGAAGGAAAGATTATCGAAAAAAATAAGTCTAGCACAGAATTGTAAGGAAATGACAAAAGCTTATTCGAGAAATGCAAGAAACCTAAATCTCAGTTTGAGGTCTCTGTCCTTCTCACTTAGGTTTTTCATTAGCATTATTTCGTGTAAGAAAATTTGGCCAACTCTGAGCATTTTTCAAGCAGGAATGGTAAAAAGAGAAAGAGTATGATAACGAGAAATAAATAAAGAAGAAAGAAGCAAACAAAAACATTACCCAAACGACTTTTTTGTTTGTTCGACAATTTGTTGGCTTCGTTTGCAGCAAATTGGTTAATTTGTTTCCACAAAACACAATGAGAGAACGAATCGTTTGCGCAAACGACTTTTAATTTGGTGGATTGTAATTTTTCAAACTCTTAAATTCGTTTCGGTGAAACAATTTATGCGAACGAATAATTAAAAAAAAAAGTTCAGTGTAACACTGGTGATTGAACCTGTGACCTATTGATTTCTCATGAAAATTAGGTCCAAACGAATTGGTTGTTTTGACAGAACCTCCAAAAGTACTGCTTGTCAAGAAAAATTTTGAATTGAAATTGAAGGTTCTATTAATTCATGATAAATACACGCATATAGGAAATAGCTGAGGGTGTCAGTATTAGGCATTGGTTCCTTGTGAGATAGTCGTGCCACATTCATTTATTTATTTAGAGAAAAAAGGTAACGATTTTCTAATAGCATCGAAATAATGAGAAGAGACTAACGAGGTATTCAATTATGGAAGCAGATGAAACCAGAGGCCAATAAAATCGAGCATGTACAGCGAATAATCATCGACCCTTCCACCCGTAACATCTTCAACGACAGACCATTTATTACTAGAAACCAAGGAAGACCTCGGTTGGTGATCTCCACGATCAATTCTATAACTCTTCGCTGGCAACTTAATAGTTTATTCAATCACTGTTTGCCCGACATATGTTTCGTTGTATTTTATAGAATTTCGTTGTTTTTCCAAATGTTCTTGATTTTGTGACGTAACAAGTCAAACTTCAACATTTAAACTTTTTTTCCACTATTACCAAGTAAACTTATAATATCACAAAAAAAAACCTTTTGGATGAAGAAACCAAATTGAAATCAAATTTCAAAAATTTAATTTGTAAGACGTTCAGTTTGTGAGCGTTTTTTTTTTTCTCTATTTACTTTTTTTTATGTTTCACTTATAAAAAGAAATTTCCTCTCGTTAAGTCTGTACTATGTCTACTTGCAAGTTCTTCTTGTAAAAAAAAAAGTATAAAACCTAAAATAAGAAAGAATCAAAAAAAAAAAATAAAAAGATAAACCTCTATCTTTCAGTAAAGAAGGAAATATTTTGCTATGGCCTGGTGGTTTAATGATTTCCTCTCTTTTTTTCTTTGTCGTTGTTTCATTTTGTAATAAAATCATCATCATTATCATCATTATCCTTGAGGAGAGAAAGCCTCTGTGTACACTATAACCACTTACTATAAGCTCGTGTGTCTGTCACATCGTCCGTCGTCGTCGTCGTCATCGTCAGTTAAGTCGTCATTGTGACTTTTGACTAAAATATATATAAGAAAAGAAATATGTTTGTCTGATTGTATATGTCTGTATGTCTGACTTTTACTGACTGTTTAAATGAAATGTGTATGTTTGTAACATAAACCACTTGGAAAAGATTCACTTGAAATCAAAACCCAAACTTACGAAGACGAACAAAATGATCCTAAGAGGTTTCTCATACCTCCTCACGTACAACTTATATATACTATACCTAGACAGACTTTTTCTCTCCATTGCCTCATCTTCCAATAACATCAACCATAAGAATAAGAACCTACTTCAAAATCTTTCACTATGCACTCTCCAGGATCTGGAGAATGTAGTCGTCGTAGTTGTTGTTGTTTTTTGTTGTTGCCAAGGACAACGTTGAGGACGATGATAATATCTTAGGTACCGCTACTCCTGGAAAATTTCTTTCTTTTTTTTTTGTAGCCCGTCGAAATGAGAGGACAGCACGGAGCGGAAGCAGGCAATGGAAAATTAAAAGCTTTTTGCGTTTATTTCGTAACATTCTTCAGTTTTTTTTGTTGTTGTTGTGTTTGATGTTGCCTTCTTTGCTTGCATAAAAGATATAGAAGACGCACCAAAAAATAGAGCAACAACAACTAACTACCTTATTCCCTATCCAACCATTACCATCACTATGCCACCATCGACCGCCTCCTTACAACGTTTACTTAGAGTAGAAAATTGGGGGCCGGTAACCGGGTACTTGGCCATGTTTTTGTTCCAACTTAATGAATAATAAAATGTAAGAGACTCCAATAGAGAGAGGGCCTTATAAATTGGAAGGCAGAGTTGGCATATTATAGTCTTCGAAGGCCAAGACAGTGATGTTATAAAAAGTCCTTCAATCTCAAGTGGTTAAGCTAGTGTATATGACATCCCTGTTCGTCGTCGCAAGTAGGTATAATATTCATCTCAAAGTTTAATGATGTCGTCGTCGGTCGTCTACATTTTTGAAGAGGGCTACGCCGCGCCACTTTTTTGTGCCCCACCCTCCAATTTCCCGTTAAGGGTAATCTATATTCTTTTAGCTTTTTACTTACCTACCATTTTATGGATTTTTTTTGTTGTTTTGTTTTCTTATTTTTATAAAATGTATTTTTTTTCTTCTTACTGTTTCTTAGCTGCGTCGTCGATGGTATTGTATTTCCATTAAAGAGTAACTTTCTTTAGATATTTTCTTGTTTTTTTTTTTTTTTTTTTTAAAGATATATTTTTAATGTCCTTATTGCGGGAGGTACATGGATATTTTTGCTTTGAAAACGCAAAGGATGTAATAAATTTATAACACAGGAAAGGTCAAGAGTGGAGTGATGCTGCTTTACTTTCTTCTTTTCGTTTTTTTTTCTGTTATTCTATGTTCTAGCATAAAAGTCTATAATTGAATAAATTCATGGCATCAGAGGCATCACTTTGTTGTAACTTGATTGGGATTATTATTTTCACATAAAAAGGCTTTTAGACCGATATTACTCTTGTTCTTATTTTTATTTTTATTTTTCATTTTGCTGATGTCCATAAGGTTTATTTTTTTTTGCTTTACATAGATATAAAAAAAAATCGCATAAATTAAATAGCATGTTAGACAAAAGTGGCTAATACATTTCGAAGGAATGATTGATGTTTTTGTGAAATTTTTTGAAGTCAACATTTTAATGTTTAATCTTTAAAGGAAAAAACAATTGTATAAAAATATCGTCGGAGTTATTTATGCCAAGAAAAATAAAATTTGAGAAAAATCTGCGAATATTTGTTTTGAAGGGTCGAAGGTACCCAATGGATAAATACCTTCAAACGGATATTCTGATTCATAAATATTTTAAGTTATATTTTTACTAGAACGGTTGCAGTGGAAACGAATATCTTTTACCATTCCACTGCTGAAACCAAGGAAAATTGGAAAATTTGTTTTTCTTTTTTGTTTACAGATGCATGTGCAAAACCTATTGACACTATAAAAATTACCCTTTCACTATTGAAAACAAATGGTGTCGCTAGGTATCACCATCTGTGTGTTCGAAGTGATTTCGATGTTAAAAGGTGATTTCCAGAGACAAGCACCCCGATCTAAATTAATTTTTTAAAGAAAAAAGATAAAGTTATTCCCTCACAGAAAAACTGCTTAAGAAATAATTCAGGATTAGCTAACCCTAATTTTAACTCGGTGTTAGTTCAGCACTGAAAAACTAGCCAAATCTCATCAACTTTGTCAAGAAATGGCCGCGGAATTGAATTTTGTCGCTGAAACTCATAAAAAGCACCACTGTGTGCCGCGGCGATCCTTCCCTTTTTTATTAGATTCCTTTAGGCGAAGACAAAAGGGATAAAGATATGAAATTTTTATCATTAACTTTAAACGCTTTATACCCATTGGCTCAACTTAAGTATTATCTTATATTTGATAGACGATCAGCGAATAGCGACAGCAAAATCTTTACATAAAAAAAATCTGATATTTAGAAACATTGTTCATGCTAGCTTGTTGAGGAGATGTTCTGTAATATAATACAATAAAAGTAGGTTTTTTTAAGGTAAGTAGATAAAAAAGGATTTAGATCTTTTACAAACTGTACACTCATGTTCCTCTAACTTTGCTTGTTTTCCAACCGTTTTGTCTGCAATCTCTCGTTTGGTAATTTTGGAAAATGTTCATTATTTTCTAGAACATTTACCTACATTAACCTGATTAATTCGAATGTCATCTCAAATAAATGCAAATGGTCAAATCGCAATTATTCTATGAAACAAATTTCGTAACAACTCAAATCTCATTCTATGCACTGCGAGCCATAATCGGGCGAGAGTAAAAAGCAGGACTTTTGTTCATTTAGCCGCACTAAATAGCTAATTGGAATATATTTTTAATTTATAAATAAAATTTCGGTAATTATCATTTATAATGCAACTTTTCGTGCAACATGATGCATTAAAGAGGATTATAATGTTCATCAGGGCTCGAGCTCGAGCTCTTGTGCTATTTAAACCACAAATGTTACATTTTGGTTGTGTGAACGTGGCAGAGGTTGTTTTGAGTTTTTTTTTGTTTTGTATCAGCAACAACGAAAACGATGCATGGTATCAAATGAACGAACCAAAGAGGTCCTTCCAATTCCAATTTTCACATATATATAGTTGCCAGGCTTTAAAATTATAGTAGATGTGAAGTTGGATGGGGTTGGTATATGTATTTTGCCCAACAGGCATACTGCACAGGATGTAACTGCAATATTTCATTAATCATTTATAATGGCTAAATCCTGTTAAACAAATATCAATCACACGCACAAATAATAATAATAATAATAATAATCGGCTTGGCTTTGTGTATGGCGTGCACTGAGCAAAACATACATACATTTATGCATGTATTTACACACATCAATTTTGTATGGGTGATGACCAGAGAAACCACTGTGCGTGTGAACACAACTGAGATATAATTGATAATTTCCCTTCTCTAATTGAAAATCATAATTATTATTATTTTTATTTTATTTTTCTTAATGTTTTTTTTTCTGTACAACTAAATACAATGGGAAATAAATTAAAAATCAATCATCAATAAAATCAGCCTCGCGATGAATAAAGATCCGCCGGCGAAATGATAAAAAATTGAATTGGTATGGAAAAAATAAAAGCAAGGTACTTAGTTGAGGATGCACCACATCATACAATGAACCGAATTGAATGAATTGAAAATGATGAAAAGGACTAATTATATGCATAAACATAAACCCAACCGAGAGGAATGAGAAAGCAAAGAAACATGTTTGCTGTGTGTGTGTTGAATGCGTTTTGTGTACGGAAAAAGGTTATGTTTTATAGAGCGGAAATAATGAAAAAAAGGAAACTAAACGGCACCGTATTGAGAGTGAGATGTATTATTACGCCATGTTTTAGATAAAGTATAGACTATATGGTTATGATGATGATGATGATGATGAAATGATGAGATAATTATGATGGGTGTGAGGTCAATATAAAATAGTTAAACAGGAAATGGCTTGTATTTGGGTTTATTGGTTATGCATCAATAGTTTTTTCATTGCAAAATGTTGAGTTATTTATAAGCCTTGCGGCAGCAAAGAGTAGAGGTAATTTTTGCAAGTAATGTGAATAATTAGTCGATGAAGTAGGTAGTGGTGGTTTTGGGGTTTTTTGAAAAAAAGATATAAATTATGAACAGATAGTGATTTGATTAAAAGCAAACAAAAGCTCAACTACTCATAAACTATTTTTTTTTTTTTTTTTTTTTTGTAGGGATTTGACTATTGAAGGCATCTGTTTGGGGAAAACCACATATCCATACTTGTAAGCCAGCATAATTAATATTGTTTTCCTAGAATTCAGATTTAAAAAGAAAAGAAAATATAAACGCTTTTTTTCAATACAAAATTATGGAACAGTCAAACTAAGGGCGGTATTCATAGACGTTACTCAAGTCTGGATTTTTCTCAACCCTAATAAGTTAAGAAAAGTCTTATCATTTGCTCTAGCAAAGTGCGTATTTATTATTAATTCTCAAGTAAATGAAATATTTTTGAAAAGTGAAAAGTAAAATCGTTTCACCAATTGAAAAATAGGACTTTTGCATTTGAATTCATGTTTTGTAAATTAGCAAAGTAAGTATTTGAGCGGCCTTGAAAAAAATGCTAAACGAATTTATAAATCGGTTAAATATTGACGAAGAAAGAATTTTTGCAATGATTATAGGTCAACAAATCCGTTTCTGACCCTAAAGGAAAAAATCTTTAGGAGTGCAATGAAATCTGTACACAAAATTTTAAATTTTAAAAGAATATTGATATAGTTCGCCTTATTAAATTTGGTAAAAATGATAACCAAAAAAAAAGACTCCATAAAATTCTATAGACGAGTTAATCGTGTTCTTCCAGAAGAAATGAATGTTTATGTTTTTTTTGATTCTTTGTTCTAATCAGAAATAAAACGTGCATGCCAAGTTTCATGAGAGTAATAATTTTTTGTTTGTATATAGTTACTCGTAGGTACGTATGCTTTATTTTAACTCAATTATGTCAGCTAATAACTAGTTTAAAGTCCTAAGAACTGAAGCTTTAAATATATCCAATTAAAACAACAATAAAGAAAACTTCATATTCAGACGAAAAGTTTCACCTTAAAAAAAAAATACGAACTCTATAATATTAAGTGCAATTTTTTGTTTGTTTAATGCACTCCTCTTCTTTTCCTTCTTATGGTTATCCTTATTTTTTTTTGTAATCAGACAATTGTTTTGCCTTTTAACGGATGCCTAAGCCAGTGGTGTGTTTTCTTATCCCACCATGCACGCAAACATTTATTATATCGCAACTACACAAAAGCAACTTTAATTTTTTTTTTTTTACATATATATGTTGTCTATCTACCCGTGCTGCTGGTAGGTGGTATTCGTACTAACTTGCTTCGCTTTCAATTACAAGCAACAGAAAACCAGAGATACACTTCAAGGCAAAGTACGAGTAGTATCTTTCGCTCTATATATGCTCTACATGAAGGTTGAAAGAATAACAAACAACACACATAGGAATAAAAGCAAAAAAAAAAAAAAACGGATACAAAAAACAACCAAACAAGGATGCGCTCCCTATATCCTAGATCCTACATAAGCCTCGCTGAAGGATTTTACTTTCTTAAACAGTAATTTTTTTCCGCTCTTTGCTTGCTTTTTTTTTTGTTTTAAACGAGTACCTATGTACCTACGTTGTATGAGTATTATAGAAGATACATGTTTTGTGTTCAGTTCAGTTCATCCTGTTTTCATCCGCTCCTGATGCACAACACTTTGTTGTTTGTTGGTTTGAATTTTTAATTAACACTTTGAGTTAACGTTATTAAATTAAAACTAAAAATAAAAATAAAATGAAAGAAAAAAAAATAAAATAAAAATCGTGCAAAATAGAAATATACACCTCTCTTTCTCTGTTGAACCAAAATAAACAAAACAACAAAAAAAAAAAAATTATAATAATTAAAACAAAGGGATATAAATACATTGACCTATCCTCCTTGCTTGCTAGCTTCAGCTTGTCCCATGCACCCGCCTGATTGTTACTTGCACAAACAGTTAGCTGCAGGCAGGATAAAGAATAAATAATTGCTGACCATTGAAACTCGTTGTATAATTATCAAGAGAAAAAGAGTGCAAACAAAAAAAAAAAAAAAAAAAAGAAATCCCTATCGTGTCCTTGGAAAAAGAATCAATAAACTGCACCTACTATATACCGCTATTCCTATACTTTCACTGCTTCCACCCGCAACACACAACACAGCCTGTGATGTCCGTAGTCGTTGTCGAAAGGATATAATTGTTGTACACTCTTGTAGCCATTTCTGTTATTTTGTTGTTTGCAAAACAGCAATAAACAAACAAAACAGAAAGGATAACCGACGAAGTGTGTATTAATAGTTATTTCTGTCGAACACAAGAACGCTTTTCCGAGGACTTTTTCAAGAGTGGTGGTGGTGGTGGCTTTTGCGGTGTTATGGAACTGGTATTGGTATAGCTGGAGCCTTTCTCCTAGAAACCATAGTGGCTTTGTTATAAGTTCTTAGAGTGGTCGCTTGTGCACTTGAAGGCAGCTAGACAAATTGATGGCGTTTTTATCTGTGATGTCTGCAATTAATTATTGAGACATTTCTCTCCATCGTAGGTAGGTACCTAGTCCTTTTTTGTTTAGTTAAGAAAGAATGTGAGCAAAATGAAAAAAAAAAGAAAAAAATATTTCTATTTACAAACTCATTAAAAGTTACAAAAATAGGACACACAGCATGTCCTTAAAAGGCCATACCTAACTTTGCTCTTTATACAATTGAGAATAATATGCAAACAATGTATAACAACAACTTGCTGCATCATACACACTTGGAGCTATAATAACTCGTATATCTTCTATACTCTATTGTAGAGGTATTCGCACAAACGCTCTGATTTAGACGGAGAAAACGTAAGCAATTAATTTGTGAAACAGCTGTTGAGTGGTTTGGTTAGTTCAGTTGGTCACTTGCATTAAGGATATGCACGCAGGATAATTAGATTTGTAATTGGAATACAAGGATATTAGATGTATTGCCCATTGGCAATTAGAGAAAAGGATTAATGTGACATGCCGTTGGCTTTGTGTTATATGCATAGTATAAGCAAGTTTTTGACCTAAATCTATTTATACGTACATATATCTTTAATTAGAGCAAAAGTTTTCAAGGAGAATTAGAATAATGTTGGCGTTCAGAATCCTTGGTGTATATTGATGTTGGATATAATAGAATGAAATACACTAAATTGACACATATCTTCTGGGATTAATAAAGTAAGTATGATTTCGTTTATAAATGAATGATTCATTTGTCGTGATGTGTTTGATCAGACTTAATAGTAAAAAAATATAAATTATATTTGTAGTTTCATTTTTTTTCGTACAGTTGCAAGAACTTTGTTATAAGAAAAGTAAAATATATTCATTTTTACCAAATCTTTTAAGAATTAAGTATTCCGGTTTTTGGATTCTTCCATTATTTTGAAAATCAGTTCCATTGTTCATTGGAATATAGAAAAAATAAAATGCACGACTGGGTCGTACGTACTTGCTTTTAAGGTAAAGGTTCCCATTAAAGTTTTGAAAAATAAATAAAAATAAACATAAAATTCATTACTAAAATTACTTAAAATCTTTTTAAATTAATTTTAAAATTTAAAATTCAATCAAAATCAAGTTTAAAATTAAACTTGATTTATGTACTCATGAAGTCAAATGTTCTAAAAGGGTAATATTGTGAAATTAATTCATATATTTTATGTAATTGATATTTTATCGACAATATCCCTGTAATTTAAAACTTTTGTATCGCATTGCTTAAGAGAACAGATACATCTTAAAATTAAGCTAAAGATACATATATAAGCGAACCATCTCAAACCCGTTTGTGAGCCAATGGTACCGTTCTCCACTGGTGGCTTGTCGAGTTGTGACGACCAAAGCAGACAATTTTGTTGAATTTTGATGAAACTCTTTTCAAGTTTGTGAAGATTTTATAGCATGTACAGTTATGTGTGATAATTTTTCTTAGGCTTGGGAAAATAGTGATAAGGTGCCTCGTAAAAAAACACTCTTTTTACCGTTATTTTGGCTCATTAAAAAAAAAGTTTAAAAATCTAATTTCTTCACAAGTACTTTCTTTACAAGTGTACGAAAAAGTAAAAGTGTTTCTCCAAGTAAGTGTGAATTATAGAATAAAATAAATTTTATGGTGCAACTAGTTTTCGAACAACTGAGACCTAGTGACTGACAATGTCAACCATTCTTGTGTTTATTAAGTTAGTTGGCAACAATGGAGGAAGCCTACTATTTTCCGCCGACTCCGAACGGCTAGAATTGGATGCAATTTTTCATGGGTTTTGTTAATTTTTCGCAAGAGGGAGGACTCCTGAATCAAAGGTAGTTTAAGGTGCATTTGTACTGGAGATAGTCCACACTACCTATTCTAACTAACTATTACGTCAAAAGTACCTGCGAATTATAAAGTATCAAAATATAAACTCTCATACAAATATCTAGTTCTATTTCCTACAGTGACACATAATTTGTCCCTCAAAATATGCAATGCTTAATGGTGATGTTTAAAGAGTAAAACCTTCAAAATAATGATAAATCATAGCAATCCCTGCTGATAGAAATTATTCATTATGTCTATGTAAGTGATAGTATCTCATTAAGCCGTCTCTATTACTGCTTGTCAAATGAAACCTTTCTAGATCTTTTATTAACAATTAGACTTTTTCAGATGAATTCATTTAAAAGCCATCATCTCTCTTACAAATTGTAGAAATCATTTATATTTGCATTGAAACTTACATAATTACTTGTAATTAAATTAGAAAATCTTACCAAAAACCCCCACACACACACACACATATATGCCGACGAAGATACACAAAATAATATTAATCGAAAAATAAATATATGTATACAATGTAAATACATTCTTGTAACAATATCTCGTCGTCGACACATCCTAATTAAATGTACATCTCCTTCTCAAAATTTTCTAGATGAAATGTGAAAATCATTAATCACCTCTCTCTCATCTCAAGTCCTTGCATTCTACTCTGTATGTGTGGAGGTTCTTGAAAATGTTGATATGCACAATCTATGAGTATGGAAGGGAAAATCCTTAAGTAATATGAGTGTATTCGCATGTAATATATCCTTTTTGCGTAAGGATAAAGCAAAACTTGAGAAAACTATTCAAACAGAACTTCTTTTTCCCTTATTAAATCTGATACTCTTGCTATTCAACACATACAGAAAGCATAGCACACCCACAGATCAGAAGGTATAAATCCAAAAGATTTTTGTTTAAAGTGTCAAATCCCTCGTCAGCTTAAGGGGGATTTCAATTCAATTTAAATCCAATAATGTAACCATCAGGAACTTGGATTTGAGAAGCGATAGAGAGAGAGAGAGAGAGAGAGAGAGATATAGTGTGAGGCACAATAAATATCTCAATAGAAGAGATTCCTTAAAAGAAAACGAAGCGCAACGAAAGTCCTCGCAAAATGAACAAAGGATCTTAGATCGTTGTCGTCGAATTGCATATAAGAAAATCAAACCAAACGAACCCAATCCCAATATAATGTATCAGCCAACCATACTCGCCCACACTCTCATGACATATGTCAAGGATATCCGATCCTGAGAAGTCACATGTCAATTAGTATCGGCGCACAGACACACAATTATTTTGCTCGCCTTTGGCAAAGGATATTCGATTCAAAGTATAATTATTCCCTCTTTGGATGTGGAACAACTCTCAGAGTACGAGTTATACAACAACCGAGCAACATACAGGAGTGCACACAGGTCAAATGTAATACACAGGACACCCTAAGGACATGTAAAAGATTACTATTAAGTAATTACAAATATTTGTACAATTATTATTAATATTATTTAATGCATTCTCTATATCCTGTTTGTGTATAGGAAAGATGGAGAATGAATAGCTGGGTGTGTATGTGTATGTGTGTGTTGGTCCTTTTGTGTAATCATAATTTTATGATAATCGAGACAAGAATTCTGCTAGGTTGTTGCCTTATGCTTACCGCTTACTGATGCTTACCGTTGGCTTTGTCTATCGTTGGGGATTAAAGAGGAGAATTTTCCAAAGGACATAAGCGATATAGGCTATGTCTGTCTGTCTGCCTGCGTGCCAGGGATTTACAAAAGCACATATACACTCAGTTTAGGTATATAGGAGAATTTTCTTGTTTACTTAGTTTAATGTATCAATTAAAAATGATTAAGTTTAATATGTTGAGGCACGTTCCAAGGATAACGATTCTATTTCGTTTGAAATTTAAGTTCTCTATAAAGTGCACACAGAAGATCTATCTGGGTTTTGTTTGCTTAACGAAATGGAAGCATTCAGGGGCAACACATTTCTGGCATGATGATGATGATGATGGTGGGTGGCGGCGCAATCCTTGGGTAAACACCAACAGAGAAAAAGGACATCATTGACAGAGCAAACGACGCGACGACGGCAGCGTGTCTCTTCGACATAGATTTTTGCTTTTGTTATTTTAAGAAGGACTTTTTCCTGGCTGGTTAGGTGCCTTTTTTAGTCCTTTGAGTTGCTCTTATTTTGTGTTTTTTTGTTGTTGTTGTTTTTTTTTTTTGTTAATGCAAACGAAGCTTGTTGCATGACATGTCCTTTGGGAGGGTGTGTGTGTGTGTTTGTGTGCGTACTCATTACTCTCCGCAGCAAACGAAAATGCTTGGTTTAGGTTGTGTTTCCGAACTGTTGCTTCGCTTTGTGTGTAAATATTTGCTAAGCGAATACACAGAAATGCCAGTCGTTCAAAACAATTTTTATCCTTTCACTAGGACCAGATTAAAAGAGCAGCGAGAAGGTGAAAGGGGAAGGAGTTTTGGATTCAGTGAAATGCACCGCTACCGCAGAAAAACTTTGAGATGGTCTCTTTTTTTTATATCAAACAAACTCATAATATTTTTTCTGTATTTTTGTTTTATGGCAAACATAGTATAGTATAGGGCGAATGGGTGGTGTTGGTATATTTGATGTGAAAAGGATATATGTATGTGGCTTGAGCCTATGCATGCATAAAACTTTTGTTTGCTTAGAAGTCTGCATTTTGAGAACTCGCTGGCGAGTAGGTATAGAAAGGTAGAACATTACGATGGAGGAGGAACATTGTGCAAATGGTGGCTAAATTTGATGAAGAGACCCATCGGAGCAAGAAAAATGTTTGCTCTTTGCATTGGGATAATGCGTTATATTTTTATATGAATATGAAGGACTATGAAGGGATTTGTTTATTGTTGTTGTTTTTTTTTTGTAAACAACTTTGTATAAAAGATTACGGTGAAAGAATCTTATTTAGGAGAAAGATATTTACACAAAATGGTGGTTAAACAGAGATTGTTGGTTGGATTATACTTTATATGATTGCACCCAAGACAACACCTCTGAACAGAGGGAAGCGAAAGTGCTAAAATGCAATGTTCAAAATCATTTTAAGCTTAACTTAATCCACCACACCGCCACTGCCAGTATGCTGGTTTAACTAAACACAAAAGATGCATGTTCAGAAGTTGAATGCAAATCAACTTGGAGTGTGGAAGATTGATGGCAAAATGGAAATTCAAATAATTTTAGTTGAAGGATTTCAAAATTTGCTTGAAATAGTGTAAATAATCTTGAAGTTTTCTCGCATAATGCATTTTTAAACCTTGACAACCACTAAAATTTTGTAAAAATAAATTCTGATAAGATTTAACGCATTCGTGAAATAATTATTTCAGATTTCGAGTTTATATAAGAAGCTGTTGAATTTATTCAGCAGATATTAAAACTTAAAATGAAAGAAGTAAAATTCAATAACCAAAATCCAGCCGAGAGTCTACAATCCGATAAAATATCAGAGTTCATCAGCAATTCTTAATAAAAAAGTAAGCTACACCATCACCGGCAATTGCTGCTTTCCCTCAGAAATTGAAAACAGCAAGGACCAAGCCAACCGAAGAACGTTGCTGATAACTTGATTTCCAACTTAAAACTTGTATTTTTACTCAATAATCAAATCAAAGTATTAAAAGGAATAGTAGGTTAGCAGGCAAAAGCACCAACGCGGCTTTTTAGCTCAACAAGTGCAAGAAATCAGGAGTAAAAATAGGCAAGAATGTACGATCAAACAAATATTAAGTTGCTTTTGCAGAAATGAAGTTCTTCCGACACAAATTCGTCTACTGATTCAATGGACAACTCTTTGTTGTATAATCTTGAGAATGTAGTAGAAATCATTGTTAAACCGAAACTAAAGAGGTCAGAAGTGTACCGGATGGATTCTCAAATTTCGTACTAAACATGTTCTATAAGCAGATATACTTGTGCTTACATTTATTCAACAACTATTATTTCTACCATATATGGTAAGACGATAAATCTCAACAACTACCGAAAAATTCTGGAAGAAGTTATCGACAGTGTGTATGGATAAAAGCCCTTACGAATAAACTCTGACTTATTGGCTGCCTTCTCCACTAATAAAAATCATAACATTCAGGAGACTCTTAACCAATAGCAGAATAATACTGCAGAAAGCTGATCTTAAGGTGGATTACCAAAAGATAACGTTGTGCTTTTGGGTCACTTTCGATAAAGCAAATTTTTCGTTTCATCAGTTGTTCCTTATCAGCCACAGCTTTTTTGTGTGGTACTTCAAGTCGAATATTGACATTCAGAGGCACCATTTCTTTCAAAGTAAATTCGGATGCAATGTCAAAAACTTACTGCAGAAACAAAACAGTGTAAATAGTGATTCAGAAATATGAATTAGTCCAGGCAACGATAGTTAAAAACTTACTCTGATATTTTTAAATTCCCGAAAGTAATAGAACAAGTTTTTTATTAACTTAAATATTTTTTTCCTTTTTCGCAAACATTGTTTCAAATTCAATTCCAACAACAAACAGAAAATAAATACAGTTACTTTCTTTTTTACTATGTAGTGGTAAATTTTTATGATTCTACTATCATGATCAAATTAAAGAACTAGGTTTCTCTAACTCAAAAAAAAAAAAAAAATATTAAGTAGAAAAGGAAATAAACGAAAATCTTCAAAATCATCCTGAAAACATTTACATTTACTCAACGAAGGATATCTCCTTTTGCAGACGGAAAGCAATTACCTCGCACATGTATCGCCCATTACAACTTCAAATAGAGTCCCTTTCCCTATACCAAATCAACTCGTATAATTTGTATATATGTTTGTCTGCTAGTATAGTTTGCATCATGTAATGTAAGCCGTTGTACCGTGTCTTGAAAGTAGTTTTGCTAATAGAAGACATTGAAGATTGCAGAACAGAAATCTTTCCTGTTTTTTTTTTTTGTATTTTTAAGGACTTTCTTTAGTAAACTGAAAAAAAAAATATATGGAAAAAGTACCTACAATCTTCCTGCTCACATGTACATCATGTATATATGTGGAATTGTGTACCTTATATTATATCAGTTAACAACTGAAAGGATATTTCGTGCTTGCAACATGATTTCAAGTAACACTTCGTTTATTATTTTTAGTTCTTTTCTTTTTGGTTTTTATTATCATTGCATCACTCCTACTTGCATCATTTTTCTAGCAACAAAGTTAACTTGTATGTTTGTTGGCAATAAAAGATAAAAAAAAGAAAAAAAAAGGAAAGTATCCGGCAAAACTTTTCTTCGTACGGGACGAATTGCGCGACTGGCTTCATCATGTGGAAGAGCAGAAGTATCATCATTTTTGTCATCATCAACTTCTTTGTTGGGTTTTGTTGAAGGTTTGGTATCATGCGGTCCTCCTCTGCCACCCATTTCTCTACATAAGTCCTTAATGTCATGATTATTAAACTAAGATTTTCCGCTAGCAGCATTTTTATGGACTTTCTTCTTCTTCGTCTTTCTTAATATTTGCTCGCGAGAATTTGATATAGAGTGAAAACTTTAATACCTTCCCTTGTGAAACCCATATAACCATAGAAGAAAACTTTTTGACATTTCTAAGTTTTTCACTTCATGGAAGAGTTTGTAGAAGAGTGGTATGATGCTGATGCAAACAGCACACTGAAATGGTCAATGAAATTCGAATGGCACCAACAATTTTTTGAGAAAGAATAAAAACGTCTTTAGGTATGTACTACATATATATGCAAAGGAAGTTTGCATTATGAATGAGTACAGTTCTTCAAAAAGATATTCGAAATTGTGTCTGTGTGAGTTGTTGGAATATTTTCGAATGTTTTTTTTTATAGATAAAATTTTTTAACAAGAGATGAGAGTGTTAAGTTTTGCAACATTTTGTACGAAATGATAGAGTTGTTTGTTCACCTACTCGTATGAGGGAAATAATAAAAATTTATGGCAGACGAAAATTTTGAAATTTTTGTTTTACGATCACTAATACACGGATGCAATTGACAAATATTTTCGTGAGGAATTTGTATGGATTTGAAAATTTGAGATTTATAGAGTGCAAATTAAGGCAACAAAGTTGTTGATAAAGTTTTGATATCATACTTAAGTTTGGAGAGACTTGAAGAAATTTTCTTCAATGCTGTTTTAAAATTAGGAGGATATTTATGTCGTTAGCGCGTGATATTAATAGTTACTCCTTGAGCACATGCACATTGGGTCTTCTGTTGGATGAAGAAGCTTGAAGCTCAACGAAGTTAAATTGGAGCCAAATCCAATAGTCCAATAGCTTTTTTTGAGAGACCAAGACAATACGCCAAGATGGTGTAGGCCAGGAGATACATGGGAACGGTCACAAATGGCACTCAAGTAGTCCAATGAAAGTATTACAAAACATATCATTCCATAACTATTGATAGCTCACTCAGGAATCAACTTAAAAATCAGGTTTATAAGGAACAGTCTTTTTTGCGACCCAACTGCATCAGTGATAACAGTTTTTTCCTATTTGGCCAGACTAGATGGTGTAAAAATGGTGGCAATTAGCGTTTTTTATGCAGGTCCTCTAATAACTATCAATAAACAGAAAAATATGAAATTCATTAGTAATACCAAACTTTTCCGCACTGTTGAAAGAATTTTTTAGTCCACGAAACTTATAGCTAAATATTCCCTCTATAAAAATTTACAATCTTTTTTTGACGTTCCAAACCTTAAGTCAAGATTTCATGAATCCAAAGACGGTAAAATGTCAAAGTTATAGGTTTCGTTTTCTTATTACTCTTAAAAAAAGAGCATATTCTAAAAATATTAAATAAACTATATTAGTAGCCATGCTCGCATTCGCCTCTTGTGGTTTGTAATGCTTAATTTGTCCGGTTCATTTTTAATGCATTAAAAATGACAAATAATTCTTAATCAGTTCATTTTCAAATTTTAATTTCAATATTTTTAATTGTGATCTTGAAATTTTCATTGATAAATTGTTTTCTTTATTCATTTTTAATGCATGAATAATGAGAAGACGTAAAATTGTACTGCGTTTTTGTGAATTTTTCTTGTTTCTATTCATGTATTACCATGAAACACGAAAAAAATCATATCTGAATCCGATCATTTCAAAATTGCATTGTTCATTATGTTGGAAAAAGTAAGCACATACTCAACTTTGACTTAAATCTTACAATTCAATGCTCTCATCATTAAATAAAATTGATAAATGCATCAACTTGACGAACAATAAGAGTTCGTTAAGTTTTTCTATCTCTCTTGTTTTCTCTTTTATATTTGCTATAACAATCTATTTATTTAAAAGTAAACAAAACCACTATATTCATATATAAAAATCGCTTACACTACCAAACAATAATCTTAACTCGCAATCAATTTAGAATCACACATAAATACAAAACATAATGTGTAACCAGATAGATATTCACAAAAGGATAAACCACTTCAATCAATCAATTGAATGTTATTCCAACATATCCTGTATGTATGTATATGGTTAATTAACGTTCACGAACAATAACCAAAAAGAACTCCTTCACAATCCAGCAGATAATACATTGGCTGGCAGTAGCCACAAAGTGAGTGTATAAAGTATAATGCAGAAGAAACAGTGAGTGAGGGAGAGAGAGAGAGAGGGAATTAAGTAATTAAAAAGCCGATAACGGTTAAGTGTTTGTATGTAATTGAGTGTGTGTATTCAAAAAAAAAAAAAAAAAAAACTGCCTTTTCCATTTTATTCTCAATACGCCAATATTTCTATCTATTTTTTCTACCTACATACATTTTATTCCTTGAGGACTTTGGCCATGAAAAAAAACCACTTTCCTACTATACAGTCCTTCGTTTCTGTATACGATTTTAATACCGCCATCAATCGCCTTACATCAAAAACTCAATGTGGGTGTAAAATCTATTTTTTTTTAATGGATTTTCACCCTTTTCATTTTCGAATTAATTAAGAACTTTGAATCTAGCGAGAGAAAAAAGCAATACCAGAGAAAAAAATAAAATAAACAACAATCCTTCAACGATGTGTAGGAAGTTAGCAAGCGCAACAGCAATTCCAAAGGATAAACATAAGTACGAGAAGTAATAATACAAGAATACTAGAAAAAAGGAAAAGGAAAGAAAGAAAAAAAAAAATAGAATTCTAGAGGAAGGAAGCTGAAACAAATAAAGAATCGTGTTCTTCTAATGTCAAAGTATACATTCACACACACACACACAAACACTGACAAACAAAACAGTGATGAGTAAAGCATAGAAAAAAAGGGTTGAAGGATGTTCGATGTTCTCCCTATAAAATATACACATCCTTTTAAGTCAATATTTGTCCGAAATCGACGTTCCTTTTACTAGCCCAGTCAGTGGCAGCATCAGCCCGCAGCAGATAAAACAGCAAGAGAAACAGCCCTAGAGTCAGGAAGGAAGCAGGAAGGATTCGCATCCTGAATGTTTTTTTTTTTCCTTATCCATTCTTCTCTCTCTCTTTCTCTCTCTCTCAAACTGGTGTCTATTGAAACCCTTCAATTTGATTGAAAGGCGTGAGAGGCACACAAACATTATTGACGAGAATCTAGTCAAGGCATATTGAACAAAGTGGGTATGGAAACCTTAGCATGATGGAACCAT
This sequence comes from Meliscaeva auricollis, assembly GCA_948107695.1. Classification (NCBI taxonomy): domain Eukaryota; kingdom Metazoa; phylum Arthropoda; class Insecta; order Diptera; family Syrphidae; genus Meliscaeva; species Meliscaeva auricollis. Next base: position 8,455,229 of record OX403619.1, read on the forward strand.
TCTGGAACGGGTGGCACCAGGGCTGATGGTTATAACCGAAAAATTGCCCTGAAGCCGACCAAAACCAGAGCCCTTAGAATTCAAAGTTTCATCGGAATTCGTTAATTAAAAAACTAAGATAAACACACTACAAGTGGATGTAGTCTCGATACACGAACGTTGATACCATCAGATTCCTCCTCCTCCTCCTCCTCATCTACTCTTCTTCTATTTCAGATCTTTCTTTTTGAAAAAGGAATAAAACAAGGAATTTGTAACCATCAATGAGAAGAATTTCGCATAACAATCGATAGACTGGATTTATTTTATATCCTAGAAGAGAGAGAAAGAGAGAGAGAGAGAGAGGGGAGAAAAGATCCATCAGATTGATGCTTCTGGATGATGCTGATGATGATGATGATACAAGATGGAATTTTACAAAACCACAAGTGGCCAAGTTGAACACATACATACACACAACTACACCAATTCGAGACACTACTATCTCTACTCCATATCGACGTACCATCAAGGATTTCAAGAGATATTTCGAAATTGAATAACCTTTGGGCTTTTAATATGATGACTGGAAAGATAATATCTTTTGGTTGTATATATTTATGTTTAATGTGTGTATGTGTGTGTGTGTGTGTGTTCATGTTTACTTTCATGATCCCAATCACTATAAAATGAAATATTCGTGTTCGTGTATCAATTTTCATTAAAATTGTGTAAATTTACTTTTGACCATTTTATTTGCAAAATATTTTTCCCATTTTGAAGAATATGAATAAACTTTTCTTCATTCTTAAAACAAAAGACCATCAACAGGACTCTAGACTATACATAAATACTAACTCATGAGTAGGACTTGAAAAGATGACGAAGAAGTAGAAGATAAAATTAAATTTGATTTATGAACAAGCAAAAAGGTTGTGTGTGTGTGTTTGTGTTTTGTGGAAAAAGTTTTCAATTGTGTGTTATTAGAATTTATAGAGAGAATAGAGAGTAGGTAGTGTGAGAGTGATGAAAGAAAAGCGGTTAGTTTAATTAAGTGCGGTTAGTTGGGAGACATCAAGTCATTTGTCTAAAAAGGATTTAGGCTCTTTCACAACTTGATAAATTAGTATATTGCCGGCAGGTGGATATGGAAAAGATGAGGGGTTTATACCTAGTTTGTTGGTAAAATGCATCCCTCTCATAGAAAGAGGTCTTTTATCATTGTCATGTTTCTGGCATTGCAATAAATTAGTTGTATACCGCAGTGTAGATGTATACATATAGCCTACCTGTGGTGAAATTCTTTAAAATTTTATCATTTTAAACTCTCTCAATTGGGTCAACCACATACAACAATGCCCAGAAACCAAAGCTGATTGGTAACTGCAAAAACCACAACCATGAATGGAAAGTTTCTGATTTATCATCAAGTGGATGAATCTCATCTGGCCAACAAGTTGTTTGAGAACAATTTTATACCTACCTACTTCAAAAACAATACAATATATCTTCAAAAAAATTTAATTTTCAATTGTCCTAAAAAAAAAACTATCAACCTAGTTCCAAGTCTTACAAAAAAAAAAAGAAGGAATGTTAGCACAAATATATGGCTGAATCCAACAAGCTCTTAATTTGTTTTTTTTTTTTTTTTGAGTTATGACGCTTTAATTCTCAAAGTGTAATATGTCATCAATTGAAAGGACAATAAATGTTCAAGAAAGATCTTTTGCTTTCATTATCTGGTAAGAGAGAAATTGTATAATCAATTTTTAAAAGTGGTCACTGTGGCGTATGAGTATTTTTTTTTTTTTTTTTATTGAAAAATTAAATAACACTGTGTGACACTCAAAATATACGCGGGCGGGGACCTATCACGACGTGTAAAAAAGTATTGAAAATCTCGTGAAAAGTGTGGAGTACCTGAGAAAGAAACATGTGAGATTGTGAAAAAAAAACTTGGGGTATAAAAGTTCATTTACTAGTATTCTGCTCTTTTATCCATGGTATTCCACGATTTTTACCGTCTTCGGTAATTCACATATTTTTCCATGACGTTTCATGCGGTATTCCACGCTTTTTTCCACGGTATTCCGCGATTTTTACCGAGGTATGTCTCATATTTTTCCACGAATTTTTATATTCTCTTCCGCGATTCCACGTTTTTCTCTGTGACCTTGTTTGTTTTTTTCGCAGTATTTTAAACTTTTTCTCGATTTTGTCACGACTTCTGACTTGTCACGTGATGTTCGAAATTTCTTCAACAATATTCCGCCCTATTTGCCGTGTATATTTTTCAACGACTTTTCAGTCTATTTTCCGTTACTTTTCAGTCTTCTCTGTGACTTTCTTCTGGTTTCTGCTATTCTTCGAGGTTTCCAACGATCTTCCACAGTATTACGCGATTTTTTCCATAGTATTTCGCGCTTTTTAACGGTAGGCTGTGGTATTTCACATATTTTCCGCGGCTTTTCACACTTTTTTCCACGACTTTTCTAGCTTTTTTATCTGATTTATTGATTTTAACGTTGTATTTTACGCATTTTTTTTTGTAGTAATTTTTTTTTGTATGATCTTCCCTGCAGTTTTTCACAATCTTACTCCCATATTCATTATTAAATCGAATTCAAATGAAATAAAGTAAGTATCGAAAACTCGAAAAAATGCACTGAATGCCATCTGCTGGCATTTTCTAACCTAGCATTCCGTGTTCTGTTTCTATCGTGTATCACAGATGGTTGCATAGGGATTTAATTTTTTTTTGTGATTTTCTTCTCTGTTTCCAATGCATGGGAATACTCGTTGCGACCATGATTTTTTTAAGTTTTAATAATTCCAATTAATCAGAAACCATAAAAATCGGTTCAGCAGTTCTTGAGTTAGAAATGATTTAACTAACATGACTTTGTTTTATATATTTAGATTTAACTGACAAGAAGGCTTTATAGAAAAATTGTATTGTATTTTTGTACGTCACCGAATGTTTCTGAGAAAATTTTGAATTAAAGGGCTACTGTGTAGTGCTAAAAAAAAATTAAATTCGTTAAGTGTCTCTGTGGTCGAGTCTTAAACGATAATTTCTGTTGAACAAATTTTGTCTTCAGTATTAATTGCTGTGGAAATTCATATTGTTTAATGTCAAATATTGTCAAGAACAAAATTGAAAAAGTGAACAAAAAATCAGAAATCAAAGTAAAATGTTCCTAATTTTAACTGCCAACAAGTGCTGACTACATTCAGACAACCGGAAACATGTCTCAATGGAGAGTCTGTTGTTTTTACCTTTGAAAAACCTTGAGCCATATATATCACATCATTAGACCAAAAGACAAAAAAATAAACAAAATCATCATTGCAAATACATACTTCTGTTGTGTCTCGCAACAGGATACTCTTCTGTCTCTGTGTGTCCTGTCTGTCTATTTTTCCGTCTGTCTGTTTACCTTTGACAGTACCATTTCACATTATAGCCAGTAATAGTCATAGTCATCGTTGGATGCCCACTGTTATTTTTATGAGTGTTTCCTTAGTAATTTTTCTTCCATCACTTTTCCCAAGACTACGACACAACTATACACTGGAATGTGTATTCCAATGAATGAAAATATAAAAAAAAAAATATTCTATACCCAAGAAAACTAAAAAAATGATACGAAGGAGCTTGGAGACACAGTTTCTTCGTTTATTTTCCGGTTGCGAGCAATGAGCATCACGTTATAAAGGAAACAGAAGCGCACCAATAAATTTGTCTTAAAAAAGGAGTTTTTTCTTTGAGTAAAAAAATAAAACAGACATCGCGGAATAGAAGGATATAATTTTATTTTTTTCTGGTAGATAGTTGTCTTTTGTGGGGAGTCCTTAGAGAAAGGATTTTTTTTTTATGTATTAAAGAAATCAGTGAGCAAACTTTCTTTCTTCATTTCTTTATATTTTTTTTTGCTGTTTTAGTTGGTCATTGTTGAAAATACTGTATATCCATTGTGCTTGTTTGGAGGAAATATCAACGTTATGTGACAATTTTTAGTTTAAGTATATGAATGTGGTATAAAGCGTACAATGTGTGTGGGTGATTTTTTTGACTATGTTATAGAAATTCCGATAAAAAAGACGATGACGTTGTCTGGCAATATCAATAAAATTTTATTAAGAATCCCGGTTTGGTGTTTGTTTTTTTTTTTCGTTCGTCCTTTTTTTTTTATATATTTTTGGCTGGCTGTTGATGCTTTTTAATGGCTTCTCACAAAAAAAAACGAACAAGAAAATAAAATCGGCAGAGAAAAATTCAAAAAAAAAAAAGAAAAAAAACGAAATCACACACAAAAGGACGATTTTCGAAGGATATTTTTCTCATTTTATTGTGTTTATCTGTTGAAATGAATCGATTGCTGAAAAGGAAATGTTTTTTTCTCGTTTTTTTTTTATTATATTTATTTTCGTGTCTTCGTCGTTGTGGGTTTTTGCTGACTATTCAACAATTGAATGTTTTGACGAAAGAAGTGAGCACACACAAAAAAAAATAAATTCAGAAACTCTCACAGCAAAAAAAAAAAAAAGCGAGAGGATAAAATGTATTTATGGACTTGAAAGTTTAAAAGAGGTATTCTTTGAAGTAATTTTCATAAATTTTAAGGATTAATGCTGTGGAGGTCAAGTTGAACAATAAGAAGTGGTTTGAACACAAACAACATCAAAAAAGAAAGAATTTTGTGGTCAAGTGAATTTTCATCACAAAATGGATGACAAATAGATATGATTTTTTTTTTAGTTCGGAATGAATGAGGAGGAGAAAATAAATGGATACAAATTTGTCTATACAGGAAGTTGAAGGACTTCAAAATGCTGACCATTGAATACTTTCAATATTTGTGTGTTTTTTATGCTGTAGTTAGTTTTGTTAATTGGATTGTTTGTTGTGGCTTTTTGATAGTTAGAATGTTGAAAAATTGAGTAATGCGCAAAATTTTAACAAATTTTCATTCACTATTCGAAGTGATTCAATTTGTACTTCGAACAGAAAGTTGACTCTTCTTTTCTACTGATACAGCTGAAATCGAAGACGTACAGTAGTTTCTGAACGCAGTATTATTTATACTGATCACATTTATGCAGGTCTTCTTTCAACTCAATAGAGTTGGCATTCCAAGCCACTTATAACTTTTAAGGGTGTCCACAAATATACAGGAATTATGATAGTATGACCGTTTATAAAGAAATCATGACCACTCTTAAGTTTAATGCGCTCTTCGATTAATTTTTCAAAAACAACTTATAAACTTTTAAAATTTGAGATCAGTTTATGAGTGTTTCGAGGAAATCAGACAAAAATTAAGCTCAAAATCAATTGAAATCCCATCAAGAAATTACAAAAAAGGATATAAATTCTTAATCCTTAATGCAAGAATCTAATCAGAATTTGTTTAAAAAAAACTAATTCCATGTCTTCAATATACATACAAATATGTAAATCGACTAGATATATACATCCAGTAATATATTATCCACCGGACGTTCCTTAAATATGCTAATTATTATACATTTTCCTTCCCCAAACCAAAACAAAACCTTTCGAAATTAGAATTGAATTGAAATTCTTCAAATAATATCCTCGGTTGAGTAGGTAATTTGAAATGAAGAAACACCCTTCAACCTAATTCTCTAGCACAGAGGCAGCGGATTAAAATCAAACCACCCTTTTTTTTTTTGTTAATCAATTGAAAATCACACAAACACACAAATCAACGAAACACATCCTTTTTGGTGCCCTCTAAGACTTCCTTTTTTCCCTTCTCTGTTATAAGCTTTGCATATAAATCTATTGGGCTTGTGATAAGTACACACATTCCGTTTCCGTTTAATTATCCCATTCAAATGCACGCAACCATAAAAATACGTAAGAAAATTGAACACGCCAGCAAAAAAAAAAAAAAAAAACAAAATAAGGGAATTCTTTTTAATTTTTCACTTTGAAGCTTTTTATATTGCCTTTTTTTTGGTTTTGACAGAGTAGCGCGGTGAAGAACGCGCCTTTGGCGTGCCTTTTCAGCAAAAAAAAAAACCCTAAAACAGATTTCATAGCAGTTAATGTAGCCTTTTGGGCAAATTACACATATTATTCACACCATCCATATCCCCCCCCCTCCCTTTGCCAGCAGCAGCGAGGCCAATCCTGAATTTCAAAATCCTACAAAACAAAAATCATAGGTTACAAGCAGACAGATTGTTCCATTAATTTCAATTTACCTCGACAGGATCTTCTTCTTCTTGTTTTTTTTTTATATTTTGCTTTGGGGTAACATCTTCCCCCGTAATCTCTATTGCCAACTAATTTGATAAAACCACCTTTGCACCTATACGACCGTGACTTCAAAATGGGTAGTGGGGGTATCCAATAAAAAGAAATAAAACAAACAGCATGAGACTCGGTTAAAATGGCAACAACAACAACAACCGACATTTTAAACGAAGTAGAAGAAGAAGAAGATTCTCTTAAAATTGGAGAACCAAAGAAATAAAAGGACGAAAGTGTTTTTCTTCCTGTTTGCAAACCCCATCGTGACTGCTGTCAGTATGTGTTGCCTATTATAGTCACGTCCTGCGAGATTGGTTTGCAATTTCTTTACTATTTTTTTTTTCTAATGTTCTTCTTGTTCTTGGTCCTGTTTTGCATTTTTTTACGTTCAATTCACTTTCAATAAACATCAACATAAATTTCTTTACACCACCCACTTCTACAACCCAATTGGCAAACACATGTGTTGCTCTTGGCGGTGCGGTGGTGGCGGTATATCCTTTCAATTTACAGCCAACATTCCGAATTGAAATAATCTTCAATCACCTGTCCAAAAATAGAGAAAAAAAAAAACGAAGAAAGGACTCTGCACACTTCACATGATTCTCGGAGATTTTCAATAACAAAATAAAAATTGGAAGGAAAAAAATAAAAAAAGGTTCAAGAATCCTCTCTGCGTCTATGTCCCAGGACATCATTCTGTTATCCTTGGCGGGACTACAAATTAAACGAAGACTCCCATTTCGCGTTTGGTGGGCGGTATGTTTTTTTTTTCTTGCTTTATTTTTTTTCGTGTGAGACCATGAATGAATGAATGTGTCAGAAGTTGGGTAGGGTGCGCGGCAGTTGGGTGTGGGAAAATAATGGGAAACCAAATTGAGTGTTATGCACACATCCTTTTTCATTTCTAGCAGCAAATTCATAAAAATAACAAAAAAGAAAAAAAAAAAAAAATAGTAAACAACGCGGCGCAAATGAACGAACGTCGCGTCTTCTTAGCTGGCGTTCTAGTCTACAAAAAGATTCACAATACAACAACAACCAAAAACTGGATAGAAATATATTACACCTGGTGTCACCTGACTTGGTATTTGCTTTTCGTTACAATGTAGAAAAAGGAATTTTACTCTCTCATTCTTCATCCTTTAGCATGTGTAGAGGAACATCTTCAAGTAATGGCGTCATTTATGGACGAAAATTGTATATACGTTCATATTTTATTTAGATATTTTCGAGGATATTTTTTTTTTTTTTTTGAAGATTTTACTCAATTCATGTTATTTTAAAGTAGAAGTGGGAAAAAATATAAATAAATAAACAAACAAAAAAAAAAAAAACATTCGGGCGCACACATATGTTGCTCTCTGCTTTTTCTAGGAAAAATTGGTTTGTTAGTTGTATGTCCTGTTGAGTTGAGAGCTCTCTTACAAAATTTATATTCACTGACACGGATGTTTCAAAGTGTTGTAAGAGTTTTTTTTTTATTTTTTTCATCAACAACGTTTGAAGAAGAATCTGTTTCTTTTCGTTGGCAATACTTTTGGATATAAATTAAGGTAAATTGAACGTTTTTTTTTTTTCAGGTACAAGTAGTAAGTAAAGAAGGTAATGTAAAAAGTGTGTTTTTTTGGTACATTGCTCATTATTTTTGCACGAATTGACTCATATCCTTGAATTTGATTTTAAACAAATTGCAATTTCTTATGTTTCCTAATTCGAACAGATGAAAATTTAGAAAATAAGGATTTTGATGAATTGAAAAAAAAAACTCAAATCGTGGTTCAGTTTTTCTCTTGGCACCCATTTAGTAATTGTTTTTCAATTTTCCATTATTGGCATGCAAGATCTTGGATTTATCGGGAATGAAAGAAACGCAACTCAAAACATCAAGTGGAAGTGCTGGGAGTAGGTTTAAATTAAAAGTTCTGCAAACAACTCCTATTTTTGATCGTCATTTTAAGGTTAAATTGATCGTCATCAAAGATCAATTGAGTCCATACTTAGCTCACTTTAATTACATTTAAAGTGTAATTTAACTGGTCACTGTGGCGTATGCGTAACTTTTTTTAAATTTCTAATGTAATGAATGTTTTTCTATATTTGAAGAATTTATCAGAGGTCCTCTAGTTTTTAGAAATTCAATAAAAGACTTCATTATAAAACTGAAATAAATGCAAATTTCCGACTTTCTGACATTCTCCACACAAATGTCATTATTTGGGGTTTTATGTGGAAAGTGTAAGCATAGATATAAATTTCTCAAATTTAATTTTGGTGGACACTTTGTGGTGGAATCAAAAAATTTTAATCTCAGCGCAAACCAAAAATTTGTAGCTCGCATGGTTTTTGAATTATTAAATTTTCCGCTAAAATAAGTCTGAAGTTAGCGGACAAAATCTTAAATAATTAAAAAAAAAAAATAATTTTAGTTGGCATCCAAATTTGTTTGTAGCTTTTTAAATGCTTTTAAGTGGCATAAACTTCGTTATTGTAGCTTTAATAGTTTTTTAGTTATTTAAAATTCCGCTAAAATAAGACTGAAGCTGCAGGTAACAAAAAAAAAAAAAATCAAAAAAGGTAGGTTTTTTTTTTAAATCTCTACACTAGCTTTGCACACCGAAAGTACCCTTTTAAATTGAAAATTCGAATAGGAAATGATCCATGCGAGCTACAAAATAAATTTTTGTGCAACAAATAAGCATTTAAAAATTTGGAAATCAAAAAAATTATAATTTTCTTACTTTCTTCCGCTAACTTTAGTCTTATTTTAGCGGAATTTAAGATAACTAAAAAACTATTGTAGCTACAATAACGAAGATTATGCTACTTTAAAGCATTTAAAAAGATACAAATTTGGATGCCAACTAAAATTATTTCAAAATGATACATTTTCCCTTTTATTGGGTTAACTTCTTTCAATTTATACTCAATAAATATTGCAACTTTTGATCCCTTACCAAACTCTTTTCCAACACAATGTTCCTTAAAATATATCTCCAAAAAAAGAATCAACATTAAATCCCAACCTCACAAAATTACATTAAGAACTACTTAATGTGCACTTTGGCTAAATGAAAAATAAACTCCCAACTTGCCCGCGAACTTAACAGAGAGAATACACAAAAAAAGACAAAAAAAAAAAATGTGAAAACAAACCCTAAACTCCAAAGTAAAAGCCAAGCCAAGGGACACAGTCAAATTGTTCAACTTGAAAAACTGGCTCTCAAGTCCAGTTCGTCCTTTTCATCCGTTTGCTAAAAAAAAAGATCTCCTCCCAAGAGTTGGCAAATTCAAATAAAACTCACTTGCAACTTTTCAATTATATGCAACCAAAAAAAAAAAAAAAAACACAAAAAGTAAACACAAAACGTTAAAAAAAAGTAAGTATAGCTTTTTGGTTTAAAATGTTAAATATTATAAAACTCCATCTCTTCATATACACTCCGCAAGGATATACAAATATATCCCCATAGAATTTAAGGATTCATTTTAGCAGTATAGTAGTTGCCTCTTAGGTGCCATCAAGAGTTATATTTTGAGCAAATGAATGGCAAAAAAAGGACATCTCTCGCTTCTCTTGAGTAACTTTCTACATCAATTGCATGTAGCTGGAGAACAAAGAACAAAAAAAAAAATACAATTTTTTGAATAAATATTGAGATTAACGGATTCATAGTGCAGGCTGTGTTCCGTATACGTTACGTATACAGAAAGGTCCTTTTTATTTTTATGAAAATGAAACAATGTCTTGAATTAATTCATGTGAATAGTTAGTTGTGTTCAGTTTGAGTTTGAGTTGGAGAGTTGGAGAGTTGGAGGAATTTTTAATTCAAAACCTCCTTCGAGGCTCATGAAATAAAATATTCCTCTAGGACTTTTGTCGCGTCCTATTCGTTTTATATTCTTTGAGTTTGTTTTTTTTTTTTCTTTTTTTCTTGCAACAAAAGTAATTGCCAAAAGTTATATGTTGGGTTTGGTTATATACACTGGAGGAGGTGATTCTGGCACAGATTGTTGATTACTCTTTTTTTTTTTTCTTTCGTTTGTTGGGTTGGCTTGAATCCTTCCATGTGAGAGAAAGGGAGAGATATTTCATCATTCTCATCATAGTAAACTTAGGCTGTTGTTCTGCGTCGGAATGAACACTAATTACCTATTTTTCCTTACATTGTAGCTTGTAAGTAAAGTGAATTAGTATGGGGTACCTTACAAACTCCCACCTACATAATATACCTTTTGAAGACACACACAGGACGAAAGTGAACAAAAAAGTTACGAGCAACCATTGAAGGAAATACAAAAAAAAAAAAGAAAAAAAAAATATAAATGAAGAAGAACATTAAAAGCCGTCGTCTCATCTAGAAAATTAGCCAGGTGAAAAATTGCAGCTGTCGGAGAGGATATTAAAGTTTGGTGTGTCGGAGAGATCTGTGTGTTCTTGTTTTTTTTTTTTTCTTCATACTCTGCTACCATCGCTATACTCTATACTCCTACTTCTACTCGCGCAGCAAATGTTTCAAAAATTAATCTTCTGTTCTGGATGAAGGTAGGGTAGCGGTAGATATAGGATACAAGAATGTATATGGGAATGATGGCTACTAACTCGCTGCTGTGTTGAATTAAACGGAGACAACCCCGTGAAATAAAATTAATTCTCTAGCCTCTAGGGAAGAGTGATGAGAAGATGGAAGACCAGAAACGGGTAGGTTCTTGTGTGCATGATGAACTCAAATTAAATAAAAAAAACTGTAACAAGAAATGAAAAAAACACACATTTTTTTTTTAAGCCTTGTGATGAAATTAGAATGAAATGTTATGCAAGAAGACGGAGAACGTAGACGAAGATTGGAATCTGTCAAGGGATAAAAACAAATGTTTGGTATTTGTTCGCGGAATTTATCATAAGATTTGAGTAATCGTCATTGGGATATACACCTCTATGAAGCTGGGATTTTGAAACGGCAAAACAAAAAAATGAAAGATTTCTGCTGGGTCTTAACATTCTATTTGTATCTAATTCATTCAACTTAGTTAGCAGCATTTTGACTCCTGTTTTCTTGTTTGGAAGGTGATACAACTTAAACCTGTCGTATATTTAAATGAAAATAGCTATTTGAAAAATTCAAAGCCTTTTTTAAGGCATAAAACATCTGTTTTGAAAAAAGCGTGGATTTAAGCTGAACATGTTTTTGCGTAGTGCTATTGGAAAGCACATCACCAAATCAGTGGAAACACTGCCAACAAGCTGTTGGAAGTACCTGTTATGCTGGACCTATGTGTCGATGCTGCAGACTATAGGATTAAAACTGCTAATAGTGCAACAGAAATGATTTTTTCGTTCAAAAGAAGAGGATTACCGATGCTTCTCAGACAAAAGAAGAGTAGGTACGAAAAACAAGCGGCCGAGACTCTATCTAGAGTTGGCAAATACTTCGAAAGTTCTACACCAGTGATACCATCCCCAAAAGAGAGAGAAGAACACTTTTTCCAAACGTTTTTAAAGTCGAAAAAAACATTACAGAATCCTTTGATATCAAAATAGTTAAAGAAAATATGATTGTCTAGTGTATGTATGCTATTGTGAATTGGTGAATGGTCCATTATATTTTGGTCGAAAGATACTTTTGATAAAAACTTAACGATGAGTCTTATGGACCTTTAAAGCAACATCAACCTTGTCATATGTCATGTTACCTGGTTACTGAAGACAGATAACTAGAAGCTGGGTTAGTAAAAAAAATTAGTAATAAAAGTGCGTAGCAACGCGGTCACACCGGGTTCTTGTCATGAGAGGCTAAGCACCGTTAAAAACGCTTTTGCTAAAGAAACTATCACTTTCTGTGTTACATGTTCCGTGTTACAAAAATATTACTTTTTTTACGGATGTTAGTATTTCCGCAATACGGGTCAAGTAGCTACATCAAATCAGGAACGAAGTTTGGTCTTTGCTGCAAACGAAGCCGAAAAAATGTCTAGCAGACGAAAAATTCGATCATGCAATTTTTTCGTTTGTCGCAATTGTTTTGTTCTCACGATGCCTTCATAAGAATCCATAAATAACAGTAGACAAGACCTTTAAAAACCAATTACGTACCTATACATTAACCTCCTTTAAGGGAAACTTACTATGTTTACTATGTCTGTTTTGTTGAATTTGTTACCATTTATTATTAGTTTCAATGTTGACGATAAATATAGAAAATCTACCTCTTAGAGATAAACATAGTCTTTAACAGGGAATGCCAGTTAAAAAAAAACTTAACATAAAGTTACATTCACATCCCTCCCATATTATTATTTATGAGAACAGAAATGTGTGTCATATTTTCCCTTAGCCTTAAATGTCTTAAATACCGATTATGTAACAATCCTTTTTGTAAAATATAAATAATATCTAGCTAAAATTAAATATTATTTCCAACTCATAAAACATTTCCTTAGTAAGATTAAAAGATTTTATAACAAAAAAAAAAACGTACAAATATCCTATGATTAAAGTCGATGCTGGAGAGCTAAAATATAGCAAATCCCTTTTGGTTTCCTTATTTACCGCCTCATTTCTAACTTAATTTTAAAATTTTCATCACAAAAACAACCCAAATCAGTGTGCGCAAACCGACACGAACGAAAATCATCTCTCTTTCTCCCTTCGACGACATCGGTCGCACGCATTCATTTATTTGACAAATCGTCCCAAAAGTTAATAAAAATCACTAACACCCCGCTTACTGACGCATGTTACGACTGCAAGAAGTGAGTTGATAAATTAAGATCATTTTTATTACCCACACTATGGTGTGACGCGTCTCAGGAGGAAATTACCCCACCATCACACCTACATAGCCATGTGTTTGTACTTTTCCTAGACAATTTATCTGAGAAAATGAAAACAAGAAATCACCCAAAAAACAGGAGTACTAGGATATCATCTATTTTTGTAGGTAAAACAAAATTTCCTTGCAGAAAAAATATATAATTCAAAATAAATTACCAAATTTCTTAACAAATATACACCTCCGGCCTAAAAGTTACCCACATTTATCCAGAAATAAAAAAAAAAATTAAATAAAATATCCTTAAACAAAACAAAATAAAAGAAAAAGTTAGAAAAAAAAAAAGAATCCTAATTAAGTCTGCGGCTTTAATTGACTTTTAGATGTCATAATCATAAAGCTAAGGGAATTCTTGGTTTTCAATGTGAAACTTCCCTTAGAGAGGCGAAAGAGAGAGACGATAAATGGGAAGAAAGTTGAATTGCTTTACCCATCCAGCTCTGAGAGCCTGTTTTCTCGAAAATATGCAAATAAATCTTCCTAAGGACGAATTAATCATTGCAAACACACAGGATACACCGTAGATAACACCTTACGAAGTGTCCTCAATTATTTAGAACCCCAGGACTATCTATATGCTTTGCTTATACTTCTGTAGCTATTTCAATGTGAGGATATACTATATAGGAAGAGTATCGCGCCCAGTGCGGCAACCAAACGAATAGAACAAACCATCGCATCGCATCGCCGCGCTGCCGCTACCGTTGCCACAGCGAACAACTTCTGCACAACTTAATTGAGCAGCTAAAGCAGCATTAATTCAATTTATTATCAGAGGATGTGTTCACAGATGTATCCTTCTTCTATACCTCTACTATAAACAAATATTCCACACATAGATAAGTTCTATAGGTAAAGTATTAATGTATTTTGTATACTAGTATATCTTTAAGAGTAGGTGAAATTGTGCAACACTTACCGGCATAGTTTGACTTCCGTGTAAATTAGTTATAGCTGTTTGAGCTTCCTGATGGGAACTAAACTTTACGAAAGCACAACCTGAAAATACATAGATAGAGAAGGATAAAGAGGGCTTAATTAGTTACGAGTATGCTATTATGTATGTGTTGTCTATATGGACTATTATTGTTATTATTATTATTCTATACATTATGCAAAGATCTATATAGGAGATTTGGAATAAGGAGAGAGGTAAAGGTCTATCTCTAATGAGTTTAAATTGGTTTTTGAGATGAATTTAAAGGACTTTAATGGAATGTCGAGTTAAATTGATTGGTTTGAGGGTTATATTAGCCAGGAAAAGTTTGAAAAGTTTATAACTAATTTATGTTACTAATACCGGTTCAGTTAGAAGGATCTATATTTTTCCATAATAGATAGAGTGAAAGTAAATGTTTAAGAATATTTGCGTAAATTACATTTGTTCACTCTTACCTGAGCATTTTGTACAATATTCGTGACGACAAAAGACTTTTAGACCAGCAATTAATGTCAAATTAGCGAAAAATCCATTTAATTAAAATTGTGATAATTTTTAATTTTGTAGTTTTACTGATTTAGGCAAATTTCACCGCTTTCAAAGCAGTTTATTTATACAAAGTTAAATACATTGTAAATTGCCGCTAAGTAATTGTAATGATTTGGGTGTTGGCGCTCATTTTTTTTTTTAAATATTTAATTTTTAAAAACGTCAAAGACGCCAAAATAACAAAATAATGAAATACGTAATCAAAAATACCAAGATTTTCACAACTACTTAGCAACAAACTTGTCCAAACTGCCTTTTTGGAGGTGATATTTCGCTGAGTTGCTATCAAGTTAGCGAAATACCAAAAGGTATATAAAAATAATGAGTGACAAAATCAAAATAGGTAATCGCAAGTAATTAGAGATAAAATAACGTCAAATAAACTAATTTCGATCGATGATATATATTGCTTTTACTTGGCACTCATAGTCCAGTCATTTGGTTTAACGTGAATATTTTTGTGAAAAAAAGTAACAAAAATGAAAAGTTGTTAGAAAAAAAACCAAACATATTGTTAGTTTGTCCAGGCGGAATCAAAAAATCCAAAATGAAAATATTACTTCTGTAATTTGTACAATCTGCATCTAATAAAGACAAACTATTAGAAAAGAGTATCAATGAACACACCCACGAAGTGTCAAACTTCATAATATTACAAACATGTTTTGCAAATATCAATGGTCTGCAACGAAAATCGCCTTTTTAACCAAACTATATTTTTTTTAAAGATTTTGGCTTGCTGAACTTGCCGAATCTGAAGTCAAAACTAGCTTAACACTTCACGTTTTTGAATTATACTAATATGTACATGTCGAAAACTCGTTTTTTGGTATATTTAACGTCGAATTTCTGTGCATTTCACCTGCTTAAATCATTTTAAATCATATATGACTTGTCCACAATACTCTCTTTTAAGCGAATTTAAGCGTTTCTAGAGGTGAAAAGTTCTGAAGTAATAGTTTTCAATGGCTAACTTTATGTTTTCTTGGGATGCTGAGCACGAATCTGAAGTTATAAAACAAAATTTATCACGGGAAACATGAGAAACCATTGAAAAACTTACAAAAAAATGTTTTTTTAATTGTTTTTGATGCCAAATTTATGTTTTGAACAATTTTTTGTACGACTTCTAGATTTTTCACAAAAAAAAAAAATGTTCAAAAATCAATAAAAATCAGTCCTTTTGAAAAGAACAAAATATCACTTTTTATCGGTTTTCTTCTGATTACCTACTTTTTAAACATACCATTATTGACTTGGCCAGTTTAAAGAGTATAGAAATTTCATACTATCCCCTTAATTAGAACGGAATTTTAAAATGTATGGTGATTTTTTTTAAATAACGGTTTTAAATGTGCCTATACATTATTGAATATAAATAAGTCTAGTTTCAGATATCAGCTTATGCTATTTGAAATAAGTCCTCCAAATTTTAGGCGAATCGGCTGAATAGTTTAGAATATATACCAGGTCAACCGAAACTAAGAGAACTAAATTTAAAATTTAAAAAAAATTACATGATATAATTTTTCTGAAACAAGATTTAGAAAAGTCAAATCTTACATAATTTCAAAAAATTATTTGAACTAGAAAAAAAACTTAATTTTTGCAGACCAGTGTTTCGTGTGATGGTTCCAAAACTTCATTCTCAGCAAAATGTTTTTCATTATGACTGACAACCTTATTTTTCCATAGTATATACATATTTGTTTGTTGTCGTAAACACTATTAAATTTTGCTAACTTGCGAATACATTTACCAATAAAACATGCTGTTGTTTTACAGTTCTGACTAAAGTTTAAAGTTTCTAGTTTATCAGAAAGTTATATTTTTAATTTCGGAAAACAAAAAGGAAGATAAGAAACAGAAAACGAATTCCAATTAATATAAAAAAAACGTTATTACTAAGAAAATCCATTCTTGTAGACTAAATTTAATGAATTGAAATCCGATAAAAATTGTTTTCACAAAAAATAAGCAGCCACTTCAAATTGCCAAGACAAATTGAAGTGAGTTTAAATGTTCATTTAAATTAAAAATGAAAACAAAAAAGAACTTAAACTCTCTTTAATTACCCAAGAGTCCAAGTCTTTTATTAAAAAAACAAAAACTCAACAACCATTTTCAATGCGACTGAATTTTTTGTATTCGTGTGTTTTTTTTTTTTTTTTTGAAAATAATTAAATTACAAGCCTAATTGATTCCACCTTTTAATCAAGCGAATTCCTGGGCATTCAGTTTCCTTTTAATTTCGATTCATTCAAATTCATCTTCTACTTCATCGTCATCCATTCCTTTATCTCAGTAGCTTTCAAGTCTCATGCCTCTTGTCTTAGTTTACAATTTTTTTTTCTTCATCAAAACCAGTCTTTCAGTCTTTAGTCATCATTTGGTTTTTTTTTTTGTTGTTGTAGGTATTTTGTTTTGCTTTCGTTACCTCTTCAAAGTAATTACCTTCCAACTAAAACCAATCCTTCTCATCTTTATTTTTTTCGTTTTTATTTTGTTCGTTTGTCTTCTCTGTACGTTGTATGGTGAATTCTTATGTCAGATCCTTTTTCAAAAGTTAAGAATCCTTGAAATGAAAATGAACTATAAAAAGCTGCTGTGCTCTGGAGTACTTGGATCTTTAAAAAAAAAAACTCAAACCCGCGACGCGCACTGTAAGTCTTTCTATCTTCTTCTATACCTACACTCAACTATACACACAGAAAGAAAGGACATTTAAATCTTTAATTAGGCCATTTCTCACAATTACTTGTAATTACACTTTTACCCCTCTCCATCATCAACCATCAGCAGCTCCCCCCTGCTCTCTCTCTCTCACTTAGAGAACTTCTTGTTCTTCGACGATTTCTTTTCTGGTTTTTGTTTCTTCTATTTTATTCGTCCTTTAAGTGAAATACGTGCAAGAAGAAGAAAAAAAAAATTATGCAAGAATATTTTCCCTTAGGCAGGTATTCAAGGACATCATCATCCTCATCAAAAGAAGAAGAAAAAGACTAAAGATTTTGCTAGATAATTTTTGAAGTATGAAACGAAGAGGGCTAATGATGGAGCCAAATCAAAAGTCATTATAATAAAAAATGATTCGGAAATAATTACACAAAATCCTTTTTTTTCTCTTTTTTTTTTTGGTTTTGTTTTGGACTTTAATCAAGAATGCTAATGAATATTCCTTTTTTTTTTTCTTCTCAAAATGAATGATCCTGATCCTATTTATGTGCACATCATACCTTTTCTTTAAATACAAAAAAAAAAAACGAAACAACAACAATGCAGGAGCTTGGAGGATAGATATAGGTTGGAAGCCTAAGGTTGAAATTTATTCGAAAGAAAATTGAAATTTTTGGGATTCACAAATACCAAAAAGAAAAAAAAAAAATGTTACACGAAGAAGAAGGTCCTATAGGGATAAAAGAAAGTTATTTTGCAAGAAATAAATTTTCAAACTTTTAAGACAACACATTTTCTATAAAAGTTTTTGTCGATTGTGGTTGGTTGGTGATTATTAACTAAACCAACAAAACTTTCGTAGAGAGATTTAGTTGGAAAATTTGAAAATTTTTGTTGCGGTTGAGGAACACTAATTTCCCACTGATCTTCAAGCAAGCAGCAAGTAAATTGTCCGCTAATTTGTCGTTTACTATTTACTATTCACTTAGGGGGTAATTGATCGACAGTTGGTTGCCATTCTTCAAAAATGGAAAAATACATCTGTAAACATTTTTTGAGGAATTGAATCAGAAATAAACATAAGAATTCATTTGTTCAGGATTTTCGGAGTTTCTATTTTTTCTTCGTTTAATTTTCAACGTTTATAAACAAATTAGAAATTTTTTTGAAAACGGTTTTCGAAATATTTTTTTTCTCATAATATAGTAACTTTGTAAAGAAAAAGGTTCATAGAAGTAAAGTTTTTGGGGGTAAATTTAATTAATTTCTTACTTTATGTTTGTTGGGGTGCAAATTTTACCCTGAAGGATAGTTTTTTGGTTGCAAGTTGTAGCCGAAATGCAAAAAATTCAATATGGAGGTGTTTTTTTTTTTAAGAGATGGGAGATATTTGTGGGTGGTTTTAAGATATCACAGTAAGGTCATTGTTGTGAACATTTTCAGCAAATTTCACAATTTAAAAAATGGTTCTTAATCACAACTAAACCAATAGTACTAAAGATCTTAGGGGTCTCATCAATTGATAATACTTGAAAAGGAGTATTTTGGAAATTTTTGTATGGCTATGTGGACATTTTTGGGCTCATCGCTTTTTAACGTCGATATAACCAAAAACTAATACTTTAGAATAAAATATGGTAAAAACTGCAATAGTATTGAAAATTTCGCCTTTTTTTTGTAAGCATTTTGACCATGTTACGCAGCGAAATTTTTTTAGCAAACCTCAAATTTAAATTCAGACTCCCTCCCAAACACATTCCTATTAAAAACATAATTTAACTGCATTATTAATAGTTTTCCCGAAAACGGTTGAGAATTTTTGTTGGTTGAATTAAGAACTCAAGTTTTAGACCTCAAACGGATCATCAAAAATGCAGTAAATATTTAAAAAAAAACCGTTAATAGCTACATTCTGACTAGGATTTTGTTTTAACTGTAATTACCAAACTTTTCGTGAAAAACTTCTCCTTAGTTTCCGAAGTATATTCCTTGAAAAGTTTCTTTATAATAGAAAATTTAATTGTATGAAGAACTTTTGGGTTTAATACTAAATCACTTGGGGCTGAGGAGAGATATGGTGAGTACCTCTTAAGTGGGCATAAGTGCACTTTCTATAATATTCCAGTACTAATTATTCACTGTTCACTATCGTCTTTTTTTTAGAGAGATTAGAGATTGCCTTAAGAAGTAAACAAATTTTACCTGATCCTTAGCAGTTCTTGAAATAGTCTATTGTTCTTCTCTAAAGAGCCTTTGCTTTCTTCTGATAACCGAAATACCATTATTTGCTGAATCAACCTTTCTTAAGTTGTCACTTGAGTTTTTTACTATCAATCTTGAGTTCCTACTTATGTAGGTTTCTAAAAGATTAAGATGCTAATAGACTAAATGCAGCCACTTCTGTTATTGGCTAATCTTTTTTATCAAAGAGATATCCTAGTTTAAACATTTCAAGCCATTTCTTTCATCTTATGAAGATTTATAATGACACACTTCAATTTGTGTCAAAGAACTTTATTAGATCCATCGGATATAGCCTTATGAAAGACTCAAAAAGTACATCAAGGAAATTAATGATTACAAATGCTGATGTTCCACTCACTTTTGTGCCCTCTTCTCTCTCATGGGCTTTGCCAACATGTTTATCCCTTGCAAGCAATATCAACACAAGTGGTAATTAACCTCCAAGCATTCAACAGAATCCCAGCTCCTTCATCATAAACCTATTTTGTATGTATGTGTACATATTTACTATTATATAGGGATGCAAGGGCCCCCTCAAAACATTGCATGGAGAGATGTAATCAACTTGTATGCCCATAAGCGTACAACACCAGGATTCAATTAAGAGGAAAGCAAAAAAATAAATAGAAAAAAAAAAAGGATTGCAACCTATACAACACTCCATAGTCAAGCCGGTCGTCCTTGTCGTTGTCGTCGTTGTTGTCGGTGTGGTGGTGCCTCTAGACATTTAGACCTCTCTACAGTGTTTCGTTTATACGATGATGCAGCAGCTGAAACAGTAGAAGGTACTTAAAATCCTTTTACGCTTGACTATACACAAAGTAACCTGTCACCAGCAAATTACAACGGGGCGCAGAAGAAAAATAATAATAATAAAAAAAAATAAAAACTGAAAAGGGGATCCTATAAAGGACTCTCTGAGTGAGTGCGAAAGAGTCACAAAGCAACACACAAAACAAGGCTGGAAATAAAAAGCTTATAAACTGCCATTCTTATAACAAACAGAAATTCGCCTCAAACGCAATATCTGGTCTTGAGCTCAATTACCGTAGCAGCGAATGCAATCTCAGCGAACCGGCAAATAAGGGATGAAATTCGGTACCAATATTCTCTCGCTCACCATTGCTACTGCCCTCTGCCACCATGTCGCTACTGTTGACAGAGATTTTTCATTTAACTATTTTTTTTTTTTTTTATTTATTGGATTTTTGTGAACTTTCACCCGAAGCCAAACACTACTCAATTCAGTTTCAGTATATTTTAAAATCCAATTAAAAAATCCCCGTTCTGACCAAAAAGGTAAAATCGAATTTCCGAACGCATTCTCACCATCACCCTTGCACACTTTCTCCCTATCTCTCTCTCTCTCTCTTTCTCTCACTCTGGGGGAGAGTATAAAGCTAAAGGTAATCGAATGCACGGTGGTCAATTTTTGTCCATAAATCTGAAATTCAAAAAAACATACCTAGCAAGGACTATACCAGTATACTAGGGACTCTGCCTCTGTGTTATCCAATATAAGAAAAAAAGAGTACCCAGAACACTCCAAACAACTCATCATATAGCCCTTAAGGGTGTAAATGGAACAAACCGAACAAAAAAACAAAAAAAAAAAAAACATCATTCTACATACACAGGAGTGTGTCCGAAAATTTTTCTCATTAAGGACCCTAAAGGACAATCCTATAGAAATGTTAGGCAAAAATATTTAGAAAAGAGAAAGAGGGAGGGGAGAGGGTGGCAGAAGAAGAAAAAAAAAAAAAACAACAACATTACTAGAAAAATAATTTGTCCGAAAAATTATGTCCTCGGGAAACATGCACGTATGTGATGATTACATTCGGTAGCAATGCGAGAGGGGTTATATCGTTAAGAGTCCTTGTTTTGAGAGGCACAACGAACGACAGAAACTCCCTCGGTCTATTAATTTAATGAGATAAGTTTCAGGTGACGCGCGCGTTTGTGAGATACTTTTTTTTTTCCTTCTTTGAAATATATACTACATGCAGGTAGGATTCTTTTTTTTTCTTCTTTCTAACAAACTCAATCCATCCAGGCCGTGTCGTCGTTGCCTCCCTTTACTCAACCTCCTGACGACAAACCCTTGGTCTTGTTCGTTTTGAGAAGTAAAATGACACGGACCGTTGTTTGCCTAAGGATAAATTAGTGAACAAACTCATAAAAGGATAATGATGTTATCGAAAGTTTGTCATTATTATTTTGTTTTTTTTTTTATTTTTATTTGGTAATGGGAAAGTATAAAGAAGAAAAATTTTATTTAATATTCCTAATGATTTTGGGAAACTTTATACATTCTAACATATTTATTTCGACGACAGACAGTATTTATTTATAGATAGCCCATACAGAACGGATCCGACCACATAAAAGAATTGAACCGTTTTATTTCTTTTTTTTTTGTTTGGTGGACATAATTTTTTTTGTTTTGAAAGTAAATAGATTGGAAATGTCGATAAGTTGTTAGAAAAATTATATCAAATAGAAGACATGGCTATGAAAATAATTGATAGATTGTCTATGTTTGATAATAAAATTTGCCTTGAAATCCATTAACATTGTAATTTCAATTTTTGTTTGTGCAATTAGATGAAGGCTAAAATTGACGGCATTAGATTTGGCAAATTGATGACAAAATTCATTTTATCAAAAAGTTATAAATATTGGTTTTGTTTTTTCTTTCATTGTTCTTTTTTTAAACAGTGTTTGGTGCGTTTTATTGTTTAACTGCTTGTGCAAAAAGAAGCTCCCGTTCATTAACTAATAGTTAGTATTCAGTTCAAAATCATCTTGTGAACTTCAATTGTAGCCTAAAAAATTAAAAAAAAACTAACTACTACTAAAAAATTCCCTCAAAAAATGTATCGTTTTCTTTTCTTGATATTTAATTTTTGAAACAAATATGTATAAGAAAAATACAAGAATTACAAAATGTATTTGGGAAAATAGTAAAATATGCAGCGTTCTGATGGCTTTTCTATGGCTTCTTTATTTTACAGAATTTCAATGCAATGAATTTAATTTCTTCTAGTATGTATGATTAAATTAATCACGTCAAAAAACTGTATTTTCTTCATGATTTTTTGTTGTCGGTTGTTGTTGTAAAAAAGAGTACAAATTAGTACTTTTTTGAACTTTGAAGTTTTACCGATCTCTTATATTGATCCCAAATTTCTACCAGCTTATGCTGAGATTTACTAGAATCGGCTATATGTTACCGCACTTACGGCTGTGATTTGACTGTGTTTACCACTTTGGTAACCAATAACCAACTCATTAGTTGATCAGCGATATTCAAATCTAAGTGTCCCATTTCTCCAGAACTGTGAACAATCACCAGAAGAGAATCTTTCCCCGTTGAAAACCAATGGTGTTCTCAGATAACTGATAGATAAGTTAGTCGCACAAATGGAGGACTGGGTGATTGACTTTCCGAAGAAATTTGGACAAAGATTGATGAAAGAAAAGACAATCAAGCACGCATCGCAGATTTTCCAAAAAGCATACAGAGCAGAGCGGTAAAAGACTGCAATTAATTGGTCTTTTAGTTAAAGTCCATAAATCTGCACTCCCGACAAATTATGTAGTTAGAATAATTAGGAGCTTAGAAGAGTTCCCCTTAATTATTAAAAACAGCTTTCAACGTTCTTTTCGTAGAGGGGGCATCGGCTGTCATGCAATATTTTTCGTTGGATTTCAACACTTCACTGATACCATTTTCATAGTCCGTCCTGTCTTCAAAAATCTACTTGATTAAACTACTTAAAGTAAGAAAACGACCCCCAATCACTAATGTTTCCTTAACCACTTTGCTGCAGGTAAAAATAAAATACAAAGATTTAATTACAAAATCAATTAAGCATTTCCCATAAATCCTACATTAAAATGTTTATCTTTTTATATCTTATCTATCTTTTATCCATTATTTTCCCATTTATTGTTTATCAGTCCTTCCATGTATTTATATAAAATCACTGTCACATTTTACCAAAACCAAATGAGTTGGTCATACGATCAAAAAAAAAAAAAAAAAAAAATGAATAAAAAAAGGATAGAAACCAAAGGACCTGTTTTTCCCTTCTCATCCCCTACTACACTCTACACATCGAAATCACCATAAGCTCTCATTCTGTCTTTATATCCTTTACCCATGCATGAATGTGGACAAATAGCTGTCAACGAAAAGAATTTAATTTTCCATTTTCTTTGCACTTTCTTTTTTATTTTTATTTTATTTTTGGATTTTTTTTATTACCACGAAACAATGATTTTCTGGATTTTTTTTTTATTTTACCCTCTTTAACCCGAGTTTTTGTTTTTATTGTGTATTTTTTTTGGTTTGCAGTCACACAAATTTGAGTTGATTTAATGTTTATTCATGCGTTCAAATCATCTTCTTCATCTTTCTCCCAACATCAACTCTCTCCTTGATGGTTAGTTGAAGCTTGAAAGAAATAAAAACAAAAAAAAAAAAACAAAATGGAAGAATGGGGTGTTGGTGTGTAAGTGTAAGTGGAGCGCATCAACAGCTTTTAAGGAGTATATAGTCGTAGTCGGGCATCATCAGGCAAAGTGGTCATTTGCTGTGTTTTTTTTTCTTCTTCATTTTTTCGTTATGTTTTTCGCTTGTCCAGAAACAAGAGTATTTGATGGAAGGAGCGTAAAAAAAAATCTGATTGCCGCCAACCCTAGAGTTGATATGGTGTAGCTGGATGCTGCTGCTGATGGTAAGCAGCCACCAAGGATGTCATGTCCTGGGTGATTTTGTTGGTTGTTATATGGTTAAAGGGTGTTTTTTTCTGTCTTTTTTAAGTTGTTTTCGTATATTTTTCGTCAAACCCCACGAAATTTTTGAATGTAATTCTTTTTCCCATTTGAATTTCTTGTTATTATTTTTCCGTTTTGAGTTGTGTTGTTGCACAGTGATGGTCTGGTCAGTGGTCAATGGTCACCCTAATGAAATTTTCCTTTTTTTTTATTTACAAAACAAAGATACTCAAAGGGACGAACAGAGAGAGAGAGAGAGGAAAAGATACAGAGGACGACAGACACAGGGTTGAAGTTGAAAACTCTTTATTTTCCATGGACAACATTTTTTCTTTTGATTATTCGCTTTGTATTTGCACACGGTAACGTGATTACTTTGTATGAAGTCGTTTCTGATTACTTTTTTTTTTCGGTTTATTGTTGGTGTAAAAATGGGGGAGGGGTTGGATGTGGGGTTATAGGGTGGACATTGTTGTTGTTGTTGGTATTTTTTTTTGGGTACGGTTTTATTATTCAGTTTTACTCGACAGAGTGAATTAAGCAAAATGAATAAAGGTAGAGGGTTTTAGTCCGAAAGATAAACATCCGTGTTGATGCTTAATTGCCTTCAATATGAGGGACTTCATTTAAGGGACACAACAACCAGGCCACGCCAGGAGAATGATTTTGGTTAGGTTTGGATTGAAAGGTATAACTTTCTAGAAATATATGTTTTCAAACGTGAGTTGTCCAGTATAAACTGTGTGTGTTTTTCTGTTGTGGTTTAGAGAGACTCTACACACACACACACAGACAAACAATTCCCAACACACATCAGAGAGAGAGAGAGTGTGGTGCATGCAATGAATAATTGAGTGAGTTTTTATGTATTTTTAATCGACATCCAGCCGAGGGTGATGG
The DNA here is from genome assembly GCA_948107695.1 of Meliscaeva auricollis. NCBI lineage: Eukaryota > Metazoa > Arthropoda > Insecta > Diptera > Syrphidae > Meliscaeva > Meliscaeva auricollis. The sequence continues at coordinate 8,480,421 of OX403619.1, forward strand.
AATGGCTCATTGAATCCAGAAAACATATGTGGCCAGCGAGTCATTAATAAAAGTTAATTATTAATGAGTTTTGGTGTTGAAACAGTTTTACCTTTTTTTTTTTTTATTTTTTTTATTTAAGTTAGGTAGGTATGTTGCCATCATAATAATTAGTTTTTGAGAATGGTGTGGGGTAAGGTATCGTATCTTAGAAAAGGAATCATAATTAAGGAATGACAGGAGTGTGTCAGAAGAGTTATATTTGTTTCAGTGATACATTTATTAAGAGATTGAAACTTTACTTCTTTTCACAGAACCCGGAGTCAATACCGATACAACTTTTTACTATTACTGATACTATTTAAGGTCAGTAGCCTTCAATGTTTGTTTTCTATTTTTTTAAAACAAAAAGTGTATCCTTGTCGCCTCTACATAGCCTCCACGTTGACATTTTGGATAACCAAAAAGGTACAAAAGGTTGAAGGTTGGAACTGTGTCACCTGGGATACTTTCTTAGGTATAAGGGGGTACATATACAATTTCGCATTGAAGAACTAGTTTTCCAAAAGATCTTAATGCTTCGCACAGAACACACAACAAGGATACCTTTATTGCAACGAAACATATGTTACGACAAACGGGTTGCGGTTTCTGAAGGAGCCTAAATAAAAAGGACTGGAACTTTTGCAATGTCGGCAAGTAAAATATGACAGTTCTGATCATGCCGCAAGCTACTCTATTTAGCCTTATGAGCCCACATTCTTCTACGAAAGAAAAAGATTATTTCTGTACGAGCTCGTCACCAAAATTTATGAATGACATAAAGAAACTCCAAGCAGATTTCAAGGCGAAAGTAATACGTCTGTGGAATGAGAGTTGATGATCGGAACCTGTATCGCAAGTATTTTCGGAAACGAATTCAGACTTATTGAATTCGTATTAGGAGAAAAACATGTTGATAGCGGTACTAAGTAAAAGATTTGCCCACCAAAAAGGCATTTGGGGGTCTTGTGTTGGTTTAACTTGCTAACAAATTTATCATGTTACACTCGATTAATTACCAGAATACTGAATGTTCGTACTTTAACATCGCCTCGACTACAATCTGGTTGGTGGTAAATTTCACGGGCGTATATCCAGCAAAGCTTTCAGATGTATAAAGGTCACGAGGAGAAATTTCGACGTTGATTGGCTGCACTTTGGAGGGACTGTCAGCTCGACAGAATATTTCTGGAATTTGTGAAAAAACCTATAACTTACAAGAAGGACGAATAAGTTTACTGGAAGAACTATCAGGCTGTCATCAGAAACTATTGGAATTGATTTTATGAGTAATAAAATGACAGGTTGCCATTATTACTGCTGCAGAAGAGGTTCTGAGGTGTGAGTCTGTGGACTGCGACTGTCGTACGATTACTGTGCATACTACTTTTAAAAATCGTTTTCAAAGTGTCGCACTTCGATTTTGATAGTGCCTTTTACGTGACTAGCATCTCAAAGCATCAATAAATAAAATAAAATACACCATACACGTAGGAACTTCGTACCAAGTCGCATTTGAATTATTTCTTTGAGTGAAGTTGAATTAAACCAGTGAAAAGATTGGTCTGTAGACTTTTACTAATTTTCTTGTAAGATATTTCTTTGAACGAATCAGTTTTGTTCAAACTTTGGGTATTTAGTTTTGTTATTTCGCCATTCAATGAGGGAATGGAATACAAAAATGCTTTTTAAAAATTTTATACGAACAATTGCTGCGAAGAAAGCACATAAAAATTTATTAGTGGGCCTTTTAAGGGCATTTTAATAGAGAATTCTTCGGAAATTGATCCCCAGGTGACATATGTTATGTATATGTATTGGTTAATATCAATTTTATTTCCCTCTTTTTTAGAAATAAGAAACTTTGTACCATAGAGCCTTCATAACAAAAAAAAAAAAAAAATCACAAACTACGAAGAAAACATGATCCATTGATACTATTCTATCATATAATTTTACTTTTTGTCTATTGAACATAATATCGATTATAATCTCACCAAAAAAGAAAAACTATATGAAATTTCCGACAAAAAAAAGTTTGCTAACACACAAAAACTCAGTTACAGACTTTGTCTGATGGAAAACTTATTTAACTTAAAATAGAATCAATACCACTTTCAATGTTTGTTATAAGCCCTAGAGGGCACGTATTTTGGGTAAATTCTATAGCCCATCATTGATACTATCCCAAAGTTAAAGTCTCTTCTCATTCACACATGAGACAAACATACACACACATATAGATGTGTAATGTGAAAGATCTGTTTTTGACAAAAAAGTCCAAGTCCAAAAAGTCATGTATTTATGCTCGTTTAACAAATAAATATGCCTTCAAAAGATTTTTGCCCTCAATAAACAAGGAACAATTTCATGTACCTATACGAAGATGTACGTACATATAATGTGCATGTAGTTGTATAGGTGTATGTTTGTATTGATTCCTCCAGGCACCCACTCAATAATAAAGACAAAAGTAGTTTGCAAATATACAATTTTGTATTCTGACCTTATTCAACATAACTCTCATGGAAAATCTACATCTTTTCAAGCCCTGAAGTCAGGCCATGTTATGAAAGTCCCTAATTGATGTTTATTACACTTTTCGATTTGTTCTCAGTCCTCGCCACCATATACTACATATATAAATTCTATAGTCGTCCTGTGGTATGGACGAGAATATAACATACATCTCGTGTATCTCTCTCTCCTCAACTCTGTTGATGCTTTTGTTCCTTGTTTCAAAAAGGATATATGTGGCTGGGTTGGGGGTCAGAGTTAGAGGAGAGGGGGAGGGGGTGGGGGTGGTGTGGAGAACATGGACAGTTGTCAAGAGCACAAAAGTTACCATAGCAATATACAGAGCAGGAGTATAGATGTGTGTTTTTGTATTGTTGTTGTTTGATTCCTCACTTGGTTTCTCTCTCTCTCGTTGGGTTGCCTTTTGGTCCTATTTTATAATGAATGATATCCTGTGAGTTTATTCCAATTATTTTAGGGATGACAAACAAAACAAAAGCCAAACAAACAATCCACGTATATATATCTATGCCAGAGGAACATAAATACACACATATTGTATCCTCTACCTATGTTAGCTTTGCAGGGCGGGAGCAGGCAGGCAGCAAGGATAATATACTCCATATATCGTGCATATCCTTACACAAAACTCTCAATGTCGAATGATTTGCATTATATCTTCTGATTTTTGTTTTGTGTTCTTTATTATTATATTTTCGAGTTTCTATACAGGATACACGACCAATGGGTATGTTTTGATTGTGTTTAGAAAAAAAAAAACATCCAGCAAAAAGGGCATAAAACACCATAAACAACCAATACGATGTCCTTTTAGCCAAATTCACCAATATTAATGTTCGGTAGGTATCGGCACACAACTCGTGGGGACTTTTTGGCTTGTATTATAGTTTGTCTTACAACTTTTCCGAGAGGGAACATGACAAAAAAAAAAAATCCTCAAAGTTATTTCATGCGAAATGTATAAGAAAATTAAAACAGCATCTCCAGGACAACAACATGATGAAGAAGTTACATTTTGACTCTGATGAAATTTTGTGTCCTTATTTCCAAAAAAATATAAAAAAAAAATCCTCTGGGGGAGGCTTAGTGTGCCAGTATGCTTATACAACTCCCTTTCTTCGATCCTTATTCTTATCTCTCTTCAATTTTATTTAAGGACATCGATTGATTCGTCTTTATTATAGAGAAGATATATGGTTTGTAGGGTATACTATATATCCTTGCGGGAATAAAAGAATACACAAAATTTTTGATATCATTTCTGTTTTTGCTGTCGCATAATATTCGATCAGTGAGGTGAATGTTATTTGAAGTGACAGCTAAGCGTTCAGGGAATTTTGTGTTCCTTTCACAATGTTGTGTGTTGGCTGTGCATGTGACTGTAAGAGGCATTTTTATTTGAATGTCCTTTCTGTCAGTAAATTTTTTTTTTTGCTTCCTTATTTTATTATCTTTTGAATGTAAATATTTTTCCTACCGTACCTTTATTATATTTTTCGTTATTTTTTTTTTTTTTATGGTTGCAAGAGGAAGTAAGCCTCAGAAGACTTAAATAAATTCCGCTTATGTGCACAACACAATCATGTCTAATCAATGTTGTTGAGCATTTATGTACATACTCAAGGGAGACGTTCCTAATAGGAATAGGTACATTTGGAGTGGTTGGAATTTTTAGGCTTAGTTTGGATTTATTCTCGGTCGAAATTTAAAATTTTTAGGTAACAAAATTATTTCGCTGGCTTAAATCAGATTTTAAAGTAAGTAAAGGTATTTTTAGACAAACTGAAAATATTATGCCAATTTCACGTTAAACTCAAAATCAGGAACTTATTTTTATACATAAATAAGAATCAATATAAAGGACTAAATAAGGATTTTAGGATATGAACAAGTGGACACTTTTAAATGAAAATGAATGTTAGGGTACTTACATATTATGAGAAAATTTGTTTTATTTTTTAAGATTTACGTTACGTAATGTTATGTTGCGTTACGTTATGTAAACAAACATTACGTTACGTTATTTTAAATATTAACAGAAAAATTTGCTATTTTCAAAAAATATAATAAATTTATATTAACTCTAATTTTTTTCATACAAGGAATTTAATGTTACGGTACGCTACGTTATGCTACGATTTTTACATTCCCATACATTGCTCTCGTAAACTTTCCACAAAATACTTTACTAGTAGGAATGTATTTTTTTTTTAAGACACCTTTTTTCTTTATCCATGACTCTGTTTTCTGTTATCCTTACAAATTGCCTTAAATCCTTGACTTTAAGTATACAAGGCCATCATTTGCATACGTTCTCATATCATTTTTCTCTTCCCTTAACTCAAGAAAAAAAAAAAAACAAAAAAAAAATCGAAAACAAATTATTATATTTCAATTAATACGTTCTTCTCATGCCTCGCAATGCCTCAATTGGTGTATATGTCCTTTGGGTGCTTCTTTGCACTTGTTCTGTCATCCTTCTTGTAAGTACATACACCATTTATACATAGTGTACATATATGTGTGTATTATTGTACAACCGGTTAAAAATTACCAATTTCAAGGATATTCTTTTATTTAATATTTTACTCTCAGTACACATGAAAAAGTGGAAGTACCTACAACAACAACAACAACAAAAAAGTACAAAAAGCAGAGAAAGGAACAAGGACTAATAATGCAGGAAAAGATATGCACGTCCCTGAACATTGGTTGTGGTGGTAAAGTGAATTTTAAAGCATTTTTAATGAGTGCGCGCCCAGGACCTACTAATGGAATTTATTATTTTTCTCCTTTTTTTTTTGTTAATTTTTTATGAAATATTTTTTTTTCTTCCTCCCATGCTAGATATGCATCTCTCTCTCTCTCTCTTTCTCTTTATTTTGCATATTTTACTCATCACCATGAAAGGACGGTGATAGTAGTGGCTGGCGGACGGTGCGGTGTAATGACGGTGACGGTATATGGTGGCATATCGGTGACGGTTTGTGAAAAGTTCCCTACATCATTTATGGTGACAGAGAAGAGAGAATGGACATCATGAGGGGAATTTGAATCATTTCATTTTCGTATTGTTTTTCCATTTCAATTTTATTGCAATTAATTCAAGTGGTTGGATAATTTTTTTTCCCACATCCTACCCTCATCATATCCATCCTCTTCCCTACTTTTTTGGATTGAATTTTAATTTTTTTTTTTGGAAAATTTGTCGTTTTTTTAAAATTATCTTAAAATTGACTTTTATTTATGCCTGGGATTCACTATAAAATTATATGAATATTTATTTATTATTCCTCCTGGAGGAAGTGTATTCAGTAATTATAATTTTTATTATTATTTTTTTTTTGTTTTAATAAAAGGGAGCTTTTAGCTGCTTTGGTTTTTTTTTATAATGTGCCTAGCTGGATGGATGGGTTCGGGGTGGCGTTTGTGGATGGTCGATGTTATCAGTGTATTTTAATGAGAAAACAAAAAAAGAAAAAAAAAATTATACCAACAGTTCGCAATTAATTTTTAATTTTTTAATTTATATTTAATTTTTGTATAATTTAAATGTTTATTGTTTTTTTTTTTCACGTGGCATTTTTATTGTTTTGGTTTCTTTTTTGAACGTTGGTTTTTTTTTAATTTCTTTGAAAGGAATTTTTAATAAAGTTCAATTACACTCCTCTTCTTATGGTTTGAGAGAGAAAAAGTTACTTTTATTTTCTTGCACTTTTAGATCGATATTTATCAGTGTTACATTCCCTTTGGCTCCGGTTTGGCTCTTTTTTAATAGTATCCACAAAAATGTAAATTTTTCGATCAATAGAACTCAAGATAGAAGCTTTTTAAAAACATTTTCTGCTCTTTTTACTTGCGATTTAGGTAGGTACTACATGTACTATGCATATATCCAGTTATGCCAGTTATGCATACAGAAAAAAAGCCAGACGTTTCTTGCATTATTTTTTTTGACCAAAAATAAAGGTACCTGTCATATACCGGTTTTAGAAAATCTCATTTTTCTCAAAAATGGTACCTACGATTTTGATTAAGAAAATCACGGTCATTTTTTTTGGATTAGGTCTATCTTTAAAAGGAAACAAATTTTTTTCAAAAACTGTTATTAACGATACCTGCGCTAGAACTGTTTTTTTAAATTCGGATTTCCTCCTTCATGACATAATGAATTTTAACCATTTTTTTTGCATGAAAGCTTTTAAGTTGCAGTAAAAATTTTTGGTAAACAAAATTTGGAAAATCATTTTGAGTATTAAATTTAGTTTTTAGATGTTGAAAAATAATATCTTAAAAGTTGCGTACCAATTTTTTTTAATAAAAGTCCTTGAAAAATTTTCAAAAAACATAAAATTCATTATTAAAAAGACATAAAAACTTCTTAAATTGTTTTGAGGTTCAAACTAAGTATGCTATTTATTTTTGTTGAGAACGGTAAATTTTTAGAAAAAAAAATTTGAAACAAAAAAACAAAACAAAAAATTCATACATAAAAATTCTCAAACCATGTTAAAAAAAAAATTGGTATATCATATTCCAGAAAATATTGATGGACATCTAATACCAAAATTAAAAAAAAAATATTTACTTGTGTTCGAAAATCTTTTTAACAGACCTTTTTTGTTCTTTTTTTGAGAGATTTTAACTACTTAAACCATAAAAAATAAAATCTCTACAGAAAATGGTATAAAACGGTTGTATTTATGTATTTTGAGTTCAATTCCAAATGTGATTTACTGAAAATGTAATTTAAAAAAAAATATAACTTCCACACGTAGACTAAAAAAATCGAATTTCTTAACACTAGCAGTGCCTGGTACCTCAATAAGCCTAACAGACTCTTGGAATTTGGTATTGGGATGTATGAGATCATAAACTTCACCCCACCCGGGGTCTGTATGCTCTGTGCCCGTCTCCTGATGCCCCCAACGCTATGTCACTAACTCTTGGGATCTTTTTTCCCATTGGCAAAACATAGAGCTTCATTGATGATTATTTGTCCATATTTAACCTGTTACTGACCATCATTGAAATATTATAATCTTAAACCATTTGTACGGAGAACTTATACCAACCACACATTCTTACCAAAATTTCTAGTTTCTAGTTATTTCCTCAAAAAAATTCAAAAGATATCATGAATTGAAAATTAAATAATTTGAACTTACAGAGATACCTTTTGCACATAATTCTTCTGAAATCCTCTTATTCTATACAAGCAAAGTATCAAAGAGTAAGCTTTTATCTGTATCATATTATTTCCACTATTATGACTTTAACATTTCTCTTTGCTGATGTTAAGTCCTTTTGCCGCACATAAAGCATAATTACACTAACCACTACTCTCATTTGATTTCGCTTGAATAACTTAGAAGTCCTTAATCCAATTAAAATGTTTCACTCGCCCTAATTACCTACCGCATGTTGCATGAATGTACCTACGTATTGTATATGTACCGAGAAAAAGTAATAAAATTTTCCGCGTTTATACCTGAGTATTGCCACTATTATACCAAGGCAAACCTCCTTCCCTATTATCTCACCATACCCCTTTTGCTTTAGTTTTTGGTGAAATATTCAAAGTTTATGACTCACACACAAACATGTACACAACACACCTTAGGTGAGCCACATACAAATCCCCAACCAACCGCAACCACATTAATTTTATAGCTTCAACAACTCAAGGTGCACAAGCAGCTAATTGCCAAATATTAAATGTGCACTACGTGCTTCACAACATCTTTTACCTCTCGAAGGAGCAATTTTGTGGTATAAACCTCTACGTCGTCGTTGTCAGCATCAGCTTCATCGTGTGGCAAAAACCCTTCAGAGTTGATATTAAGGACTTGGCGCATCCTCCCGAACCATCACCCGAATGAACTTTTCTCCATCATCATCATCCAAACATGGATGATGATGATTATCCTTAAGGATGCTATATGGCTAAGTGCAAGCTTCATATACAAATAAATGATGAACTCTTCTGTATAAGACCTTGCCACAAATTACCCTCGAAGGTGTGTTTTTTACCATCAACTTTGTGGTATTTAAACAAAATGAGGATATTTGCCAAAAATTTGTTGCACGCACACTTTACACTCCATACCTACTCTCTCTCTGTCAAAGAAGATTTAAAACTCCAAAAGTTTTTCTTTTTTTTTTTGAGAAACATGCAACCAAAGAAAATATTTTGAAGAAAAAATAAAATCTCCTTGGAAACGAATTAAGGTTGACATTTTTATGTCTCCTTAAAGAATCTTCAAATCACATTTAAAGTCTCTTTTTGTGGCTCGGATAGGAGAAAAGTACAAAGGCTTGATTTATATTTTATCTTTTTTTTTTTCTTGATGCGTACCACTCTATAGTACCTATTGCTTTTTCTTCAACCTTCTCAAAGCTCCAACAAATCCCTTCAAATTGATTTTGAGGGCGAAATAAAAAATATTGCCACGAATTTAATAGAATAAGAAAAAAAAAAAAAAATGTACCCATATTATATTCAAAGGAAAGAGATGTTTTATAGAGTAAATCTTTATATAATGTTTGTATGTGTACATATGTTTAAAAATAGAGGCTTTTGCAGGAAGGGAATAAGATATAAGAAATTGTTTTTAACTCCCGCAAGGATATATGAATAAATAATAAAACAGGTACAGGTTTATCCCACAAAATCAGCTCGCACACAGGAAGAAAGCAATTCTCTTGTTTTTTATTCTTATTTTTTTTGGAAGCATCTTATAAATTTTATTCAAAGACCTCAAATTGTCATTTTGAATAACAAAAAAAAAAAAAAAATGTCAAATACACACGGTATGTTCGTTTGAATAATTGAAATTGTCACAAAACGATGGATTTGTAAAATAAAAAAATCTTTTTTTTTATTAGATTCACCTTGACTACAAGCTCTGAGATTTACGAAAAAAATAAAAAAAAAAAAACTGAAATTTATATCCTTCAAACCACATAGGCACTTTTGTTTTGAGATTCCCGCCATCCATGTTGTTTGCATGTACTTCTGCTCAATTAAGTTTAGTATGCTTTTAGAAGTATTTTAAAGTCTTTTCAACAAAAAATAAGAAATTATGAGAATAGAGACGATCAGCATTTTATAAGGGAGAAAAAAAAAAAACAGTCAGTTAACTAAAAATCGACTTTTAATTTAAAAAAAAAAAACACCATACATTTGTTGTCCTCTCAAAATATGCAGTTACAATTGAATAAAGACAAATTTTCTTAAGTTATGTGCCATGTTATAGTCCAGTTCAACTTCTAACGGCCAAATTACCCCTTTGAAACAACTCTTAATAGTACAATAAAGCCAGCATTTTTGCTTCAATATTTGTCCTTGGTATATTTTGAAATATTCTGATATCAGTGATTTTTTCTGACGAAGGCCAAGTTGTTTTCCATGTACAGAGGAAAACATGTCTGAAAGAATTGTTTATTCGAATTCTTAAATGCATAAGACCAAATTTGCATTAATAAGTGAGTGTTTGAAGCCTTTCATAATTAATTTGATAAGTCCGTGTTAGTGTGGGTCTTAGGCTAGCAATGTCCACCATCGACTAAAGTATTTGAAAAACAAAAGAACATCGAACCGAAACACTCCATTTCTTAACCAATGTCAAGTATCCTTATGTAGGTAGAAGTTGCTGAGAGCAATGTGTAGTCTTGCCTTCACAGCTAAGTTCCCACTTTTGTAAAGGGTATGGTAATGAAGAAGGCACAATGGTTTCCGGCAATGGTCTGTTCGATTCCATGCATCTGCCAATACAGACAAAAATGTGAGATACTATCAATTCCATTCTTGTAAGTGATCAAACAGATAATAATCCTACCAATCGCTAGCCGTTTTGATAATATAGGAAGGCATTTGAGCGCAAAGACCACTCTGAAGCAACTAAAGCCTCCCTGTGCGTTTGAGACCGCTTAAAATTATACAAAAAAAGAATATTTAAGTGATTTGTAGTTCCAATTACATAAACTGGAATTGACGAAGATCAAACTAAAATCAGCGAACTAAATGGAAAATGTTATTTCTGTAACATGCTTACAGAGGATAAAAAAAACTGAATTTGAACTTGTCTTTCGCAACCTAGGAGATGCTTTTGGTCATCTACTTGCAGTGTACTATGAAACTGTTCTAAATGCAACTCCAACATTCAGTTTCTTCACACTGTCCTCTAACGCAAGTGCCAGTATTAGTTTTAACCTTTGAGATTAAGACTGCTGCGAATAGCCCTCAAGCTTCCCAACATCAACAATTGAATTATTTCCAACATCATTCAACTTTTACAAGGTTCGGAGGCCTGCTTGTAGCATTTTAACTCTCAAGCATAAACTTTTCTTCAGAACTAGTAACATTTAAATGGATTTTCAGAAAAGAATGGAACATACTTATTTATATCGTTCGGATGACTCTTACGCAGCAAATTTCTTTCAAGTTTCTAGGTCTACAATTATTTCATGGTGTAAAATTGTAAACATAAGTTCAAAGCCTTTCTAAAATCCATCTTAAGCTTCAGGCATAAAATTCAATTTATTGTAGGTACTTCTAATAAATTTTCGTAGTCCAATAACTTAACTGTCATTTCCATGCCTTTTAATCATCTGCACAAAAGAAACAAAAATGCAAAAAAAATATCTCAAATATAGGTAGATTTCATTCAATCTTCCTAATTAAATTCTTCTTCAAATTAACATTCAAAAGATATCCGAAACAAACGATTAAAAATTATTTTCATTGAAAATTCCTCCAAAACAGAAAATCCATGGCATTCCATATCTCTTTCTACTGTCTCTCCTTTATACCGTTGTGTACCCAGTGTAGCTTTAAAATAAAAAAACTAAATATTTTATTAACCTACCTTGAATACAATATAGTCCTTACAGATACACAGAACGGTGAATCTTGCAAAGCTTTATAATATTTTATCCTTCGCTTAGAATAACAATTTATTTATACCTTATATTTTCCGCGCCATGATAATTCAATTGCCTATCCAAATCCAAGTACCAGCAAAACAATGTGACACCGCGAAAGCAATTTTAATCCATAAAACTGAACGAAGAAAACACCAAATTCCATTCTCTTCACTATTTTATTAGAAATTTCTTCCTTCCGTTTCTTCTTCTATCTATATTTGTGGAAGTTAAAATAAAAAAAAAACAAAAACAAAAGAAGGATGTTTTGCACTTCTTCTTGATGGTGAAACCTATATAGCGGCTCTACTAATAGGGTATAGGAAACAAAATCCTTTTTGTCGTATATTTTTGGTGTGACTATACAATGAAATCTCGTTAAAGTGTTAACACAAACCATTCCGCCGAAAGTCGTGTATACACAGAAGGCTCATTCAAAGTTTTGTCTCCATTTATTTCTCTCCTCATCCTCCAAGTTTATTTTCTGTAAGAGCAACGCAAAGGATGTTTGCTTAAGCAGAGGTTTTTTTTTTTTTTGGCAGAAGGACATCATCTTATAACAAATTCCCAGCACTCTATCCCGCTAGCGATTTGGTTTGGCATTCATTTGATCCTTCCTACGAACTATTGTTATAAAGTGCGCGCATAAAATTAATTTACACCATCGTATTTAGTTACCCCACCACCGCGCCGCGCCGCCGAGGGGGTATTTGGTGGGAAGGGGTGGTATTTTATAGCGAAGGTCCTGCTCCTAGAGCACGCGATAGATTCTGAAGAAAAATGACGCTAACGAAAATTCCATCCGCTCGCCGCCAAAGGCAAACATTGAAAATACATAGTGAGTGAGAGGGAGGTAGAGAGAGCGAAGACTCGTTCTGCTGGGTGTAAATTTCGAATCCTTGACAATATGCCTACATACAATTTGTATACGAGGCAGAGTAGAGTACTTTGCTTGTAATGCCATTTTAAATTGGAATTTATATTGCTATGCTCCACTCAGCATCATAGAGAGAGTGAGTGAGAGAGAGGAGTGAGGGGGAGGGGAGGTGAAGGGGGCGTGATGCCTCATACTAAACGCTTCGAAAATTATTTCGTTATTTCGCTGAACGAAATTCAACACTTTTTCGCAAGAATCAAATTTCCAAGAAAGATGCTATAAGCATATAAATGGATCAACACACACACACATACCAAACCCACCTTTCTCTATTTTCTGTTTTATTTTGTTTGTTCCTTTTTTGTGTTCAGAGGCGTCTGAGTTCCTTCCTGTTTGTGTTTGTGTATATGTAGGTATTCTACTTTCACCGCGACACGGTGCGGCGCGGCGCGGCATCGCATCGGCGGCGATGGTGTTGACAACAAAACAGCGAGTGGCAATAGAAACAACAATCCGCCCGAGATCTAAGGACAATGCGATAGGAATAAAAAACAAAAAGAAAATATTTCCGCATGACAAAAACATCACCATCATAGGACAAGCTTTTCTTCGTCTTTTGTCGCCGCCACCGTTTCGTCTTCGGTTACTCTTGATTCCTTTAAATGAGAAAACTCAAAGAAGCTCCAAGAATAGCAGCGAGAACTAAACAATTTATTTTATCTCATTCACACCTAAGTGCTGTATAAACAACAATTTGCCTTTAATACAATTTTGGCGTGTATACAAAATCCTTTGGAACAAACACCTTCAAATGTTTTTTTTTTATTATTTTTTAGCTGAGATACAAAAAAGGAGGACTTTTGTGTTTTCATGTTGTTGCACAAAAATCTGCACAAAGACAGTAAATATTATAAGCTAGGCGACAAAATATATTAACTAGGATTCCCTCTTCACAGGCAACTACAGACAAACAGGAACAGGACACAATTTCTTTTGCCTAGACTATACAGAATACAGTCTCTGGAAGTTCGGGTAATGGTTGTGTCCTGTTTTGGTTCAAGAGTTGTTGTCTTCTTCAACTAGCCTCTTAATATAATGACAAGGACATTTAATTTTAGTCGACAATGTTAAGTGCTTGCAAACATTGTTGGTGTGCAACACAAAGAGATAGAGATTCACTGGGGATTGTTAGGAGTGTCCTTTTTGAATCAAAATCGACTAGTTTTTCTGTGAATTGAAGAAAACATTTAAATAATAAAAATTACTGTTAATGTTGGTTCAGAAAAACGAACAGGTATTTTCCAATTGATGTGGGATTTTTCTGTAAGAAGTTTCAATAATTAACAATTTAATTGGGGAACTTTTTGTTGGTTGCTGATGTTTTGTTCATATTTTCATTTGATACATTTTTTCATCAACGAAGGTGCTCAGAGATTTTCTCTAGATACTGTAGCATAGGCGAATTTTTAACTGTTGTTTATCTATTATCTAAATGCCTGTGCAAATTTCAAGTTTCAAAATCAAAAAAAAAATAAAAAAAAAAACTAACTCATTTTAAGAATATAAAAATTTTGTATATCACAAATATTTGTTTCTCACTTTCCTTTTCTCTAAAATTTGTATACCATTTCAATGCGTAAAAGCTTTCCACCTCATCTTAACTACTTTTGAAATTTTCGATTTATTTCTTACAAAATCTGAGGAAAATTCAAATTCGATAAACACAAAAAAACAAACACTAAATTTTCTAATAAACTTTGCAATAAGACCACATGTTTCAAAATTTATGTCAAAACCAACATTCAAACATATTCCTCGAGCCTTCATATCATAAAGTGTCACTTCTAAGGCTCATAAGTTTAATATGAAGCATAACAGTACACATCATAAGTATATTCATTTCTCTTCAAATACACTAGATACTCCCACATTTCCATCATTGACATAAATTTAAAAAAAAATCGAAAAAAAATTACCTACCCACTCTTTTCTGTCAACTTTGTCAATCGATTTCCTCTTTTTTTTGTATTTTTTTTTTTGTTATTTTTAAGCCGCAAAGCTGTCACGAACGTGACAAAATCTATTTCATTCAACTTTATCATATATTGAAAAAGAATTCAGAACCCTGAGAGCTGTGTGAGCTGTGAGCATGTGAACTCAGTTCGAGTTCGAGGAGCATTGCACCAGAAAGAAAGTCATCAAATTTTGTGTTTTGTTGTTGAATTATGTAAATTTTTGCGATACAAATGGAGATGAACAAAAAAAAAAAAAAATCACACACATACCTACTCTCCCATCAGCCAGTCTTACCCACTAAAGGATGAGAGAATATTATCCTGTCATACACTGTGAAGCGTCAGTAACGATAAAATTCTGAAGCATCACACAATTCAACAAAACACTGAGACTGGGTTTGAATCTTTTTTTTTTTTTTTTGAAAATATAAAATTGCCTTTGTTGTGTTCCATACACAACACATACTCGTAACTAATGCGATAGATTTCCAAAATGTCAGAAGGGATAGCAAATTTATATGTATATGAGGGAGCGAACATGAAAGAAAGAGATGCATAGAGACAGATTCACTATGATGACTGACAATATCCTGTCAGCTGGCACATTTACATATTCATGCATTTTTACGCGTTGCTCGCTTTGCTAGCAGCACACACAAGGCACACCGAGCACAGCGAGCGACAGCACTGTTTGGCTGCTTGGATGAATGGCTCTAGCTGGCTGGTTGGACCTGGCCTGGCTCGCTCTGGCACTGCTGGCTGTGTGTAACGTCATGAACATAATAAACATTTCTCAGGAAATCTTTTTTGTTTGTTGTTTTTTGTTGCTGCTGTTGTTGTTGTTCTGTAATATGGGCTTGGGAACTTAAAAGGGATATAGGGGCTGATAAATGAAGACAGGGATGCTATTTGTTTTTAAGTATTTTACATAGAATTTCAATTGAAACGAAAACAGAAATAGCCATACAAAACTTGTAATTGATTTCTACACAAACTTTTGTCCTTGAACCTTGAACTTATTTATGTGAATTACTTCTGGATGTTTGGATGAACTAGATGTACTAGGACCCACCTGTAATTCCAGTATTTCTCTTAATACTCACGAATTTTTCTGCAATTCTAATAATTCTCCTAAATCCTTGAATGGTTTTTCACTATTTGAATTCCATTATAGTATAACAACCCTGTTTCAGAATAAACATAAAGCAGCACTCCCATGTTGCATAATATACAAAATAAAGTAAAGTCCAAACTTTCTCGCATGATGGAATTTTTGAAACGCGAATTTTAAAATACAATACGCTTCTATAGACACACCAAAAAAGCGTACACGTACACTCAATATCTCGTACCCATATCATCCCAGAATGGATACCCACCCACATGTCATGGCCATGCAAGCACAGTTAGCTATACCCATAGCAGTCCAGTTCAGTTTTAAGTGAAAAATTAAATTGAAAAAAACAAACCCATCAGGGATGAGCAGTGATGGGCACCACACATATTTTAAGCTACAATCTACAACCCATATTTTAAACCAGAACCACCCGCTAGTATATATGTGTTCAAACAAAACAAAACGGCAAAATATTAACATAGTGAAAAAGGATATACATATTATTATATGATCCTACCTACAAAAAAAAAGGACGCACACACAAAATATGGACAATAAAATGTGAAAATATTTACAATCAACAAAAAAAAAAAAAAAAAAACAGGACCAAACAAAAATAAAATTAAAAAAAAAACACGGAAGCGATAAAAAAAAATAAAAAAAAAGGATATTATGTTATGTGAAGTTAAAATAAGCGGAACCATCATCAGTTTGTTTGGTTGTTGTTGTTATTGTTGTTTGTTCAGAGGATAATATTATAATATTATAATACTAACAGGAATGTTTGAAATAGTTTCTTTTTTTGTTCTATTTTTTATTTATACAGAAAATATCAGTTTTTTATTGGATTTTGTAGTTTGAACAGAGAATAGGATGTTTAGAGGATAACTGTTTGTTTGGAAAGGATAAATATGACAATAGAGTGCTTTTCGAGCCTTAGGGCAAGTAAATTTTTTTTTTTACTGTAAAGTTGTTGATTTACACAGGTCTATTTATTTTTTTAACTTACCGAGGATAAGGAAAGAAAAAAGAAAAATCTCTTTACTAGATAATTTACACGTTGTAGGTATTTTCTTTTTGAATATTTTCCTTTCAAAAACAGTCAAAAATAACTTTTGGATTGTAATTTTTCAACAGCCAAGCATTACAGTGGGTTTTTAATTTCAAGTTTGATGTATAATTTGGATTTCTATTTCTGGACTTGGGGCTAATCAAGTTCCAATACAAAGCTACGGTAATTGAGTTGATAGCCTGACAATAATCAGGCCATGAAATGTATGTTAGAAGAATGTTTTTTAAAATTATGTTTTGATGGAATCAAATACAATTTAAAGCCTCATAATTTCCCCAGGCAACGTCTTCTATATATGATGACTATCAGACCAGTTCTTGCGTTGCTTTGCAAAATTAAAAAAAGGTTTGTGTACTCGGTTAATTTCAAATGGTCTTATTAAAGCTTGAATTTATACTATTTTTGATATTATTTAATGATATTTCAAAGCTTGTGAGTTTTTTTATTGAAACAAATTATATATAAACCAAAATAATTGTTGACATTTTAGGTGTAGTTTTAAAAAAATTGGGTCAAATTAGCATAAAAAGTGCATTTTGTTCGATGTTTTTTTCTATATTCAATAAACTTTGTATGCATTGTTTAAGAAAACAGCTACATCTTAAAATTGGGCTAAAAATATATTCAACATTATCAAATTTTTCATTAAATTTTGTAAAAATTAATTTGTTATAATTAACGCAGTCATATTTTCACTTAACGGCCTTTGTGGCGCTTGTGGTAAGATAAGGGTCCAACATTTTATCTAATAGAATTTGTTCAATTTATTAAAATTCTGCATGCAAACATTATCTCGGCTTACAGACGACAGAAAATTGTGAAATTTTGTAAAAAAATGTATTTTCCTGATTTCTAATGGATGTGTAAATTTCAAGTTTAAAAATGTACAAAAGATACAAATAAAATACCGTTGGGAACGGTCGAAAAACTTGGACTGAAAAATCTTGTTTTTACTGTTATTCGTTGAAAAAAAATGTTTAAAAATCAAATTTCTTCATACATAAATATAGACAACACATAAATTTAAAAGTCATTTTGACAAAATATTTTTCCGTTATGCCCTAATTTTAAACATCAATTAAAGCACCCATATAATGTTTCAAAAACGTTTTTGAAGCTCAAGAAAACCGTTATGGAGCATTTTTTTTATCCCCTATCAATACCACTATGCATAACTATTTTTCCAATAAAACGTCAATTATACCCGCATTAACGTCATTTTCAAAAGTTCAAAAAAAATATTTGACTTTGGAAATAAATTTTTAAACGCTAAAAGATGATTTTTTAGAATTTTTTTTCATAAGAAAACTCATCATCATTTCAATTTATCTATTCAATAAAATTTATTTCATAATTTTTAACCATTATATTTTTCGAGACATACTTCAAAAATCGAAACGGGTAGAAACCTCTGCTTTCGAGACACTTTTTTGTGAGTAAGCGTGTCGCCAAAGTTAGGGATGTCCTAAATGCCGTGGCTGAAGCAATGTTTGTATTTTATATTTGTCAGTAAAAATTCAACTACCTACTTACCTAGTGTTTCCCCTTTTGGATCCTTAAACTGCAGTAAATTTATAATTTTTGAATTTTTTTATACAAAAACCTTACAAAACATAAAAGCTATTGGAACTGTTAGAGCAATTCCATGCGACACAATTGTGCATTTACTGTAAGAAATACTTTTCTTAAGTTTTGTCTATTTTAATTTTCTATAGTTTTCCCTATTTTTTTTTTGGAAATCCTTTCTTGTTGGAGGTTTTGAAGTCAAACACAACAAATAAAATACACACATTCAACAAACACCATGGTGGTTTTTGTGTTCTCAAAGACACTCATTTGGAAAATACCAAAGTTAGGGCAAATAACGTAGCCTTCGGGAAGTTGTAACCGCAAGTCGTAGCCAGATGCATTATTTGTGTGATGAAGTGGTTAACCAGAAGGAGTGTATGTCATAGTCAAACATTCTCTCACACATACCTACACACACTTTCCATATATGTATGTTGTGTTGATGGCTTTTCTTGAGGTAAAAGGCGAGCATTTATTTGTTAAGTTATTTTTGTTGTTTGTACTTATCCGTTGTTTTTGTGTTGGTTTTTGTTGATGATTTCTTGCCAAAAGGACACACTTTGCAATAAGTTAATTAATTTCCTGCGGTTTGACAAACGCACACAATTTATAAATAAATTTTCATCTAATTTTGTGCAAAATTCTAAGAAGAGTTTATATTAATAAGGCTTTTGGTATGTATGTGTGTGTGTTTGTAAAGATGTGGATACATTATCAATTGGCTTTTGTGGTTTATTTCAAGTAATTTAAATTGAACTTCAATCAAAAGGCAAATTTAATATTACATCTATGAATGACTAAATTTAACTAAGTGTGTTTAAGTTAATATATAATATAGGTAGGTAGGTAGAGAGGTATACAAACGACGCCATATACATAAGTTATTTGCGGCTGATTATTATTATTTATGTACAATGTATACCTATCGATGCATTATGCACCACATCATCATAAAGAGGTGTGGGTGTTAAGTTAAAATAACCACAAAATGATTATCAGTTAAATTAAATTCTATTCCGGTCGAAGAAATATTACAGAATTTCGCTTCGGCGAAGATTGAATGCGGATTCCATTATGCGCTCATCAAGATATTGCCACCTTACTGAGTTATTTTGATAATAATTAAAACGGAAAAGGAGTTTTTGATGGGTTCATTGTTTTGGTAATTTAATTTAGAAATAATGTAAAGGATGAAGAATTTTTAGGCTTAACGGTATGAACGTTATTTAAGACTTAGAATACTTGAAATTCTTTAGCGCAACGAATATCATTTTATAATTTCTTCAATATTTCACTTATGCATTTTCGAACTGAACTCGACATTACACGACTAGGTCATGAAGAAGAAAAAAACAAACTAATGTTAAAGAAAAGAGGTCTGTTAAACTATATCCCTAAAAATTAAGCTTCTCAATTTTTTTTTGAAAAGAAACTGCGAAATTTGAAATTTTTTGATACTTTTCCACAACCACTGAATTTTGTTTTATTTTATACCATTCATACTCCACATCAAAGTATCAAAAAATGAAATAAAAGAATTTTTTGCCTGCTGTATGACAATTTGCCTTAAAGCGTTAAGAGTCTTTTTTACCAGTTTATACTAATCCCCAACAATTTATTTATTTTAATGTATTCATTTTAATGATAGGAAACGGTCGTTTATACCAATAAGCTGATGATAAGAATTACATACAAAGCGTATTATTAGATAAATTTTCACAAAGGTGTTGGTAGTCAAATATTCATTGTGGCAGTTATACCAGATTATGCTATTTACATTTCCGTCTGAACACTTGCTTTGTGCATTATACCAGTTTATACCAATTAGTAAACTACAAAAGATTAAGTAACAAAAAAAGTGTGAACATTTATTTCTTAATGAATTAGCTGTTAAATGCAAAGCTGCCAAACAGTTTAGAGACTATCAATTGCGTATTCCAATTTATACCAATTAGTCGATCTCTTGTAGTTTTCGTCTACCTTATAAAATATGGGTGATTTTGAAATACGAAAGTAGTAGAAACATGTTATATGGAAAAATGTCGATTTTTTGACACTGGTTGTGAAAATAATGAGTTTTTTTTTATACCAGTCAGACATAGAATGCAAATGGCCTGAGAATCTCGTTCCGACACAAAATAATAAAGTCAATTTTTACCTGTTGGAGATTTCAGCATGATATTGTAAATTTATTTATTATACCTTTTCTTTACTCAGAACTCAGAAGTCAGTTACACTTGATCTCTTAACGATGTCCTCGTGATGCTCCTTAAATGAAGTTATCTCTTCCCAAAATTGAGCTACTGCCCGACTTAACTGACTTTAAAAGAATTTTCAATATTATATGTTTTTATATTCCAACATCAGAACGAATTTAATAAAAAAAAAAAATAATGTTTAATGAGCATCAGATTCTGCTGTGTCTACACATCCGACACAGCTACAATTATAATATCCTTTTGCCCTGGCCTGCAACGATGCATTTTTATTGTCATTAAATTTCAGTCTTCCCTTTTATAGTACATATATCGTACTTTTTTGATTTTTGCAACTTTTGTACTTTAAAAAACAAACAACCCATAAAAGTGCGACTTCCATCCCGCTGCTGGATGCTGATGTATAACAACAACAAACCACTTTCAATTAAACTGTTAAAAATCATTTAACTATATGAAGCCATTAAAAATAATATTATTACGTATTACTTGATTTTCCTGATGGCTTTTTTTTTTAAGCTCATATACTTACCGCCCCCCCCCCTCCCTTTCTGGATACTCTTGCAAAATTAAGTATGAGAGAGTGAAAGCAGAGCAGTTTTATCGAAGGAAAATATTCTTGATTAACAGTTAATGATTAAACGTAAAATTGTCCAGGATCTCTACACACTCTCTGATACCGCATAAATGCCAGGTATTTTATCTCAATATTTGTCAGATATTAACATTTTACGAGTCTTTTACGTAGGTCATCAATAAAATAAAATCAGCAAAAAAAAAAAAAATGAAATTCACAAGGATATTTAAGGACATTTTCATTTAATCTGCTGCTGGCCAGGCCATCATCCATATATTCCAACTTTTTGCTAAAGAGAATCTGTTGAGAGGTAGTTGATATAGGCGGGGAGTGGTATAGGAGGGGTGGATAAAACAGATGATGATAAACCAAAGTGGACACAGGGAAAATTGAATTTTTCATCGGTCCAAGGATGCGCCTAACATCATAAAGTTTAATTGAACAGAACTGTTTTTATATACTATGATGGTCTACTATTGCATAGATCGAGTATAAGGGAGAGAGAGATTGTATAATCCCAGGACGAGAGTGAAAAATCTAATTAAAAATCGATGTTATGTGATTTGTGATTCTTCTCGTACTCTCCTTCCTCCTATCCCTGCTAAACTCAACTGGGTATGTCCCTTTTTCTTTCCACTTGACCAATACCAAATGGCCCGCAGGACATGCAATTTGATCAATTTTTGATGGAAATTTTGAGGATAATTTCGTATTCAAGTCCTGGGATGCGAGAATGTTTTCTCTCAAATATCTATATATCTATCTCTTTTTATCTGTCTCTCTCTAGTTTAATGCATATATAAGTAAAGTTATATAAATATAAATACATATATGAATGCATCAGAATTGTGGATTGCAATGACGTGTCGTGTGTCCTCTAGGGAGGATATAAACCGAAAATGGAGAGATCTATCTCCGGCATCACAAACGTGAGTGTCATTTCAACAACAAATCAACAAACCGTATCCTGATGATGGTCGCGTTGCTGTATCCTACTTCTGATGCTGCTGCTGTTGCTGTTGCTGATGAGCAGAAAGGCAGAAAGGTGGCTTTAGGATGATGATTTATATACAATTTACCCGGGTGGACACTTTGTGTGTGACACATCAACTTGCTAGCTAACCATATCTCTCTCTCTCTACCTTTCTACCTCTCAACCATCTCCCTTTCCTTTTACCCATTTTAGGGTTAAGGTTTTGAAGTTTTGGGATCTGGTGATGCGAATTTAGTAGTCACTACGGCCTAACAAGCTTCCAATTGAATTAATTTGCATTTTCGGACTACCTACTATACGCTCAATATATTCTAAGCATAGGTATACGTAACACAAATTAAGTACGAGTATGAAAAGGGCCCATGAGAGGGAGGGTTCCGGGAGGAGTTCATGATGCAATTGATGATTGGTTGCTGAGTCATCGATAACATTTGCTGCTTCATCAAATTGCATATTCTACCTTCATACCATACTCGTATAATATTCCTTCGACAAACTAATGCAATTGTTGACACAGGAACTTAGTGTTATCAACGAGGTCTGATGCTGATGGTCAGCGGGTCGGTCTTCAAGATTTAAAGACTTTAAGATGTATTCGAGGGTAAATGTCTTAAGTGCATTATGATTGAAAGCTTTAAAAAAATTATAATTCGGTGATAGTGATGCGGTAAACTGATATTGCCACTTGCAGTGACAGATCCATCAATCAACAGTTTACTGAGAGCATTTTGTCTGCTTTTATTTTTTTTTGCGTTCAAGCTAACTAAGCTTGATGAAAAGATATCACTTGAAATTAATTGCATTTAGTTGATAAGACAACTAAGATGCTCTGAGCTTGAAAACCTATTTTAACTAATTTTGGTATGGTCTCCAATCACCATCAATTGTGTCGAAATTAGTCTTATATTCAAAAAATGGCAGTTCCGTGGCATATTCGATTCGATTATTTTGTATTGATTTTGAAATCCAACTGTTATTTGTATTGTTTTCAATATTATATATCAATTATCTAATTTTGATTTTCCACTTGACTTACGAAAATATTCAAAAAATGTTAGTACCATGACACATATCCGATTTTATTTTATAGAACAATAATTCACTAGGTATAATGTAATTGAAAGCCGTTTTTATAGTTTAAGAATAACTTCTGGAAATAAACTACATTAGTCTTTGATTTTGCTGGATGACACAATCAGCCAGTCCAAGTTAGCTGTAGGGGCATTCGGAGCTCGGACCTATAGTCGCAGGCTGATAGGAGCCCAAAAGGGTAAATGCTAGTGTCTTCAGTGAGTAATTAGTAGATAGAAATTTCCCTGATAACATCGGTTTTAAATGTTGTTCCTATCAGAGACCAATGTTTTTATTGATGGAATTTTAAGACCTCCTGGTTTGTTGAAACTTTAATCCGTCCAAAAATCATTAAATTGAAGAAAATTTGTGTTCCCTTGCCGTATATGCCGGAATTCAAATAATCACACTAAGCAGAAAAGGGTTGTAAATGTATGTCTCGAAACCAAACTGTTAAAGTGAATTTTGGATTCGAAACAAGCACAAAAAAAAACGAAAATGTCTTCAACCTGTGCTCAAAATCATTTTATTTTTATTTTTTGTTTAAGGGCCCCAAAATATTATACACTGCAGAGCCTCAGAACTTCCTAGGACGGCCTTGCAATAAGCAACAATAATTCATGACCGGAAGTTGAATTTAATCTATCAATTTGAAACGGTTCGCACCTATCCGGATTTGCCATCTTAATGAATTTTTATTTGGTAAAGACTGAACCTCATGATGGCTGCCAAACTATTTTGGCCTATAAACAAACTTATATGCAAACCTACGCATACATTTTTTACATTGCCGGTTCAGTATATTTATCGCAAGTGAAAATCAAAATTTGATGGTAAGATATCGTTTATTCGGTGGGTTCAGCACAAAATTTGACCCCTGCAGCTTTTAAAAAGTGATAAGTAAATCAATTTGAAAGAAAAAAAAAACAACACCTGCATTGAAATTTATCGTTGTTTTCAAACTCAAACTTTACAAGCAAAATAAAAATAAACCGTTTCCTTGCAGTTTTTTTCAGTTTATTTTTTTTTATTTTAACGAACCATAAAATTAATAAGAAAAAAACTCAATTTTCATAGAATTACGTTAAAGTTTACCATCAAAGTCCACTCAAGCTTAACATAATGTCTACTTCTCATTTCATCTTTCTCATTCTCTGTACTTACATATACTTTTAGCCACATAAGCTTCTGAAAAAAAATCCATATCCATATATATGTACCTATATTATACGTCAAATAGCTTTTTTACGACTTACAATAAAAATGTCTATATAAGATTGTGCATTTACCATCATGCTTTTGCTTTTTCTTTCTAATGCTGTTGTATATAGCTACCACCCACCTATACCAATACTAATATATCCTTGTGCAAAAATGCATTAACTCCTGTGGCTTATGCCATAAAAATGCCTTCAATCAAAAAACCTTTTATGTACATTTATTACACAAAGGACACCCTTAAATTTTTTTTTTTTTTGTTTTATGTGACTTTGGATTTTTTTTTTGTCTGCAATCCTGTGCATCAGATCCTTGCACATCACATAAACTTATCCATCATCTTTGCATACCTATAAAATAAAATTACCTTCAAATATCCTTGTTCGGGATGTCAGTTTTCTTAATTTTTTTTTTTTATAAAAGAAAAAATATCCTTCCTTCGTTCTAACACCCTTTTACCACAGGCTATTTGTATGGGTTGTGTCTTGTGGTAGGTACTTAAAATTAACTCTTCAAAGTCCATAACTAACACTCTTCAAAAACCACCCTCTTTTAGCTTCTCAATCACACTCCTAACCAACCCCATTATGAAATGAGCACTTTTATATTAATCGTAAAAATAAATCTGAAACTATATCCATATTACCGTTGTGGTAGTCATTAGAGACAACAGTTGTACGTATATTCAAGGATACCTACCTACCATAGCAATAGCGAAAAAAAAAACAACAAAAAACAACAACAACATGCTATGTGATATTATCATCAGCGGCACAAATATAGCAAAAAATAGGACCAAAAACAAGTAGAAGAAGACGAAGGAAGAATTCAATTACGAAAACTTTTACTTGTATTATATCTTATCCACCACCCCTCCCCCCCTTCCTTTTGACAACAACGCTCAAGGTATACCTATAAGAAAAAGAGGTTAGACACAAAACAGCGGCGCGTTAGGATATAATCCTTGCCAATGGAATTAATACAATAAACCCCATCCCCCCTCCAACCCCTTCGACAAACTGTCCCTAGCAACCAAAACCAACATCCCAACATTTATGAAGGTCACCGTCAGGTCACAGTAATTTACACAATAAAGAAGAAGAAAAAAAAAAAGGTGAGAGAGGAGGAGAAGAAATAACGGAAGTTGATTGTAACCACAATGGCGGCGCCACCACCACACCTTAGCCAGTAGAACGACCCTCTACTAAATTAAATATTTAAGGATATATTTATTTTTTATTTTATTTTTATGTATTTTGGTGCTCCCCTTTTTTTCTTTGTTGTTGATAAATTTATAACGAAACAAATAAGAAAAAAAAAAAAAATAGTATTTGTGTGTGACACGAACTATCTCATTACTGTCTCATAATTTAGGTGTGAAACCAACCAACCAAAAAAGGACGAACCTGCAAAAAAAAAAAAAAAAATATGAAACAAAATCCTTTACAAAGGTAAAATCCAATAAAAGTGTCTTTGGTGTAGAAATTTGTTGTCCACAAAAAATCGAATACCTTCAAAAGAATAAAAAAAAAGGGTAAAGTCGATCGTCGTTTGAAAATGAACTACAAAGAGTAAATTATATCCTTCGTCTTTTTTAGTTTTTTCAATGTTCCAACTTTGACATGGGTTGCTGATGGGGCTGCTCCACAAGTTGCTGCTGGCACTCTTTCAAAATTAATTAGACATTCGAAAGTAAGATATAGAGAGGGAAACAGAACGAAAAAAAAAAAAAAAAATCAGCAACACAGATAGCTAGTTACAGGAAAAAAAAAGTCTAATTAAATTTACTGTCACCAAGGATCCTTTTTCCTATATTATTTTTAGAAGGATTCCATTTCAAAGTCACGACACGACACAATACGAGTAAAAGTATATACCTAAAGCTGATTCAATCCTTTCAATAAAATTAACTAGGTTAATTGTTGACTTTTCATGTCACATTTTACTTAAGAAATCCTTCCGTTTGTCCCTAAATCCACCTAAAAGTATGCAAAATGTCCTTACACAAAATATTTAAATTCAGATAATTGAATACGTAACCAATGATTACACATCAAAAAGAGAATCATTAAAAAGGGCTTTTATTTATTTTCATTTTTTTCTGTTATACAACACACCGATATGCGTTATGTGTACATGTATAGAGTTTATGCAACAAAATAACAATATTTCGATAATTTTATATAAGGTATTATCTCTTTTTGTTATTTTAATTAAATGCGGAACTGCCTATAGCGATTAAAAATAATCAAGAATACAAAAAAAAAAAAAAAATTATAAAAAGAGTTGGGTTCCATTTTGTGTAGTAATTGTTAATGACGCATAATGAATGAGGAAGTAGCGAACTGATAAATACAAAAAAAAAAAAAAGTAAACAATAAAAAGTTAAATACAATCACAAGGAAATGAGGAAAATAATTAAAGGCCCCGATATCGCATTTTGGATGGCTACAAGTTTGGATTTTTATTTTATTTTTTTTCATTTTAATCGGATTTTTAATGGTTCAGTTGGTAAAATAGAAACAATTTCTACAGAAATGTGTGTATGTGTGTTGGGTTGGTGTGTGATGAGAGTATTGGCCACCTGTCCCTGTCCCATAATGAAGTTACTTTGTAGCTACTAACTATTTTTTTTTTTTTTTTTGTTTCTGATATCTAATTATGTTAATTCAGATTTAATTATTTAAAATCAATGCATGCATGAAAAGTTGTTGGAAAAAAAAAATTTAATTTAAATAAAAAATAATAAATGTTAAATACCTTAAGCCGGTAATGGAAATTATAAATATAATTATTATTGGTAAAATATTTTTGTATAAAAAAAATTAAAAAAATTAAATTTCAGTTATAAGTAGTGTTATTAAAAAGTAATAATATTAAAATATACCTAGAATACATATTATGGAGGTAATGGAAAATATTGTTTTGTGTGTTTCCGGTCAGTGAATATGCTTTATGAAGTCTAATTATGCAGTCTCTGTGTGAAGAGTATAGGAATTAACATCTGCTTACTAGTTAATTCAATGAAATTACCAACTTCTTTTTTTTGAACAATTTATTTTTTGTTTTCGCTAAGAGCTTTAGGATTGGTATGGAAATTCCACTCTGCCTTTCAAATATTCAAAAAAGAACTAATTTTTGTTGAATTTATAAAAGAAAAAAACACTAAGGGATTAAAAACTAATCGTTAATCACACGAAAAACCTAATCTCTCTAACACAGAATATATTGTACTGGGAGGTCGCTGAATCTGAACTTCAACTTTGCTACTTCTTATGGATATGGCTTCACAACGAAAATCACTAAATTCCTCAAAAATTTCGACATTATTTTAGTTTTTTTCCAAAAAATCGTAAGATTAGTGACTTTTTGAGAAAAACCTTGAGAGGAAAAAATAAAGATCATAAAATTTCCTATAAAAAAAAATTATATCTCTTGTATTTTTTCATTGAACTGTTTGGCCCAGGTCAAAACCCATACATTTGAACATCGCCGAATTCCAAAAACAAAGAAAATTTTCTGAAAATTGGGCTTTCTAAGCTTTAAATTTCAAATCTTTATAGGGAAGATTTCCACTTCAGTAAATAGTAACGAGATATTAGTTTAAATTTTTTGGAATTTTGTAGTTTCGGCTCTTTGAGAATCTTATTTTATTGTATCCAGTATTTTCTGGATATGAAGGTATGGCTTTTTTTATAGATATTGAAATTTAACTAGTTTGTGTTTTCTTGATTTTTATTTATTGGTTTTCGGCCAGCACTAAACCTTCGAAATTTACGATTTTCTTATTTTTGAGAATTCAGGATTTTCACATTTCTATGTCACTCAAATTTTATTGTAATGCTCTTTGGTTTCTGAGATCAAGTATTTCTTCGAGATCTTTCGGATTAAGAGTTCAATTTCTGTGATGGATATTTATTTTACTGGCTAGTAAAGAACTTTATGGGATTTAAGATTTTCGGGATTTTTGGCTTTCTGGATTTTAAATTCCGGTTTCCAAGCAACTCTGCAGAGAATATTTAAATTCTAATTTTGAGTTTTGGGGTTGGGGTTTTGGGTCTTCGAATATCCATTTCAGTTTTTGTAAAAGGACTTTAGTTTTCTAAATTTTGTGTTTCTATGGGCATTCAGTAAAACTGGAATCCTTGAATTTTGAAATATCCAATTTAAGCTTCAGTATAAACTGTGGAAATTCTAGTTTTTTTTGTTGGGTCTTGAGTTTCATGGATGTTAAGATTTCATAATTTTTATTTTTCATATATAATTCAGATTTCTACCCCGCGAAAATAAACAAATTCTAGCCTGGTGGTTGACACTTGACACAAAGAAAGTCACATATAAACCGTTTGACAGCATTCTAAGGTTTTTTTTTTCATTCCAATGAGCGTAGTTTGGTTTTACTTTTATAATTTCTACTTGCTACAAGACCTAAGATTTAGATTTGATTTTGGTAGCATGAAATTTTTTTTTTAAAGTTAGTAAAAAAAACCAAAATAAATTAAAAGTTCTTATATTTTTGTTTCTTTATGTTACAATCATGATAGCATTCACTTTTATAAAGTCTCCCTCCAAAAAAATCAAAAAAGAAAATGAAACAAAATAATCTGTGCTATCTTGGACAGTTAGAGTAAGTTTTTTCCCCAATATCACAGTTTTATCCTTAAAAAAATATTATCTTCCTGTTTATTTTTATATACATTTAATTTTTTTCCCATTCCATTCAATGCCAACTCAACCTGCAATGTCCTTTCATACACAGACTTTTGCAACAGCAAAATGAAAAAAAGAAAAAAAAAATGCTGATGCCCCAACATCACAGTCAAAACAAAGACTAGCTAGCTTGGAAAAAAAAAATATAATTTTAGCTTTCTTAAGTGGTTTTTGGACATTCTGATGGACATTTTCATTTCAGGATACGACTCCTTTACTAGTTGTTTTTTTGTTTTTTTTTGTTTTTCTCTTCTTTTATATTAATATGAATGTTTTTTTAGTTAACTTTCACCCACAGGTATATCCTTGGTCCAACAACATCATAATAAAGTTATGAAATGTATGTATATGACTTTGCCCCATGTATAATAAAATGTCTGCTGTTGCGAGTCGCACAAAACACAGCGGGAAGGATTTTAATTTAACTTTTGCCAAAGACAAAAAAAAATTTTTTTATATATATATTTCATTTTGAGGTTAACATGAAAATAATATATCGTCCTGTTTTTTTTTTTAATTTCTCTACATGAGAGTGTAAGTGACATGAAAGGTGAATATTAAATTTTGAACAAGAGAGAATGTATGTTTCTAAATTGATTTCGTGACATAAACAATCAAAAATGGATTTTTTTTTTAAATTGAGATAACCCATCATATTATTATATCCAGATGGAAAATTCTCTAGGAATAGTAGTTATTATTTACTTATGATTTCTTTTTGTTGTTGAAGCATGTCCTTATAAAATACCCTCGTTTATACATAATTTCGAAAGTGTCATTCAAAGTGTCAACAATGTAAAAGAGAAACAAAAAGAAAAACTATAAATGTAATGAAAGAACAAACTACAACAAAACCAAAAAAAAAAAAAAGAAGAGAATTACAAAAAAAAATCCTTACATTGACAGGGGAGCTATTAAAATGGCTCAGACACACTCACAGGAGGAGGCTTGACAGTATTCTTTTTTATTTCGTTTTTTTTTTTTTTTGCAAAGGATTAATGAAAGTGTCACTTGGGTATTTTGTAGCATATTCTGTTGCATAAAATAAAATTCCCCAATGCATTTGGTTGATAGAAGAAGTTTTTGTGTGCAATAATACAACATCTTTCCGCACATCATGCGTTTATTAATTTTAATTAATTTAAAAGCTTTTGAAGTGAATGCACTTTGGGAAATGAAGAAAATGAAGAATTTCAGCCATTAAATAGTGTGAAAATCAATTTTATTGGATTGTTAGGGTTAAAAGATTTTCTTTCGGGGAAGGATCCTTTTCTATTGTTTGAAATTGATATCTATTTTTTTTTTGACATCAGGAGGTGGAAATCTTCAAAATTTTTCTTGGCAGTATTTGACACCAAGTATTTTGTAATCTCAATCAATATATTAAAGATCGATGACTAATTTTTCTCCTTCAAATTTTGAAATAATCGCTTTAGAAATAATTCTCGTGCAAGATTTGGGTTTTTCTTTGACTGTTTTGATCGATTTTGTAATTTTTTTAATGTTATATTCAGGTTATATTGAGGTACTAATAATATTTAAAAAACCCTTTTGCCATACAGTTTGGCATGAATGTTTCATTTGTCATGACAAATAAGTTACATAATATTATCTCTTTATTAAAATTTGAAATATCAAAATTTTTATATAGATACCTTTTAAATAAATAAGTTCAAGTTATTAAATTTCATTAATTTTTGTTTTAACAAGAATTTAAATTGAAAATATAAAAAAATTAAAAATTAAATTTTTAATTAAATTATTTATTAATGTCCCCATATCATTTTCCTATTTTATTATTTAAACCCCCATAAAGAAACATTTAAAACTGAAAAGTAATTAAGCCTAAAGGGAAATGGTGTATAAAGCTTCAATGTTACCCACCACAATATTCTCACACACAGCATGATACCGCATAAATAGGGTTGGAGTTGCATAATATACAAAATGTTCGCGGTGCTTTTGAAAAGCCTCACATTTCAATGGACAGTTTTTGTATCACACAGTAATTTGAAACACCCCTTTTTCTTTAAAAAAAAAAAAAAAAAAAAAAAATAAAATTAAGGGTAAAACAATTCACCCCACCACATTTATATAATCATGCAATGGAATGTCTTGTGTAGCACATGACAAAAGAGAAGAGGGTGTAATCATGTTTTGGGGAAACTGTCACCATTCATAGCGTTTGAGAACTTATACAGCAATATTTTGTTGTTTGTAAATGAATTCATTGTAACTATAAAAGGGTTATTATTAAAGTCCCTTAAGTTTTACTTTTCCCTTAAAATTGAAAAGAGAAATTTTCATGCATAAAATATGTGCACAATTAGCACATAATAAGTACTAAGAGACCTGAGTTTGAGTTTAAATATTTTAAAATCCGTTGGTTAGAAGGGATGAAATTCAATGGCGTTTATAACCTCAATAGGTTGAAAGTTCATGACGTCATTCATTTTTGTTATATTCTTTATTTAATTACATTGAATTATGTTTTTAATTCAAAGAGCAGAGTCTTTTTTTTTTGTTAAATAAAATAAAATAAATTAAAAAAAATAAAACTCAAAAAAGGTTACTCATACGCCATACGCACTTTTTTATTTCTTAAATTCCTTAATTTTTACTTGAAACTCACTTAGTAAATATTTTTTAAAAGGCACAAATATGTAGACAAAATCTAGAATAGTAAGCAAAAATATAAAAAATAACACATGTAAAAAAAAAATAAATATCTTAATAATGTTAAAATGTTAAAAAAAAATTAAAAATGTAAATCAAACAATTTTTTAGATCCTGGCAAGAAAAAAATGAATGTGAAAATGAATTATGTATTGAAAACGAAATAAATCCTTTTGTTGCTTCTTTGTGACAATTAATATTTGGGTTATTTAAAGATTAAGGGTAGAGCATATTGTACAAAAAATAGATCTTTCACAATAAAAATAATAATATATATTTTTTTAAAATTTAACTTACCCTTGCTGGCGCCGTCTGGTCCACGTAGAATGGTGCACTCTTCAATTGTCCCAAACGCATTAAACAATTGTCTTACATCCTCTTCCGTTTGCTGCTTACTTAGCATACCAACAAACAGTTTACGATCTGCATATTGTCATCCCATAGTTGTACGCCAATTCCATGTCCATGAGAAGGATGTTGTCGAACCGAGCGAATGCAAAAAAGGACGAGCAATACCACCAACACCACCAAAGCCCACATCATAATCATCATCAATAACAATGAAACGAACAACAACAAAATTCATTTGCAACATCATTGCAATTTGTCGATTGTTTTTAATGTTTTTTTTTTTTTTTTTTTGTATATGTTGCGTTGTTGTTGTTATAGTTGTTATTATTGTTGTAGGTAGTAGAAAAGGACAATGTGGTGACAGATTTTTGTATTTTATTAGATGTCGTTTTACCAGGAGTAACATTTGCGTGTGTTATGGGGCAGCATCCAATGATACATCCAGGATCCCCATTCAATTGAATTGAATCGACCAACAAAATGGTTGGGTTGTTGTTGTTGTTGTTGTTATTAGTATTATATCCCAGAGGAGAGATTGAATGGGGTTTTTGTGTGTGTGTTTAACATCCAAAACCAGTTAAGTGATGATAGCGACGATGACGATGACATCGGACAGGAAAATACATATAACATCGATGATGATGTTCGTGTTGTCATTACGAGTTGTTGTTTTATTGATGTTACGAGTTGTTGTTGTTGTTGTTGTTGTTGTTGATGTGATTTGCATTCCGTGATGGGTAAGAGAGGGAAGATAAATGTGTGTTTGTGTTGTTGCCAAATGTAGATCAGGTGGACAGAAGTAAATCGATTTCACATCGCAGGACCATTATAGAATTTAACATAGAAGCGAAGAGAGAAAGAGAAGAAAAAAATAAAAGAAAAAAAAGAGACACAGATATAAGATACTATTAATTGTTGTTGCAATTATTTTGAATTGTACTAAAAATAAAATACACACACACATAAGCATACATTAGTACAACGAGTATACATTATTTTTTATTTTTTTTTTGTCTTTATAAACATTTAAAATTTATTGATTTTAGCCAAAATTTTACAATAGTCATATTAAGCTCGGTTAGATCTAGGAAAAACATATTTTTTTTTTTTTAAATATAAAGTTTATTCTTTAGATATCTTCACTGATGATTGAAAAATCCAGGCTAAATCAATAAACAAAATATACAAAAAATAAATTGTTTTCATATCAAAATGCAAGAAATTAAGGGGTACGTACACACTTTAATAGATGGAGGATTTTCTAAGTTTGCATATTTTAAGTAGGTCAGTAGCATCTTCTGAAAAAAGAGGTCCCTTAATCCTCAAATAAATTAAAAATTCGACTATTCGACAAAAACAAGAACAAAACATAAGATCTGCAATAGTTGAAATAATTTAACAAAAATAAGATATTTTCCTTCACTGTGCGAGAATATAAAGACAAAATATATTTGTCACACCCGTTACGCATTTTCTTGTCACACCCGTAACAACGAATGTTTTTAATTGTTTTTGATTGTTTTTGGTCTTACTATCAAAATCAAACTGAAAATCAACAATCAGGTAATTATTTGTTGACATAATGTAGATCCCCTTGCTACATTTTAAGTTTGTATGTCACACATGTTTTCATATTTAATCTACTTGTTACTTAAAAGTAATCCATGTGTTCCGAAGATTATTCATGCTTTTTTTCAGTAATTATTGAATACTGAGTGAATTATTCACAAAACTATGAGAAAGAGTGTCACACCCGTAACAATGATAGCAAAAAACTTATTTTCTTTGTTAATTTTCAAGTAAAGATAAAAAATGGAAAATGTATCATCAACACCTGATATTCTGCAGAGAAAACTGAGCTGATTTGAAGAAAATTTCGAAACGAAAACTATCAGTACTTAGTAAATTTTTGTGACCACAATTAAAAGTTTTCGCTTTTAAAAAAATAGTTCAGAAATTAGTTATTTTGATTGAATTTCAGAACACAAATTCCTTGGATCATTAATTCAATTCAATTCAATTTTTGTTTTAAAAATCAGTTTTTTTGAAAAACGTAAATTTTTTTTACTTTGTTCTCAAATTGTATTTTTCCAAATTTTGAAAGCCTAAGGGCTTTCCGCTATAAGTATTGACACAGTTTACTTTAAACTATAGGCACCTATAATTTGAACATATTTCAATAACGTTGTACTTAAAGCAAAAAAATCATATTTTGTAGCTTGGAAAGCTTGTTTCTAAGTGAAAAAAATTATAATCAAAATCAAAAACACAAAATTTTAAACTTTAATTCAATATTTAAAAAAAATTAATGACTTCTAATAGTACGACTTCGAAAACTACATAGATTCCAAAATCTTCTTACTTTGTTTCGTTGGCATCTTCCCTTTAAACTTTGAAACAAACCTCTAATTTTATCTTCTTATTTCTTGGCACTAAAGTTGTTCCTTTGAATCTCAAAAAATAAAAAAAAAAAATTAAATAAAAAAAGAAACCCCAGTTGACTTAACCCAATCATCCACATAATCCCAACCAGCTTAAATCCAAACCACATGGAATTTCCAAATTAAATTAAGTCTGTCTTTATTTTTTCTAATTTCCCAAAAGTCGTTGAAAAGTAGGAAAAGATAAAAAAAAAATGAAAATGAAAATGAAAATAAAGAAGAAGAAAAAGTTTTTTGCCAAGTTAACCAAAATAACTTAATTTTAAGTCCTTTGTATCTTTATTTCCCTTTAGAACTTCACTTTACACCTCATCCCACCTCCTTTCCTCCGCGCCAAGCACCAACCCATCATCCCACCTTAACAACTTAACTCTCCAACAACATATTGCCCCAACTTTGAAGAACCATTGAAACAAAAGCGATTAAATGTGTCGTAGGATGAAATACAAAATACAAAATAAAATTAAAAAAAAAAAAAGAAATCCTTTCTGTCTGGGTCGGGCCGTTACCAATACCATTTCATGTGCTGCAACTAACTTGGTTAGAAAAATACTCCAAGAATCGTTTTTCGTCGTCCTTTAGTTTTTTTTTTGCGTGTTTTTTTGTATTTTTTGTCGCTCTTCAATTTTCAGTATGTCGTCGTAGTCGTTTTCATCGTTGGTCGCTTTGTGTAGCTGTTCCTTGCTCATTTCACATGCCAACGCCAACCGACACATGGGAAACATTTGGGCGGAAAAGATCATTAGGCTCATATAGACAAGTTAAGTGGTTCTTAACGTCAAATGGCTAATGTGATTCTCCTTTAGGTGTATAGGTAAACGTTAGTCGAGAAACAACAGCTTTTCTCTTACTTCAACCCAAAAAGACACTGTCGTGGTTCTTCAGTTGCGAGAATAGAATTGAAGGGTTTAACCTGGGAGCTGTTTTGTACAGCAGGTGCATTTATATATGGTTAGCCATTGTACCTCTAGGGCGTGCTAGGATTTTATTTTTATATTCCTATCGTCGGTAGTCGCCGCTATAGTCGTCGTCGTCAACGCCATCAACCCCAATCTTACCATATTCTTTGGTTATGTGTCTATTTGTGACCTTTTCTGTGCTAACATGGTTTAAATGTTCAAAATAAAGGGTGAGAATTAAGTCTTTGTTGTTTTTTTTTTTCTTTTTTTTTTGGCCAGATCTGGCAAAATTGGAAGCACACACAAAAAAAAGCAGAAGAAAATAGGTAATTGCGCTTTGGAAATTGGAATATGAAATGAAAAAATATTGGGACATGGTGTTGAAGGTGGAAATTCCCTATGACATGTAAATTGATATTAAAATATTGAAAAATTCAATAAGTGGCTGTAATATTGATTAAACAAATAATTGCTTTGAATGAGACTTGACTGAAATGATGATTGAATGGGAGGTGTCATTTTGGAATAAGTGAAAAATACATTTTAACTTGCGATAGTTTAGGATTCGTTAGCAAAATCGAACTCTAGATAACAATCATAGATGACATTACGATGAAAGTGGGTCTCACAATTCTGTCTGTTTGTCTGTATAAACCTCGAGCTACAGCCTATGCTGCTGAAACGATTCTTTTCAAATTTGGTGGTTAAGGATATTTAGTGATTGCCTAGAGGGGAAATTGATTTTTTTTTGTTTGGGACCAAAACTAATGGTACCTGCCATATAACAATTAATTAATAGATAACTTTGTTGATAAAAATTTTTGTGTCTACTTTTGATTGGAAGGTCATACTTTTGAAATGAAAGAAATGTTTGTAAGAACTTTACTAACGGTACCTCCCATAGAACCTTTTTTTTTTTTTTTTTTTTGCCTTTCTTTTGAACCACTGAACCAATTTTGGATTGTTTTTTTTTTTTAAATTAAAATGATTTTTTTAAATTTTGTTTATACATGGCATTCCATTTTTTTTTGTTTGGAAAACCTTTTTAAAATATTGTGGGCATACAAAAAATACAATTTTTTTTGTATATTTTGGCAAAGTTGCTTTCATTGTTCATGTTTAGTAAGTAAAGTCATCGAAACTGTAACAATAATTTTTGTTTTTTTACATTTCTTAAAAACACTATTTATTTTTAAAATATATAAAATATAGGTAAAAGGCTTTAACGTTCACAGTAATTTTAATTATTTTAAGAACAAAATTGTCTAACAAAAATTTGTAGATTTAATTTAAAAAAAGAAAATTTAAACAGTTTTTTTAAACAAAAAAAAAAAAAGTAAAAAATTGAAATAAATAATTTTTTTTCGAAATTTTGTTTATGGAAAATAATTTGGAAATAATTTTTGATCCAAAATTTCTTCTAGAGAAATCAGAGGATGTTTAAATATCATTAAGCAGAAAACTAAATTTTGTGTGTGATTTTCAAACCGAACACACAATAATTTTCAAAATTGATTGGTTTTTGCCTGATTTATTTTGTGCAAGTAAACTCTCCACTTTCAAGATGACAAAACACTAAAGGAAGTGAAAAGTATATTATCTATCCCCCTTAATATAAGTGGTGGTAAATCGTTCATCTTAAAAAAAAAAAAATAAAAGCAAATCAAAATAAAATCCACTCAGCCGTCACATTGTCTTGTTTCAAATAATGTTCATGACATCATGACAGTGATACTTCTTTATGCTCGTGACCAGATTCTCTATTATACTATCAACTCTATTTCTATTTCTCTCTTTCTATCTTCTGTATTATAAGTGTTGAGTATAGTATTGAGATATAAGGTCCTGACATATCAAAAGCAGGAACATCACGTTGGGACAAAAATGTCAAGGCATGTTATGAATTTAAAACACATTCACTATACTGTTTCTAGTTTTTTTTTTTTTTTACATCGAAAAAGCCTAATAAAGTCACTTTATCTCTGTTGTATCAGTTTTTCGTGAATGAAATTCGAAATTCGTATAAATCTCCTATTTTGCTCCCTTAACTGTTTCCAGTTGTTGGTTGATGCTTTGCGTTTTGCCTATGGATTTTTATCTATAGTTTATTGTCTTCTAGCTCAAAAATGTATCTAATTACTTTTTTTTGGGAAATTAATATCATCTTTTCTTCTGTTGTTGGGCAATCAATTGAAGAAGCAAAAGTCTGTTGGGCAATAATACTTTGAAGTTAGCATTGAACTTGAGATTTTTTTGTGATTTTTTTTGGATATAAAAGGACGACTCCCTGTCGTCGTCAAGGATTAGAAATTTCATTTTATTTTTTTTTTTATTTTGATTTCTCCCCTGACTTTGATACTATAATTTAAGACCACTGCTGCAGTGTAATAAATAAAATTACTCTTAGGGTGGCTGTAATTTTTGTTCCTTTGAAGCACTTTAGTGCACTTGTAAATTAATTTTACTGCTCAAACAGAAGTGAACCATTGTTGTACTGTTAGCCACCTTCACCACAACATGATATTGTTGAAATTGCACAATAAACCTAATCTAATGTAGATGACGGGGTGCTGGTGACGGTATCTCGTCCTATATGCGTCAGCGTCATGCTATAAAATTATATTATAAAACCATAATACCTTTTCACCTGGCAGTTCCATTACATGTGTGTGTGTGTGTGATCCTGTAAAAAGTCCCTCACAACAAAGAGTAGAAAAAAAAAATCGTTGAAAATTTTATTTATGCGAAATTATCGGCTTCCGTTTTAATGCTTGTAATTGTGCCGCCCTCTGTACTATACTATATGGGCTCAAATAGGTCGTTTCAGGGTTAGGTATTCTCTGGTTGTACTTTAAAAAAAGTTGTTACCACATAAAAACACATTTTGTTTATATTTTTGCAGTGGCATAAAGGTAAAATGCATTAAAAAAAAAAAAAAGAAAAACCACCATCACCAGAGGCCTCAAATTGGATATAATAAACATAAAATTTAAGGGAAAATAATTTTGGTGTTTTAGGGGAGTCCAAATATATACATTTGGTTGAATATCTAAAAAGATACTGCTTTTTTGGTGTTTTAATGTGTGTCTGGTGGTGCGGTTTTACTTTTTATTACTTTTTGAAACCTCAGAGTCAATGAAAGAATTTATGACTGCTGTGTAAAGGAGCTGTGAACATTTTTGTAAGGGCTACATTTTTTTTTGTATGCTTAATGGAGTATTTCAAGGCATCTGAAAATTTTAGATTTTCGAAATTCTGATCTTAGAACTTAGAAAATTTGCAGACTTAGCAGTTAAGAAAATACCGAAGAAAAATGTCTGGAAGTATTGAAAATTTCCAACAAGAGTGCTGCAGAAGTGCTTAATCTGATTTCTACTGGCGCCTTTGCAGAGTCAAAGCCAATTAAAATTATAGAATAGAAAAGAAACAAAGGTCAGAGGGTAAGAGACCTGATAAATTCAGCGCTGTATTAGCTTAAGAAGTAGGTAAAGTAGAAGAAAAAAAGCATTTTTTTTTAATTGTAATTTAAAATAACAAGATACCGGAAACATTTCCACTGTCTTCCAGGAAAGCAATTGTTTCTGTTATATTTCTATCCCCTTTTCCTATTTTTCTTAGTCTATAAGGCTCTCCCATCCAGATATGAGAGTTGCATTCTTGGAGAATAAATGTCTGAAATTCCGTATCCAAAGGACTAGGATGTCAATCTAAGAACGAATATTTAAAAGTGAGGGTGCTTTCGTCAGCGAAACAATTATGAATATAATAAAGAAAATCGGTGACAAAACGGAACCCTCTGGTATGCCATCATTTGTTTTTTTTTTTTAAATTCCAGTACCACTTGAATTGATTGCTTCAAAATAAAATTTCTAAACGAATGGAGAAGGAGATCATCAAAGCCAGAAATACACATATTCGATATATATGCTTTTGAAATAAAGTTGATTTCTTAATTTCTCCAAAACTATGTAAGGATTTGTTTCACTATTCGTTGAGTAAGATAATTAGATCACCTGTGAAATTATTGCTGCAAAAACCATAGGCTTGTCATTTATTTCCTGAAGATATATCTTTGACTGATAATTGAGTGTTTTCATGATATTGGAAAGAAGGGATGTAAGGTGCAGTAGAACGATAATTAGAGGGTGAAAAAGATTCTTTCACTTTGTCCAGGCATTTGGACAAATGCAGTTTTCTATCTACTTGCAGTGTTGTCGCTTGCCTTAAAGAACTCTAAACTTCAGAACAATAGCTGTAGTAATTTTCAGATCAACGAATATGTGTATTGTGCAATGTGCATATTGATTCTATGAATATTTCATTTCCTCTCGAACTGAGTACTAAGCTTAAAATGGATTTTCGGAACTCCATGCATTTTGCATTTTCGAATTTCCAATTTTGTACATTTAGGTAATTTTTAAAATATTAAAGGCTTTTAGGAAAAATATATTTTGATAATGGCTTTTCCAATGTTTAAATTAAGCTGTTCGTGAATAAATATAAATTCCATTTTTTCGATAAGGTTCTTATTTCCTAATTTCTTCGAAAATTGTCAACATTTAAATTACTCTTGTTTTTTTTTGTTGTTGTTGTGTAAGTAAACACAAGACCTTTTAAAATTCTCTTCCTCATGTTGTCTCAAGTCAACCAACCATAAGAAAAGACAGGAACAAAAAAAAAAAAAAATAACAACGAATTTATCCTTAATATAAGACTCACTCGTACTGTGTGTCATTCACCTATATACATATAAGAAAGGTGACATATGATGGATGATATGTTTGCATTTCTAAAAATAATTCCAATTCCTTTTAATGGATTAAATTGAAGAAAGCATACAAACACACACAAACAGCATTTCTTTATTTTTTCTTTCCAATATTCACGCATTCATCTGAGAAATAGATATTCAACCAACCTTATCCAATACTCTTTCTCACACTTTTTCCAGCTCCCTTATTTAATGGATAAGTAGGAGTAGAAATCAATTTACCATAATGTGATGTGTTTGTATACATACATACCACTCGTATACATTGGAAAGTAGTCTTTTTTCCAGTTGACGTAACTATTGATTGATTAATCTGATAGACGATAATGTTTTCTTAACTACACCACACACTGGGCTACAAGATGGCATCGAACAATATAGAAGTAGTTTCGGCAGCTATCAAATGGTTCAATTGGTCTGGAAAACTTTTTTTTTTTTTTTTGCTGTGTTGTTTTGCTGTCAGTAGCTCGTAGTTCGGATGAAAACGATTGGAAAGTTTGCTGTTTTTTTGGTAGAATGATTGTCTGAAGTAAACTTTTGATGTAGAAGGAGTTTCGAAACAGGAAGTTTTTCAGTAGCATTTCGTTTTGAAATTTCAAAAACACTATTAATATCTATTTAGAAATAAAAACTATAGAATATTTCGTTGTAGTATTTA
The DNA here is from genome assembly GCA_948107695.1 of Meliscaeva auricollis. Lineage (NCBI taxonomy): Eukaryota > Metazoa > Arthropoda > Insecta > Diptera > Syrphidae > Meliscaeva > Meliscaeva auricollis. The sequence continues at coordinate 8,521,137 of OX403619.1, forward strand.
ATAAATTTATAGTGAATTTGATTGCGTTCCACTTTTAAGTTCTACTTCTGATTTCTGTAAGAATGTTTATCGTAAAAGAAAAGGGAATCCGCTGCAACAACAGCAAACAAGAAACTAGTGCAATGGTTAGTTTTTCAAATAAAAATTAATGGAATTCAAATACGTTCCACAATTGTATGTTCCACTTTTATTTTAAATAGATAAAAATTGTATCCTATGGAATTATTGACTTTTGTCAACTAGCAATCAATTTCGCTTGAAATAGAAATTGTGGAACTTATTTCAAAAAGACAAAATTAAATAGCTTCCACATTATAGAAGGTTTGTGGAATCTATTTATTGGAAGCTCTGATTTTGCTTAAATTTCTATCGTATCGTAGCAAGCTGAAAGCAAAGAAACTAATGCATCCTTAAGCAATTTTATTTATTGTGTATAAGTTGATTTGGTGTCAGAAAATAAATTATGGAATGTTATAGCTTATGAAAATAACGCTGATAATTTCCTACGTTAATCATATTTCGAGGAAGAAGTTAACCAATATTTTGTACATTTAAGAAAAAAAAAGTAAAGCCTTCAGGTTAGAATATGCATCTGGCAAAAGTTTGATGCCTTCAAACCACAACTTCTTCAAAATATCAACCAACTCACCCAACGCCAACGACTTCATTTGCATGTTCTCTCCCTCCACAACAAATTCAATTCTCATTGGAGTAAGAAATCTTTCAATATTAATTAATATTTAAGTCAAAAGTTTTTATCCAACGTTTATGTTTCGAACATAAAGAGAAAGAGAGAGAATATTTTTGACAGTAATTAACCGACAGTAAAATAAGCAAAAAGAAGAACTAGAACACAATAACCCAACTACCTATATAAACGAGGACTTCCGCCATTTCTATACTGCTGAATATTGCTGCTTCTTCTTTCTTTTACTAAAGAACTGTATTGCGTTTCTTAAACAGTACCTACTTTAACCAAAACCCAGTCATACTTCAAGTTAAAATAGATTAACCACCCTCCATTAGAGCCGCAAGACCGCAAAATAAATTATCATTTTAACAGAGCTTCAAGAAACACTTTTATGCTTTAGAAGTACGAGCACAACAGTGGAGAAAAAGAGAAAACAACAGAGATATTATGTATAATATGGAATATCCTTAAGATATAAATGTATCTACATTGAAAGTTTAGCTTCTATTTCACAGACAAATCTGAACTTTACCCTCTAGACAGTAAATTGCTTACTTTTATCCAAGCCAGTATACAAAGAAATATTAAGCATCTTCTTCTTCCACCGTCCTTTCTCTCTCTCTCTCGCTCTTATATTTTTTGGTATAAAATTTGTATACACCATTTAAAAGGACCCATAGGTATTGCAAATAAATTTTCAAGTTTTACCTAAACTTCTCAACTTGTTCTTCTGATGCTTCTTCTTTTTCTTCATCGCTGGTTTTTTGGGCCAACAGAGTATCAAAAATATACGAAACATTGTTGAAAGGTATAACTGGTGTTGTGTAGTTAGTATATCCTCTATCAAGGATTAAAGAGAAACATTGCTTGGGATGGCCTGCTTCACCGCACTCTCAGTTCTTCAAGTTAGTATACGGAAGACGCAAAGCAGCGCAAAAATGTTTATGAATCCCTGGAGGGATATTGTTGAAATGAAATTTGATTAGCAGGCTTTATATAAGAGGCATACTAATCCATCTTAACCATGTTTTTTTTTTTTCTTCTTATTTTTGGTAACCATGGTTTGGTGGGGCTACGATGCTTCAATCTTTTGCTACTTCTTCTTTTTTTCTTCGGTGAGTTGAGTATAGCCCGTGCTTGCTCTTAGGATCAGAAATCATTATTTGGGCATTTGGGTGTTTTTTTTTTACTTTCTTTTTGTTGCGGTGTTTTCAGAGTTTTTTTTTTCTGTTTACTTTTTGAATTGAGGGCAGTATGGTCCCGTGGTGGCATTGGTGGTGGTGGTGGTGGTAATTCATCATTTCACTCTTGAGTTGAAAGAAAAAAAGTTTTTTCTTTGTTTTATTTTTTTCTGCAGGAACACAGAACACATACCTTAACTTTCTGCGAGTATTTGGGGAATCTTGGCAAATGTATCCTAAAGGTATCTTTTATTTTAATATAAGCATTAGGTATGAGAGAAGTATGTACTTAATTGAATGCTGGCAGTTTTTCTTCCTAGCCGCTATGGTATTTAAATGGATGACTTGATCCCTAGAATATCAGAAATGTCCTTTAGTTTTCTATAGGTTTTTATTTCTTAAGGTAATTTATTAAATTTTATTCAAATTTTTTTTAATATGTTTGTCGTAGTGTTTTATCAAATTTAAATACTAAACAAGGATTTCCTAGCTTGCAGTTCCAAGGTTTTTATGTCATATTTAATTGATAAACTTCATTTAGACGATGTACGATGTTCATTCTAGCTCTAAAAATGCATTAAAATCTTTCGTTTTTCATTAAGTCTTCATTAAGTCTTCAAAAACAAACAAAGTACGTTGCCGGCGATAAAACCAAAAAATCTAAATGGAAGATTATATTGAATTTTAGTTTTTTTAACGAATGTATATACACGCACGTAAGAACTACCTTCATGTGAAATACTTTACATTTTCAGTTTTTCCACGCATTAAAAATAATTTATTTAATGGAGACATACTCTAATATTCAAATGTAATTTCTGAGAAAAGAAAAATTAAACGTGGGAAACGTAATCGTTCGTGTTGCCAACAGCTGTGCAATACTAGCACTCACGACTCTATAAGCTTTCTATAATTCGAGGCGAAATAAAATATTTATAAGAAAATGGTTTGCATGAACATTCAACAGCTTCTTTTTCGATTGAATGTTGTTTAACTGACAAATGGTATTTTTTTTTTAAGGTCACAATTAAAAAATAATATTGTTTTTACTCGAACTGAGTACGAAGGAGACATCATCAGATGGTCTGGCCATTTTTTGACTGGAGTTGGAATGACAAAACCGAAAGAGTTGGAACGGAATGATAAAAGACCGGGTTGAAATAAAATGCACGACTGAATCGCACAAACTTGCCCATGTACCTAGTCCAAAGCTATTATTGGTTTTTTTTGAAAAAATAATTTTTTTCGATTATATGGTGGATTTTTTTTTAATTTAGTTTTAAGAAGCTTATAAATAATGTATTAAAAATGGCATACCAATTTTTTTTTTTGAAAAATCATTTGAAAAATTTTTTTAAAAAAATATTTTTTTTTATTAAAACGGCTCGAATGATTTTTTTAAAAAAATTTGAAAACTTATTTTTATAGAAGAAATCATATCAAAAGTTTAATTAAAATCGTTATAGCCGTTTTCGAGAAAACTCGAAAATCTGAAAAATGTTGTATGAGAGGTACTTGTTCTAGATGAGATATTCAAAAGCAAAATAAAATCAACTTTCAAAACTACGTTAATATCATACCAAATTTGAAGTAAATCCGTACACGCACAGCCGCACAGACGCATAGACCGACGCGACGGACGGCATGACGAAACCCACCTTTATAGTCTTCTCCAATATCGTGATGTTAAGAAATTTGATTTTTTTTTTCACACGAGACCAATATTTGACCTTAGAGCAAGAAAAGGATATATTTTTAGAAAAAAATCGTTAGACCTGTTTAAAAAAAAAATATTTTTTCTATATGAAATTTTGCAAGGACTTTCATAAAACAAAATTGGTATGCCATTTTTACATTTTGAAAAAAAAATATTGAGTAGTTTTCGAAAAACTTATTTTGCAAGAAAAATTTTTTTTTTTGAAATTTTTTGTACTAAACATTATTACGGCAACTTAAAAGCTTTCATGAAATAAAAATGGTTGAAATTGATTGAGTCATGAAGGAGAAAATCAGAATTAAAAAAAAACGGTTCTATGGCAGGTACCGTTAATACCAGTTTTTGAATAAATAATAAATAATTCAAAAAACGTGTGGGGATAGTCTTCAAAAAAACGTTACATACCAAGTTTGAAGTAAATCATAACTTGAAATAATGTATAGTACCTACACATATCGCAAGTTTAATGATAATCGAAAGGACATTTATAAAAAATTGATAAAATCTACAAAAACAGAACAAAATAATTCGATTTAGGTATTTTTATTTTCAGAAGTGGAAATGACCCTCAAGTTTTTAAACCTATTATTTTTATTTTGTGGATTTTATTATGAAAGGTTTCAAAAAAAGCAAACTCTAAGCACCAGTAGTACTTTTGTTGACCGAGCCACTTTAAATGTATCGCAGAGCTTACCAAGAGCACCAAAGGTTGACTAGCAGTAAATTGTTGTTCAGTACTTTTTAATATAGAAAATCACAATACTTACAAAATTGTTTTGAATTTTTGTTTTATATCTAGATTTTAATATAAACTTATATAATAATGGTAAGGAAGTTAAAATTAACAGAAAATGTATTATAAAACACCAAAAAATCAATATCGTGGTAGGTTTACACAAAAATAGAAAAAAAAAAAAAACATAGAAAGATATATCACAATTTTGGTAGTCAAATATTTAAACCACAAAACATGTATCACATCAAACATTCCAATTAGGACAAAAAAAAAAGTAAAACAAAAAGTTTTGTCTTGAAGCCGATTTTCTTTAATTTTTCAAAAAAAAATTAAAAAATAAAAAATACAATCATTCCACCTAAAGTTTAAAAATTAATTTTTATCAAAATTTTCATAAAAATCAATTTTAAGAAAAAAAGAAACGACATTTGCACAGCAAGAAAAAAAAAACACTGGAATCTTAAACCACACTTAACAGTTCAATACCAGGGATGTGATGTGATATAATTTTGTTTTGTTCTTTTCCAATTGATTATTTTTTGTTTTTTTTTTTATTAGCAAAGATATCACATTGAAACCCTGGATTTGTTTTTTTTTTTTTTTATGAAACACACTACCAAACAAAAACAAATTTCCACAAAACGTTTTCAACTACAATTTTTTTTTTTTGATTTTTGTTTAATTTTAAATTCTTACTTAGAAACTTTTGATACCGCGCTCCTTTTTTGTTTACAGATTGTTTGGGATCTTAATGTTTTTTTTTTTGGATATAATTAAATTTGTGTGTAATCGTTGAAGAAGAAAAAAATGTCTAAGGATAATGATGAGATGTGTTTCTCCCTGTATATATTTTTTTTTTAAATTTAGTTTTTAAAGTGAATCCGATTTTTCGTTTTTTTTGTTTTTTAAATTTTGCTTTGTTTAATTTGCCTCAGGCATTGTAGCCATTTTTTGTGTGTATAATTGTTTATTTGTGTTTGTTGGTCGAAGTTTGCTTGATATAACCAGCACATATACACGCTGTCGAGGAACTATTTTTTTATTTTTTTTTTGTATAAAATATTTTTTTTTTATTTTTGAGTTGCTACTTTAATTTTGATTTACTCCAATTTGTATCTACATTATATGCATATGTGTGTATATATAGTTTTTTTTCTACATAAATAGTTTATAATTTAATTTTTCTAGCAGTTTGTATTGTTTTTTTATATTTTTAATTAAAATTTAGCTCATCTTACGTCAGGCACAAACTGGATACAGAACTAAGCATCAAAGAAACAAAAATTAATTACGAATGGCTTTGTGTCCTTTTTGCTATTGAGTAGTGTGCATATTTGTATATATATATATTTTTATATTTAAGGAGATTTAGTGTTTCTTTTCCCCTTTATCCTTCAAGATGTGATTTTTTGTATTCTTTTTGTTTATTCAATCGGATTGATGTAGATCTCTTTCGTGGTAGTTAAATGGTAATCTCTTATTTTCGTTTTATTTAATGAACTTTATCCACTTTAATTGCTGCTTGTAGATATTTGGTTGTTGTTGTTGCTTTTGATTTTTGTCTATTTCGAAACCGAAATAAAAGATTTTCTTTTTTTTGTTAATTTTAGTTTTGTTGAACTTTTTGGCTTATGAAGATACTTTTGTTTGTTTGTTTAAACGTTTAGCTGGATACTATGGTACTCTATCGATTTGATGGACGTTTGTTGTTTTTTCTTTGCTTTCTTTTAATTATATTTCTTTTTATTTTGTTTTTTTTTTTGTTTTTTTAATATTTATGTCTGTTTATTTTATTTATTGGTTTTTTTTTTATTTTTAATTGATGTATATACTCTTTTGTTCCATTCCATTCACTCAGATCTCCATGGAAGTCTCGAGATGGCGATACTTCATCATCAACGACCTCATGGTTAATTGAATTTCTGTAATGGATTGTTATTTTTGTTTATATAAAAAAAGGATTTATTTATTTATATAAATGATTATTAGTTTTTATTTAAAGATGTAAAAACAACAAAAATTGTTCAAAAAAGACATTTATATATAAGGAACTATGCGTTTTTTTTTTTTTTTTTTTTAAATTTCACAAAATATTTAATAATTAATCATAAAATAGTAAATAACATAACAATCCGAAAAAAAAACTCCAAATATATATTTAGTTCTCTTTTTTTTTTGTTTTAATTTTATTTTGTATAAAATTCTATGTTTTTTTTTATAGAATAATATACGATTTTTGTTCTCACTACACAAATACTTGCCAATTTATTTGTATGATTTTTTTTTTTAATTTTGATTTTTTATGATGATTTTTTTTCCATCGCCAATTGTTTTATAAATTTTGATTTTGATTTTAAATTTTGAATATTCAACTATAATAGTAAATATATATTTTTGTCAATTTTTTTACTTTTTACAAACAACATCGACAACAGCACCATAGTAAACAACATCAAATATTTTTTTTTTTGTATTTTTTACTTTTTTTTTTTATTTATGTAAATTATTGCACTTTGTTTTTTTTTTTTTTTTTCTTGAGGACCTTCAAGATGTTTATGAAATTTTTTGTTCGTATGAAGATTATTCGTTGGACTAATTGGAAAATTTAAGGGGTTTTTCTACTTATAAGTTTAATATTTTTATTAAAATTTGTACCTATTTGTTCTTAACAAAAAAAAATCATAAAATAATCTATACGAGAAATTCGAAATAAAAAAAAAATTAACAAATACCAATGAAATACTTTTGGTATTTTATATGAAAGTTAATCAACAAAATTTACAAAACAAAACTAGATAAATATATTTTTAGCGCATCTAAATTATACAAAACATCGAAAACACGACAGGATCCCACATCCTTCATATAGGTAATGCTTTAGGTATTGCAATTGTTAATTTTCATTTATTTTCGTTTTTTCAATGAGGTGTAGTTAAAATGTCTTTAGAAAAAGTCAAAAGGAGGAAGTAAGAAACATAATTTTCAATTCGATTTGATTTTTTTATGAATGAAACATATTCAGAAAAGACGTAAAATTAATTTCTTGAAAAAAAAAACTTAAACACATTTTGAATGCAATTATTTCGAGCATTAAAGTTTGAATGCCCCTTTAATAAAATTCGAAAAAAGAACCCACCATTTATAGTTGGGGTTACGATGGCGTGGCATTACAATAGAAATCAATTTAAAATGAATTAGATTTTTTGTTTGACACACAAAATGTATGGAAAAAATTGAAAATCATTTAGCGAGTTCTAGTTGAAATAAAAAGCTAAAATTTGGTGAGATTTGTTTTTAATGCCTAGAAAAATATTGCTTCTGTTTTCATAAAATATAGAAAATTCGTTTAAAACAAAAAGCGGTCCAACTATCACATAAGAATCCACATTGGTATTGTTTGCACTATTTTTGTTTTCGTTTTCTCTTTAAAAAAAACGTTTTGTTTTCACTATACATTAGGGTGCTTCTTAAAATCCAAATCTCAGAAAATCTAATGGGGCACCCCAAAATGTGTTCTGTGTACCTACCTCAATAAAATTTTATGTAAAATTTTACACATTATCTTATTTTAATTCCGAAAACCCAACTCAGGAGTGCCATGACAATTTTTCAAAATTTTAATTCTAAGGTCCACCCACAATGTGCAAAAGTTCAAAGGCCGGTAGCGACCCCTAAAAATTGTCAAAATTTTAAATAATTTTCTACTTGAGTTAATAAATTTCCACTGTTCAAAAAAATAAAGAAGAAATGAGAGAAAAAAAAAATCTGGGGAAAAGGCGCTAACAAATTTAGAATTGATCTAGAGCCCCGTCAGATCAAAGACTGGTGTGGTGAAAATAACGTAGGTTTATAAAAAAGTACCAAAAATGTTAAGCATACGCCACAGTGACCAGTTGAGTTAAACTTTAAAAAAATTATGAAAATTTCTGTCACTAAACCAAATTATGATACTGTTTGGATTGGTTGACCATATTTTAAGGTTTTTACAGAGTTTTCATACGAAAATTCTATAGTTCCAAGCATTCATGCGAGGAACAAATGTTTTGGTAAAACAATTACTTTTATTATTTTAAAATTTTTTTCATCAATTTTTTATTACATTTGACCTAACAAAAACGGATGACTTTAATCTATTAAATTGTTTCCTATTAATTCTTATCAAAAAGTTACAAAATCTCAACAAAAAAACTTGTTCTTCATTAAAAAAAAAAAAAATAAATAAACACAAACAAAAACATACTTCAAAAACCCCAACATAATTGACAAAAAAAAACTTTATAAGGTATTCAAGTCATTAGAAGAAGTCCTTTATCCAGCAACAAAATAAAATAAAATAAAAAAAAAAAAATCAAAGATAAAATTATGTCAATCTTAACCAAAGTCCTACAAAAGAAGAACCATCCTTGACAAAGTTTGTCTTTTCGTCGTCCTCGTCGTTATCGTTCTCGTTACCCATGCAACCACAAACAATGTCAACAACAAGAAATGTATATAAATATATATAAATTGGTATCTACCTATATATGAGTACAAACATGTATTTGTATAGAATAACAAAAATAAATATGTAACCAAAAAATTGTGTGTTTTCAAAAAAAAAAAAAAAAAAAAAACACAAGTATCCCAACACGAGATTCATCTGTACACTTCTATGTCTAGTTCCCATGGTTTCTATATAAAAAAAAAAAACAAGAAAATCACAGCATGTCTCTATACATGACAGAAGCAACAACATTCTCTGAGTAAAAACCCTAGAGACTAAAACAGAGAAAAAAAAAAACAAAAATTGGTTGCTCTCTCGCAAAACGTTTCAATAATTACTTTGGTCCTTATTTGTGGAGAAAATTTTACGCATGGTGAAATGTTTTTCTTTTCCTCTCCTCAACCAGTGTTCCTGCTATTCTATACCACCTTCGCCATCTTTCTTAGTTCTCATTCTGGTCTTCCTCTCCCAACCCAACCCTCCCCACCCACACCAACTATTGGCTTGGTGTGTTTTATTTGACAGACTTAATTTAAATATTATTTTTCAGGATATATTTTTTGTTCCTTTATTTTGTTGTTTTCTTTGGTCCTTTTTAGCATGTCTAATGAGTTTCTTTGAAGTTTTAATTTCACTCTGTGTGTGCGTGTAGTATGTGTTTGGCTATAGGGGTGTAGGTATAAGGACTTTTAGAGAGAGGGAGAAATTATTTTTGTCCTTTTTAGATAATTTTTTTTTTCTACACCAACACCACTGGAGAAGGAACAGGACGCGTCACTCGACAGGCAAATGAGGTTATGTTATCTTTCAACTACATCCAATCATTTTTGGTGTTGGTGATGGTGGAATTGATATCAAAATTGTTTATCGATGCTTTTCGGGCATAGGTAATGAGAAATGTGCGTTTGATATGAAGTTACTTTTTGTTAAAAAAAAAAAGAATCTAAGACTGTCATCATTCCCACAAAGATACACATAATGAGAAAAAATGTTATCTTCAACAGCTGCTCTATGAGATTGGGAAGCGTAAAAGATCTGAAGTGGAAATTTGGATCACTTTGAATGTTAAATTAGAGATTGGTATCTATTACTTCTTTTTTAGTGTATTTTCCACTTGGTAATAAATTTGAGGGCATCAGAGTGTTCATAAATGGTTGGAAATTCTAATTATAAATGACGTATTGAAGAGCTTTTGATGTTAAATGAGTAAAGTATTTATTATGATGATTAACCATGTATAACATTGAGACATAAAAATTAAACACAATTAATTGGTACTTAGAGCTTGATAAAATATTGATGTGATACCAAAACGACTCTTAAATGATTGAGTTAAAAGGAAAACCACAAAATGCATTACACACTTGCCTATTCGAGGTAATTCGCTGAATAACACTGTTTTATTTCGATGATTTCGAAACACCTCCACAATGTTGACCAACATACGCTCGTAATAAATATACCTACCACCTCTGTTCCTCACCCACAAGACAAGATGTTCTGGTTTAAGATCACATCAATTTCCGATTCCAAAAAATTACGTTAATTTTTGGGGAGAAATATTTGGCACTTCATCCGCGGCTAAAATATCTCCTTTTTTCAAAACCTGAAGTATTCAAATTCTACAAGAGAGAGCAGGTAATCCGCAGAAGTGTTTCTGAATCAATGCAAACAAACTGGAACTTGTCTTTTTCAAGAGACCTTAGACCGAAAGAAGCTGCTACAAATCTGTCAAATGAAGAAACAAGCGGTTAAGTTATTGTAGCAAACTTGAACAGTGAACACCCTCTTTAAAACTCTTTATTTATACTCTTAGATTCCAAGTTCGGTTATCAATTCTGAAGTGGGTGTGTATTTGGAGCCAAATCCTAGAAGTTTAGTCTCAGTTTTTAGTACCCGTTCTGTGTGCTAGTAAAATATTTAAGGCTTTAGAGTATCTCAATCACATCAAACCTTTTTATCGCACACGATTATTTGAAAGTGTAGGTCACTGACTTTGGGTTCTTCAGGAGGTTCTGTTTTATTTTAGGTCACTTTTGAGCTCAAAGGTTACTTTTAGACTATATTTCATCTCACCTCTCTTATAAAATGACTATTAAAAGAAAAAGAAAATGAAGAACTTAGATAAAAAGTCAGGTAAAAAGTGGAGCTTGTTCAAATTATTCTTGCTTATTTCAAAGACCCATCTAATACCTTATAGAGGTAAAAGTCAAAGGGTTTTTCATAATATGATATAGTTTTTGTTGTCCTTAATTGATCACAAAATAAATATCAGACCATTTCTGACAATTTTTCCTTTGACAATCATATTTCCCGAAATCTCAATCAAAGTTCAATGACATAACTAAAACCAGCACTTGAATGAGAGAGAGATAGAAATATTTTCCCAGAGAGAATATTACACAATAATTCTGTGACCAAACCTAATCATGGTTTATTCTTCCACCACAGTTACCATTTAAGTTCATAAAAAAGAAAAGAAAAACTTCAAAGCAAGTTTCTTATTTGTTTTTGTGTTTTTTTTCTTCTTCAGAGCAAAATAGCAATTAAAATTTCATAACAGGAACTTTGATTCTGTAATACACACAGCCACCCCTCCTCCGACTGGCCCTTCTCCACAATTTCGTTATAAAATGAAATGAAATACAAGAACGTTGTATATAAGAACGGAGATTGAAATTGAATGCCAAAAGAGTAAAGTTAGTAAAGACGAAGATACTTAAAAAATAAGAAAAAAAAAATAATACTAAAAGAAGATACCCATATACCTACTAGAAGCCAGGAACTAAAACCACGGTTAATCATAAAGAAGGAAGAAGGTTGTGACTCCCAACTTCCATCACACACACACCCACAGAAAAAATATCTATACACAATTCATAAACCCCCGAGAGTTGTTCGAAGAGAGGTTAAGTAGATTGCCAGAAGATGAGGTTTCACGTGGAGAGACGAAATCCCTAGACCCAGGTATCAGATACCTGAAGTCATTACAAGTGATTTCGCTTAACATGTGTAGTTTCATACATCACTTGAACCTGGTGGTTTTGATCCTTTTAGTGGTGAGAGTGCAGGTGGATGAGGAAGTTGTCTCTTCTTTTGCTTCTTCTTCCATCATCTGCTATGCAATCTACAATTTTATGAGTAGAAGCGTACACAGACTCACTCACATAAAGGATACACGAAGGCGAATCATCCTTTGTTCGACACTTAACTGTTAAAGGAAATTGAACTTCGGTCGTTGGTTGTTGTTGTTGCTGTTGCATGTTTTCCTGCAGCTCAAAGTGAATGTTCTTCCATAAAACGTGAACAGATTCTTGTTCTAATGAAAAAGCCAAAAGGATTTAAGGCTGCTATAGAAGGCTTAGGTATAGACTAGAAATTCACTGTACACCGTATAAATAACCAGGAAAGATCTATCCCAGAGCTTGAAAAGCAGAAGAGCAGAAGAGAACAGAGAACATAACTATGGTACAGTGATTTCGAATATAAATCCTCTGTACGATGAGTAGTTTTGTACATAGTCGTCTATAAGGTAGGTAAAAGGTGAGAGGTCCTCTATACCTTTAACAATCTTCTATCTAAGCATAGAGGAATGCATTTTCCAGAGGAAGAAGAAGAAGCTTTATACGAGTATGAAAGCATGGATGCGCCTTCTTGTTCGACGAACTAATCATACACTTCTTGTTCGGTGGAAATAAGGCTTTTTTGGTTACAAGACTATTGACACGGTAATAGCGCTTAGGTTTTTAATGGAAAGAGTGAATTTTGATTTGTGTCTACCGAGACTGAAAGTCAGGGGCGGAATTGCATACACAAATCACCCTTAGAGCTATGGTATCAGAGTGGTTGAAAATATAATTTTAGGACCCTACACCAGGGGTCATGACAAAACCCTTCATTGTTAAATTATTTCATCTGTTTGCTGGGATTGACTTCAAACCAATAAAAAATAGCTAAGCTGAGGTCCATTGATCAAATTTTTGGGCTTTCCAATGTGACGAGACCTTTAAAAATAAACTGGAAAAACAATAATACAAATTTGAGACCACTGGTAAGAATTTAAGCAAGTGGTCATAACACAAATCCTCAAAGTATAAGTAATGACATACAAATATAAGCTCCATTTTACCGAGTCATTATATTTCGACACTCCGGATTCGGATTTTGGAACTCCACACATTCTGTTTATGGGTCCCAGGAAATAAAATTGAGGCCAAGTAAGTAAGAGAAAACAAAACTTCATTATCTCGAATGAAAATTGATTGAGACTCGTAAAGTTAGATTTTAGGAAGCTATAACCTTCCTTTATTGCAAGGGGTCCTAAGAAATATTTATTCCAAAGGCTTGTATGCATCAAGATAATTTCTGCAGGGTAAAAACACAATCATTGGACTGACATAGCTGTCTAGAAGAAAAACGGTAATGATTAAAAAAATAACTTGGTACGATGACATGGGGTCCTAAAAAATATCTATTAATCTGGCTTGTCTTTTGGAGGCCAACCTTAGAACACGATATTGGCTAAGAAACTATTTTCTATGAGCTACTCTCTTTGATTCAAAAAGGTCTTCTAAAAAAGGAGCTCTATACTATCGTTAAGTAAGTCATTTCAAGACAATAAAAAACAATATAATTTTTTTTGATCCCAATCAAATTTTCCTTACAACATCAACCACCTATAATCTTCGTTAAAATTCGGACCTCCAGATTGATTGGCCTTATAAGTCTTGCATTCTTCGAGACCTTCAATCTTCTTTTAAATTCGGACTTTAAGATTGGATGGCCTTAAAAGTCTTGCATTCTTTGAGACTTTTAATCTTCTTTAAAATTCAGACCTTAAGATTGTATGGTCTTTAATTTAAAAACGCTAAGCTTTCTTTCTTAGATATTTTCAACTAGCTTCTCATTTTCAGTTTTCAAAAACAACTCCAACCGTGTGCGGTATTTATTGCAAAAACAGTACAACCCCACAACAATAATTTACAATAAGGACTTCTCCATGCCCTCCAGTCTTCTTCACCTACCTATCAATAAATAAATGCCAATTGTAATGAAGTGAAGAATTTCTCATCACAAGGACCTAAAAGCAGAACATGATGGGGTCGAAGAAACAAACAAGACTTTATGCCTTCTTAGCCTCATGGAAGATTCATCCAACCCTTAAAGAACTGCTTCAACCGCACAACTTTGGTGATATGAAGGGGATGATGAATCATCTATCGTTCGTTGAAATGTTTACTCGATTCTGAGACACAAAATGAATCGATTTCCCTCTCTCATCTCTCGTCCGTACAACAACAATAACAACAACAAAAAAAGGGTGAGAAATGGCATGAATTTGCTTTAGTGGTGGTGGATGGATATAGATGCCATGGGTGGTATGGTATCGTCAAGATGAAGAACTTCCTTTGACAAGTTTATAAGTAAAAAAGTAAGACCCCCGGTGTGTTATCGACAAAGAAAAGCCTCAAGTTATATTGTGGTTGAAGATTTTAATTTAATTTTTGTGGCTTATAAAGACGTGTGCTCAAAAATTAATTGAACTTTATTAGGATCTATGCTGTGGAATCCTTTTTTTTTTTGTATTATTTTCCACACCCACAATATCATCAGTCTTCGGTTGCTTTCGTTGTTAAATCCTAAATCTACTCTCTCATCTGGCTTCAGGATGTCTCTCATTCTATGAAGTCTGACTGCGTGTTGATTAATTTTCTTTGTGCTATTTTATTTGAGCTTCGATATATTCCACAATACCTTTACACCGCATCTTCAATCAGGAACTTTTTTTTTTTGTATTTATTTGATGAGAGTCTAAAAATGAGAAAGAGAAATGAAATCACCCAACCCCCCCCCCCCCCTCCTCCTCCTACTCTTAAAGTTAGAGAGACATAGGTATAAAGATACCGAATCTATAAGTAGGCTTTGTGGAAAAAATTCTCTTCGTTTTTTTTTTTTTTTGGATAGGATTTTCATTTTTTTTTTGTTTTGTGTCTATTCTTCTCTTCTCCGAATTTTGTCAGCTTCCTTTTCTCATGTCTATGAATGCGAAAGAAGATTTTATTGATTTGAGGCTTAAAAGTAATGCTTTTGGGCCGCCCTTTAATTAAGAGGAATTTCTACTTGCAACATAGGATTTTGAAGGTTCAATAAGACTGTAAAAGGTTCTTTCTACTTTTTGTTTTTTTGACTCCAGTGAGGAGGAGGTATTAGTATTTTTTTTTTATTTTTTTTTATCTTTTCTTTCGGTGTTTCAATTGGAATTTTTAATGCGACAAGAAAGCAACAGAACACACAAAAAATTCTAACATCCCTTGACAAGGGCGCAAGGAAGAGGCATTTATGATTCACTAAGGCATTTTTGGTTTAAATCTGTTATATCTCACACTCACGGTCAAAACGCACACACTTTTTTATTTACTTGCAATATTACTCTGTGGAGAGAGAGGAGTAAGTAGGTTGGTATATTGAGATGCTGTCAATTTTCTTTCTTCTTTTATTTCCTTATTTTTTTTTTTTTACTGAATTGTTTATGTCCTTTAAAAGGCCCTTTCAACTAACGTTCATAAATTTTATATCAGGACTTGGCATAAGAGACTGAGAAACTGAAAAACCTAAAAAGTGGAACCCTTATCAAATTATAGTGGTTGCTGGTTTTTTTTTTCTTTCTTTTTTTAACAAACAATTTTATAGGGTGACTTTGGATGTTTCGGTGGGATTTAACGAACAAATCAGCTTACTTTTATAAACGAGTGACTAGTATTTTGTAATTGGCGTTTATCAAGCTGGAGATTTGAAGACGAACAAAAATGTGCTACCCAGTCTAGATGTTTCCAGTGGAAGAAAAACTTCATAACATAGGGTATGCTATGGTTTCTTCGTTAACTCGCTAGTTTTTCCGTGTATTCTTTATTATTTTTTTCCCTGTCATATTCACCAACACACTCTGGTGGAGATGAGACGAATGAAAAAAAAATTCGTCATGGGTACAATTTACTAAGTTTCATGATATAAATAAACAATGTCATGCTATAGCCTTTAAAAGCAAACAACAACAACAAGGTAACGAAAAAAAACCCTTAGGAAAGGATATTTACAAGAGTGTATATGTTCTTTTTAAAAATTCTCTCAAGTCACCGTTATTACATAGTTTTTAAGGAAAAAGTTTTTTTTTTTTTTGTTGTTTTTGTATAAGGTAGAGCCAACAACAAAAAACAAATTGTGTGGTTTTTATTTTTTAAGCTAATAGACTGTTGGGAATAACACGGAACTGTGGAAGATGCTTTGTGAATACTAATTTTTATCATTTTAAACGGAATAAACTATAATGGGTTTTTCATATTAAAAAAGGGAATGTCTACTAGTTAAAAAAGATTGTAATTTTTATTTTTGTAAGCGCTTCGAAAAGATATTTACAGAAGTTATTTAATGGAAAAGTTATCTTTTATATGATACCGACCTATTTTAAAATTAATAGAATACTGTACAAGTTTGAAGTACCCCTTGATTTTTTTTTGAGTTTTTTTTTTAAATTGCACTTGAAGTAAGAAAACCGGGTCTGGATGCCAAGTGGAAAAGACAAAAAAAAACCTTGGATTGAACTGGCGCGCGATCTCTCGCTTACGAAGCGTGTATCTTGTTATTCCGCTACCGACTGTATATTTAATGGTTGGCGTAGAATGCATATTAACAAAATGAGAGAACAAATAGTTTGCGTCAAACGACTTTTCGTTTGTTTGATGGTAATTTCTCGACTTCAACTTCGTTTGCAGCAATCTCTTAAATTCGTTTCGGTGAAATAATTTATAGGAACGAATAAATTACAAAAAAGTTCAGTGTTACACCGGTAATTAAACTTTTGACCTTTCGATTTCAAACAAAGGCAGCTGCTGTTGCGCCACGAACTAGATAACTTTCGTGTAGCATAGAATGCATATGAACACCACAAACATAGAGTCAATTATTAAGGAAATTTGTGTCCTGCAGTCATGTTCTGTAAATCAATTGTATATTTACATGAAAATTGGAATTATTTGCAACATGCTACTTTCTGGAGAGGTTCTTCTTAAATTATTCATTCGTTTGCTGCAAACAATAGAATTTTCTAGTAAACAAAAAGGTGTTTAGTGCGGAAAGCAGTTTGCCACAATCAACTCATAAATATGAGCTCCAAACGAATGGATTGTTTTGCATTTTGTTTGCCGTAATAGAATTACAATTTGGGTCAAAGGCCCAGCAAATGATTTTTATTGAATTCAAAGGATATTCATTAGCCGCAAACGAAAACAAAAATATTATTTCTTTGAGTGTAGTACTTTGGTGTCCTTCACCGATATTTAAAAGTTAAAATTTGGCTTTCTTAAGGACATTCTTGAAAATCATCAATAACTATTAAAATCCCATTTTCAAACATTCATAAAAACTTTCTTCCTCTTAAAACTCTTTCATTACCATAACAAAACATTTAAGGGACTAATTAGTTGTGAAATAATTAATTTCCTCATATATAGTTTTCCATAAGCTTAAACTTTCGCTCACAGGCATTAATTAAACACGAATATCTACACAAATTTGAAAGCCTTCAGTTTCTCTCCCCCCCTCCCCACCCCCCCTCCGTTCTCCCTTCCGTACCTTCACAAAATCATGCAATAATTCACTCAAAAGTCATGTATATATAATAGTACTAGCTGTATGGTACAACTACATCACCTATTATAATGTACATTTCGCCAACTCATCATCATCAACATCCCTGAGCGCGGCGGCGGTGTGGCGCGGCACAGCAGCTCAGATCGGCGTTTTTGCACCACCAATGGTGCAATTTGGTTAATTGTTCGCGGTAAACAGTCCCAGCTGACTCAATTCTACTCTGAACACATTATTTCGCGGTGATTTATCTTAATTTAAATATTTTATCAATATCCATCCGTGCGCATACGAGTATATTTGTATAATGTATGTTGCCACGGTTGCCAACCACACTCGACAAATAAAAACAAAAAAAAAATAGATAAACTTAATTTTGTTTGAAATTTCAATTTGAAATCCATCAAATAATCAACAGCAACAATATTCAAGGATTCAAAACATATTCTAAATATCAGCACATATAGCTAGACATAATGTAGGTATCTAGGAGGAATGTAGTTTGGAATCTGAAAACAGTACAAGACCATGATAGGGAGGGGACAGGGGTAAATAGAGTGTAGAAAGAGAGAACCACCATCATCAAGGATAATGTACAACTTTTGCTTAATCAAATTACTATATATACTTCCTGCCTGTGCCATGCCAGTGTGTCCTGTCCTCTATAATGTGGCTCCCTCTGCTTTTGCCAGCAGCGATGCTATCTCATTCTCGACGACCCAAAAGGGGTGTTTTTTTTTTTGGTTCGTATCCAAACGAAGGGCACATAATTCAAAATGACACCATAGAGCTTTTAGGTTATTAACAAAATTGTCCAACACTTAGGGACATTGTAAAAAATTCAGGAATAGCAATCTAGATACATTATGTTAGGTACCCAACCTATAGTATAGGAAAGGTATGTAGTGAGTGATTATAGTAAAGTGTCATGCATTGTGGACAACGAATTAAGGTGAGATTGCATTTTAATATTTTTTAATTTATATTTTTTTTTATTTTATTTTGTTATTAAGTAATTTATATGAACAAAAAATAAAAAAAAAAAACAACTAAAATGAAGTGAATTAGGAAAAGTGCTGCCATTTTAGGTAATTATTATTCTATCATAAATTCTATCTAGACGTGAACTTTTTTTTTAGTTTTTATTTTGTTCATTCTAAGTGTGTGTTAAAGAACGAAAAAAGTTACACCCTAAAGGCACTTAAAATTTAATTGTATTTTCTTTTTTTTTCATCATTATTTTCAAGGATATGGTAAATGTTGTTGTTTTATTTTTATATGGAAATAAAAATAGGAGTGAGAGAGGGGGTACAAAAAATCTTAAGCTCACAGAACCATCATGGTGGAAATATTATTAGAAATACATTAAAATATTGGTACCTATAGGATGGGTAGTGTATAAGCAAGTCCTGGATACTATATGGATGTGTTTATAGGATGAATGGATATGATGATGATGATGATGTGCGAGAGGATTTTCCGTGTCATAAATTTTTTGGGGGTAATAACATTTTGTGAGTCAGCTAAAAATATAATCATTTTTTTTTTTTTTTTTGAGTTTATATCGAATAAAAAATAATAAAAGAACGGGTTCTTTTTCAATACATCTCTCCTATACCTCTATAAATTCACTCAAACTGATGAATACTTTATTTAGCCAATAAATATGAATACCAGCGAGATGGATAGAAATTTGAACGAAAAAATAATAAAATATAAATTGTTTCGATTTAGGTAGGGTGTTTTTTTTTTTTTTTTTTTTTTTTTTTGAAATTGATGTGAGGGGATTGCAGAAAAGAATGATAGCCATATGGTAGGGTTATGAAAACTTTATTATGGGGGTGTTTATGTACCTTGAAAAAGAAAACAGCCTTTAAAAGGAGATATAATAGATACTTTCAATGAAACGGATTAGGAAACTAATTTGATATTTACCCGGGCGCCATTTTATTAAAAATCAAATTTCTCATAATTTGCCAAGAAGTGAAAGGTATGTATTCAATACTTTAACAAGATTTTAGACAATTTCGATTTGAAATTTTTTGTTAGCTAAATTTCCGAATAAAAAACGAAGACTCTTCATCAATAAAACTAATAAGAGAAATATATTTTATATCATCGAAGTTTTAGTGCTGTCGAAATGACTACCATCTAATTCCATCTTTCTGCTTTAGGGCTGTGCATTGAACATCGAAAAAACCTTTGCCAGTATCGAAAGACATTTCAGATTTATCTGTCGAAATAATAAAAAAAGGAAAATTGAAAACTTTAATTAATAGATACTGAGGGTAAACTCATCTAAGTTTTCTGAACCAAACGTATTTTTTTTTATATACATATTTGGCAAAAAACAATATCTATCCTTACCCGGGCGCCAATTAATTCAAAACGATCCGTGCAAGCTTATAGAAATGTAGGCTTATAAATGTAAGGTTTACTTTTTCTTGCAATTGTACTTGCTTTTCTTCACATTTCTGTATTATTCTTGTTTAAGTAGACCAAACATTTCTGGAAATGCAAGTTTGAATTTGGCCCATGACATTTTTTTTTTTTTTTTGGGGGGGGTTTTATCCTCTTGCTAGGAGTTATTGACAAAGGGTATAAGAGTATTCTTGTTATAAAAAACAGCTTCTCATTCAAGCCGTTCGGACTCCCCATAAAATTATTGGTGTCTTAATCCATTTCTGGTATACACTAATTACACTCACACAAGAATGATAATAATTTACTTAGCCTTGGTGCTTCATTAGCTTTTCGTGCCACAAATTTGTTTACTTTAGTTTTAACACAAACATTTAATTATAGTTTGCATAAAATTGATACCCCACAGGGACTATATTAGTACACAATGTCATTCACAATCAATTAAAAAAAAAAAAAACTAACACATCAATCACAATAATTAATTAGAATTTCCACAGTAATCTGACATATTTTGCATCGTGTTCTTCAACTGATGTCAATATATTTTCTCGAACCCCAAAACAAAAAATTTATAAATATCCACCCACCCTACTCACTCTTCTTCAAAATCACTTGTATCTCTAGACCTCTCATTTACTTAGAAAATCAAAGAAAATAAAGAAAGAAAAAAAAAAAAATAGACTGAAGCCCTGTCCGTCACAAAAGATTTTCGAAAATTATCCCAAACGATAATTGCATTAATTAAATGTTGAAAAGTTAAGATTAGTCAAGATGAAAAAGGACTGAAAAGAGAGGACTATAAAGAAAATACGGAAGAAGAATAAAAGACAGTAGATGAAGAAGAAGCCTGTGACATTCTGTCACAAAGTATTAAACGCAGATTTAGCCTTAGATTTTCCTTCCGTCTCGCACTCCACCCCACCCCCTCCAACCCCTCCTCCCACTACAAATGCTGCTGCTTACGTATAAAATGTCTTGTAGCTAAAATTTTCAAAATTGTATAACTTATTTAAATTGATGTGCGTAGTTGTATAGGGGACTCTGTGTGTGTGTGTGTGTGTTTGAGTATAAACCGATCGATGATATCCTGTATCGTATTTCAAAAGACAAAACAGAAGAAAACAAAAAAAAAACTGAGAGAAAAGAAGAGAAAAAAAAGGTATAAGAACATGATAATTAGGTTAGATACCACGTTTTTCTTAACCCTTGAAGCTACATTATACTTTCGCGACGATGAATGCCAGAAGAAAAGGGCAGAAAGGATGAGAATAAATATACGCGTTGATATAATATTGGGGATGAGAGATAATGGCGGGAAGGAGAGAGGAAATAAACTTCATCGGAAATGGAATTTATCCTGTCGAGGTTAATTATTAATCCAACGATGTAGTATACAATTACAACAACAACAACAACAACAACAACAACACCAGTGGTAAGCAAGAAAGAGCTCTTTGAAAGCTTTACGTAATACCCCCTGGGGGGCAAAATACACTATGCTGCATCAACTATACACTCCTCTCACTCCTCTCTCTACTCACCACCACCGGTGGCGTCTTTAAATACAAATACATAGATATTCCATACCAACAACTATACAGTTTCAAGGGGCATACTCGCCTCCTTGAAGCATGGCCGGGCGTTGGGAATATTGGGAAGAAGAAAACGCCACATAACACTAAGTAATTGATTACATCTCTTGGGAGATCCTTGTGCGTATTACTTCTATCTATATCCTCGCAATATTATAGGAGGTATCCATTCCATTGTTGTTGGCGGAAGAACACTTTGGTAACTGTGTTGTGTTTCATATAACACACACATTGTTTGGCCATAAACAATCTCGAAACGCATAGATACCTTATAGCCATTTGTGTGTTCAGGATAGGAGACATGGCAATGATGGCAGATTTGGGACGTCCCGTATGGTCATTATATGTTAGGGCATGCGGGGCAACGCAAATGACCAGCCGTTCGTCGTCGACGTCGTCGTGTCGTCGATGTCGTCGCCAACATTTCCGCCGCCACCATCACTTATACTCGTCGACTCGTATTTAAGCTACATGGGGAATGGTGGGGTATTAAAAGCTCGTATTATCCACCCTTACACGATAAAATGCAATGTATTCAGTTTTAACAACATTGTGTGGCAAAAATGGTGCTGCTAATTCTATTGGCCTTATTCTCTATTATTTTTTTTTTGTTGTTGTATTCTTTGTAAACGATCGGAACTATCCATGGGGGTCTACTTAGGGATTTTCTTTTGTTGTTTTTGTTTTTTTTTTGTACCCTCTTTAACTATGGGGGTTGTTGCGGAATCGATGATTGTTGAATTAGGTCATCGCCCAATGTCTTATTCAATAAAACTCATTTGTGTTCCTTTTTCTATTTTTTTTTGTTTTGTGTTCGACAAAATTAGAAGAAAAGTTAGATGTTAAGACCATCACCATTCTGTAAGGGATTGGGTATTCATTTTCATTCCACAAGTCAACTGTTTAAATGGTTTGTAATTCCATTAAGAAAAGAAGTCAGAACCATCGGTCGTCGTTCTTATATTGGCTTTCGCTTTTGCACTGCCTGAAGAGTAAATTTTAATTAGCAATTGACTTTAATTATATTTAGGTATATACGAGTGTTCTAGAAATGAGGGCTTTTATATTATGATATATAATTGCCGAGCCAGCACTGAGCACAGTTAAGTATAAATATTGCTTGCGCGAGAGGAATACATTCCACTTTGAAGATTTTTTTTATTCGACTTTTTGAATTTGTCAGGGAAAGAGAGAGAGACAGAGAGAGTGAAAGGAAATGAATAAAATTGGATTGTCATAGAGGATGAACAATTTCTTAAAATTTTACGTTTAATACTTCAAAAGTTATAAAGCAAAAATAAAAATAAATGGCGCCCAAGTAAGGACCCACAGGAGATTTAAATGAATTTTGATGAAATGGCACCTGAGTAAGAATTAGCAAGTGATAGAATTAAACTTGTGCCTAATCTTTACGGTAGAATAGACATATTTTTGATCAATCCTTATACAAATTTTATAAAATGTAGATGAATATCTTCAAAATGCAATATTTTTGAGTTTAATGATACCAAATATGGACTAACAGTTTATTCAACAATATTATTCTAAACCTAAATAATTCTTAGAAATTAGCTTAGTTTAGCTTTAATCGATAAAATAATAAAAAAAAATTAATTAAAATAAGTTCATAAAACTAAATGGCGCCCGAGAAAGGATTAGCTTGTTCTAAGCTCTGTATACAGTTCAAACCTTTAATAAAATAAATGTGATTTAATATAAATTTTAAAAAATTTATGAATATTTTCAAAATGCAATCTGTATAGAATATAAAATTCTTTAATCTAAATGGCGCCCGAGTAAGGACCTTTCTGTTTTTGTTTTTTTTTTTTGTACGCTTACAGTATAACTCAGAATCTAGTTTATTAAAAAAAATATTGAGTGACACTATTATCCGGTATTTTATTTACAATTTGGTACCACGAACTAGTGCGAGAAATTTTTATTCCATTGTTAATTTAGATCTGGAAATGGTTTCATGTTTTTTTTAACTTTCTTTTCAGCAAACTTGTCATTTGGAAACTAAGTATTAAAAAAAAAAACTAGCAATTTTATTTGTTTCCCTTTCAATTTTCTACTTAACAAAGAAAATTTCTGTATATATCTTATCTTTGAGTAAAATGGCGCCCGGGAAAAAATCAACAGACTCTTTTTTATTATTTTGTATCTTCTTTCAAATGAAAAACCTTTTTTAGGTTCACATTCGTTTTTGCAATTCTAGGATGTGCATTTTTTTCTAAAAATTTTTATTTATAAAATGGCGCCCGAGTAGGGATTTAAACATTTTCTTACATTTTTTCAAAATAGTTTCTTTCATTTAAGAATAAACCACAACATCACACATCACACTTTATCCCAATAAAATTCTATCATCTAATCACTAAATAAATTCCATAGCAATAAATTTATTATTTCTTTGGCGAAAGAAATATATAACTTCATTCCATATTTTCATTACTATTGCTTATAGTTTTCTATTAGAAGAGTAAAAAAAGTATCAAACATTTTGTTCAACCATAAACGAAATTTACTTTAACAAACTTCCAATAAATATCCTGATGATGGTGAAAAGAAAAACAAAAAAAAAAAAAATAAAGCAACAAAAATCGAGAGCGAAAACGAACTGTAAGGTAAAACTTTTGAGACCTATTGGAAAACTTAGTCCATTAAAGAAAATATCGAAAGAATTGACATTTTTGTTTTTCAAAAAAAAAAAGAAGAAAGTAGAGTAAAAGTTTTGGTTGCTTTTTTTTTCTTCTTGTTTTGTTCGTTGTTATCCTTCTTTCATCTTAATACATATACTTCACTCGTATATCCCTTTGTCTTCATTTTTTCTCATCACACACTGACAAGATACACAGAGTAGAGTGTAGAAAGGAAGAGTAATTTGAAAAGGATATGACAATATATCGGGATTTTTTTTTGTTTAAAAGTGTTTTTTTTTTTTTTTTATTTATATGGGTAGAAAGAAGAATGGTTATAAAAAATAGACTTTGGTCTATCAAAAACTTTGTAATTGAAAGAATGTTTTATTTTTTTTTTCTTTGTCTTCAGCAAAGTGAAATAAATGTTTTGAAGGAAATATTTTTTTGAAAACGAAGCGATCTGTAATTATTTTCTTTTTTACTATCATAAAGATTTTGAAAGATAGATTGATGTTACTTTGTGATAGGCTTTTAGACCAGCAAACGATATTTTTTGTTTTATTTTATCTATATGTGCATCCATCAGGACTTGGGCCCTTATATCAATTATTTAGTAAGATTAAGATCCAAAGAGATTGAAAACAAATAAGTTCAAATCCTGATTTTGAAACATTTCCTAATAAAACAATAAATCACAGACAGATATTGTGAACTTTAAAGAACATCTTAAGTGCATAAAAAAAAGTGCACAAAAAAAAAAAAAAAAAACTAAAATCATGATACTCATTATTAATTTTTTTCAAATGGCGCCCGGGTACGGATTGATAAATTAATTTTATATTTAAGTACTTTAATCTACTTTGTATGCAATTGATAAATTTTATTAAATTATACTCTTAGTGTTAGTTTCTCAGTGCTTACTTAACGGTGGAAAAGCAAATCCTAGAAATAAGTTTATAGCCAGTTAACACAAGAAGCAGCTTTTAAGTAAAAAATGCAAATAAATGATCCCTGATACAGGTACTCACAGCAGTAAAAGTCAAAATTTGCTTTTCCAAAATTAACTTATCAAATTTGTTGATCTAACTCAGGATTGACTTTAATCTCGCATTAAAAAATCTAAGCCAAATTTATATGTGTTATTCATGGTAAGCCAACTACAAAATCATGTATGCATCTTTGCTTAATGCGTCGGGATTCGGATAGTTCTTTTAAATACAGATACAAATCTAGAAAATTTTATATCTTGAAAATCCTAAAAACTCAAAATATCACCCCCCCCCCCTCCGCCCCCTAAAAAAAACAAATTCTCTAAAAAGTCGAATACTCCATAATATATAAACTTGTGAATTTTAAAATCTAGAAAACTTAAAATCCCGAAAGCCAAAAATCACAAAAATCTTTATCTGTATGTCTAAAAATCCTGAAAACTGAAATTCTCGAAAGCACTTACTTAGTCTCAAAACCAAGAATATTGAAAACAAAATTCGCTAAGCTCATAAATGAAGAAAGAATCTTAAATCCCGAAAACCCAACATCCCGAAAGTCATAAACCAATTAACAACAGGTATACAAAACTCTGAATATCAAAATCTAGACAAACTTAAAATCCCGAAACCCCAAAATCACAAAATTGTCTATCTTTGAAACCAATAATCTTCAAAACTCAAAATCCCTAAAACACTCTTTATTTTGAAAACTAAGAATGTGAAAAAAAAGTCTCCAAAGTTTGTTATTAAAACAAAAACCTTAAATTTCGATAACAGAAAATCCCAAAAAAGATTTTGGTTTTCATGATTAATAGCTTTTTGTTTTGGAATTTTAGAATTTTTGGGATTTGATTTTGAACATTGTGTTTTTAATGGGATTATGAGTTTTAAGGATAATTGGTTCTCTGGTTAATAGATTTTTTTTATTTTGTTATTCAAAATTTTGACCCAAACTCATAAAAAGCTGTTTTTAGTACCAAGATATACCTAGTACTTATAACAACCCTTTTTAATTCTAACTATTATGTTCGATGTCCAGATAAACCGACAATTCTATACATATTAGTCATGTACTCAAAGTTCTGTTTGACATATTACTCTGGCCCTATAGAGCAAACAAAAAAATAAAAAAATGCAAAATTGTGAAATACTTTATAAAACAACAGCGCTAACTCCCACACTAAAAGCTATAAGCCTTTGACAGTAATATTATATTTTGTTTTTAAATGATAAAAAAAAAAATATAATAAAAAAAATTCTGGCTCTATTAATTCAACGACAAAAATATCATAAAACACACAAAAATATTATTCAAAGTTAAAAAAAAAAAAAAAACACACACGGGTCATTGAAGCAAAGTAATTAAGGATGACGCGAAAGCGTAGGTATTTTATTTGTTTTGTTTTTTTTTTTCGTTATAGGTACAATTATTTTTTATTCCTAATCGAACTTGTTAAATGTACCGTTGAAAAACATGATGAAATCGCCATGACAACCAGAGATGGTAATAGGCGTTTGAAAAATTCTATAAAACCATTACACAAAAATATAAAATTGAAATAATAAAAAAAAAAAAAAAAATATATACAGAAAAAGTTAAAACCAACATAAAGTACCGATAGGTGGTCGGTTGTCGTCTTTGTGGATGGTTTGGTTCAGATAAAAAATAATTTGCAAAATAAAATACATAAAAAAAAATTGAACAAAAAAACTAGATTGCATGCGAAAAAGCCACTCAAAAAATATTTACCATGGGGTTTTCATCGCTAGCGTGAGTTTTTTTTTTTTTTTATTTATTTTATTTGAGTTTTTTGTGTTTTTTTTTATGTTTTTTATTTTTATTTTTTATTTTTCTATAAAACCATTTTATTATTGTTCGGTTTTTCGTGATTATCTTTACGTTTCGAATTTTAATTGGAATTTTGATTGGAGATTTTTATTGTTATTGTTGTTTTTGTAGGTTGTTGTTGCATATATATATTTTTTTTTTAACTATACACGTTCCAGTATTGCCATTACGAGAAATTTATGATTTTCAATATATTTTTTTTGATTTTATTTTCAATTAAAATTTGTTTTCAGGATTTGATTGCAAAAATTAAACAAACAAAAATTGAAAAAAATATTCAATACCTACTTTTAGGCGCTTAAAAAACAAAAAAAAAATTAATATAATAAAATATTTTACAATATTAAGTGTAAAAGTTTAAGCTAAAAAAAAGAAATAATCCTTTAAAGGACTTTTACCAAATACCCTGTGAACCCATCTTGAATTCCTAAAAATCCTTTCTATATACATCTTTAACTCATTAGCGTATTTAATTCAAAGTCAATTAAACATTCGTTTTATCCTTGGCGTTAAACATACATTTTAAGTTAAAGGATGATAGCCTAAATGCACTTATTGTTTTTTTTCTCTCTGCCAAGATGTGGTTTAATTATAT
This sequence comes from Meliscaeva auricollis, assembly GCA_948107695.1. NCBI lineage: Eukaryota > Metazoa > Arthropoda > Insecta > Diptera > Syrphidae > Meliscaeva > Meliscaeva auricollis. Next base: position 8,548,679 of record OX403619.1, read on the forward strand.
CTTCAGCTTAACAAGTTCAATGAGTGAGAGTTACTCATATTGACTGTGTGCGTTGTTGAAAGACACGGATGGGCACAAAGTGCAATTTGTAGAATCCCTCGTGTTCTATAATGTTCTACTTAGTATATTGTGTGTGTGTGTGTGTGTTTAGAAAAGCATCCTTTCTATTATCGTCATTTCATCTCCATCGTCATTGGCATTGCTATCGTTTGTCTTGTACATATGAGCAAAGTTACGAGCCCTAAATATAAGTCGTCTATCGGGGATTATTAACTCACCATGAAATTACGCTGGAGTACCTTATACCCACCTGAGAGTTATTAACGCCCTCTACCCGTTTAATAAACCCATCTTATAAACAGTGTGTGTGTGTGTGATGTGTCTCTATAAGAATGAAGCATATATACATAAAGGTATGGTAGCCTTAGCCTTTAATATGCGATATGGGTTTGCACTTAATAATTCGCCACACATAAGGGACGGTGACACGCAGGGACGCAACTAAGCGCAAGTGACTATAAAGAAGAAAACACAGGTGTGAATGTGTGTATGTGTGTACATCATCCACTTGCCTGGGCTTTGCAATATTATTATGTTGTGTATTGAGTGAATATGAAGGATACCTGGATAATATAAACCCTGCTTAAGATACCCACTGGTATACATCAGCTAGAATACACGTGTGGGCTATAATATACTACACAACGCAGCGCTCAGACAATGCACAGGGTATTAAGGATATTAACTGAAAGCGCTCCTACCATATCCCTGTACCTCTGCTTACCTATAGCTTTGCCCGAATACAATCATCCTATAAACTGCTTTACACGTTTTTTTTTGTGTGTTGTTCATGTTCTTGTTGTTTTTGTGTGTTGTGTGTGTGTTTGGTTGGATTTTAATGATAATAGAGGTGGCCTCGAATGGAACTCTACTGAAATGTGAACCATTAAGGAGCTTGATTAAATTTCCTATTTTGAACTACTGGGGCACAAATTGAAATGCAATTAAGGAATGTTCTCAACTATTTATGTACGATGGGTTTTCTTTCAATTAATTAATATGGGCGCATAGATTTTCTATTATGTTAAGAGAATTAGATCATACACAATGGAGGTAAAGTTGCTTTAAAACAAAGAGTCCTTAATATGGTATAGATTTATAAATGATTAATGAAATAATGTATACCCATGTGGGAGAGTTTGTTCGCTAACTGCCCATATTAATGTGTTCTACAATACAAATTTAATGTAAATTTAGCTTTTACCGGCTAGAAGAAAGTATAGAAGAAACAAAAAGAGTGAAGCAAATGAGTATAAAACTATAACTATTGGGGATTACAGACTTGGAAGATGTTTTTTACAACTTTTTCCATTTGATTCTGGAACCGATTTCTTTTTAGCTTGCCATTAAAACCTCTTTACAGCTTAAATCCATGCCCCTAAGTTTTTGTGTGTTTTATTGGTTTTGTCACATTGTTTGCTGTTGTTGGTCTATTTTTAAAAACTCAATTCCAAACCAAAGGTTTTTTTTTTTGTTGATGGAAATTTCAATAGTAGCTAGGAATTTTTCAATTCTAAGCCTTTTATCACCTATTTCCTACTGAATTCTCATTCGGCATGCCTAAAATAGTCCTTATTCTGAAAAATCACTATCCCTGGTTTGGTTTTGTATGCAAAGCACTTGAACTGCTTTGATGTTTTGAAGTTCATTGAAAGCACTGCGCGTCATAAAAATCTCTTAGTCCCAAAAGAATTTTCTAGTACATCCTACCACTCGAATAAGCCCAACAACAAAACAAAACAAAAAAAAAGTGAAAAACTACTAAAAAAACGAACTGAAACATAAAACCATTGTATTCCAACACACACACACACACCGTATAGTCAGGACTTTATGTGAAAAGACTACACTTTCTATAGTAGATACGGCAGCAGAATTCCTTCTAGCACTTAGGATAGAAACTAGCTTTTCTAGAAATGTAACAAAAAAAAAAGAAAAAATGAAAGGTTTCTTTCCAAAAAAAAAAAAATCCAATCCTGATAAAATCTCCCATCATCATCACCATCAGCCGCTAGAGAAGGTGTCACACAAAGTGCTTCACACAGGAATTGAATAAGGCACACACATACAGTAGTTATAGAAAAAAAGGACGAAAAACCATCCAAACCAACGTTACCGGTGATGGCAACGAACGGCAGCGGCGACAGCACGGGTTTGTCGAAGCAACTCTCTGAAAAGCCAAATGGAAACCATTAAACGAATTAATATTTACTTAGGACTTAAACATGACTCCTTTTGGGTTTTGCTGCTACTGCTGCTGCTGCTTATTTCTCATTTCTTTCGCTTTTTTTTTTGTCTGTTTGTTGCTAGCAAATGCTATGCCTTTCATTATATCGCTCACACTTTGAATCTGGGATTTGAGGATTGAGTAATGAAATGAATGTCATTATTATTCGCCTTTGACTCATGAATTGAATATGCATGTTAGGGGGGGGGGGGAGGGGGGGATAAAAACCGATTTCTTATAGTACAAGGATATACTCGTACCTCCATACATATTTATACTAGTAGAGAAGAGGAGCTTTGAAAAATAGAAGAAAGAAAAAATAATTCGACATACAAAAAGCCCTATGATCTTGATGTCAGAGTCAACTGTTGGATCCTTATTTGCTCACACACACACACACACACACACCTACAGTTTTGTGAGGTGTTTGCTAAATGCACACACATACAACCTATAGGGTACAAATGTTTAAGTCAATATAATATTTGCACTTTAGTGGAATTTTGAGTAAATAAAATGAAATAATTGTTTGGATTATCTATATGTTGTGTATGGTTGGTTGGTTGGTTGGGTTTTTGGGATTGTACTATAAGGATAAGGACTCAAAACTGTATTTGACATATATGAAGTGGGTAAAGTCCTTGAAAATCTGGATTTGATGAAGATAAGGGGTAGAAATGCATGGCAAGAGGAAGAGGAAATTAGTCTAAATTGGGTGGTGTCGTTGAATGTTGTTTTTTTTGTTTATATATGATAGAGGAACGCTGATGAGTTGGCGACCTAGTTCGAAAGAATGCTTTAGAGTTTAATTGAGAAGCAAATTTAATCCTTGAACTATTAAGTGAGAAAGTTGAGAACTTGAAGAATGCTTTAATAATGTTTTAGAAGTTAAATGAATCGATTTGATAGAAAATATGATGATTTGAAAATAATGGAAGAAACAGGAAAAAATTAGATCATTTGAAGAGTTATTAAAGATATAAATTGAATAATTTTTATGAAATTTGGAACTGAAAAGACACTATTTTTAGTGATTATCGGATTTTCAGGATCCTAAGAATAAATTTATACTGGTGTTTCAGGGACTGTAGAAATATAGTGAAGTATCAGACAATGGACTGTTTTTATTTATTTTCATCGAAGTTTCTTCCACAAAAATTTGATATATTTATAAATTAGTGATATGTTGGTGTCTTCCAAACCTTGATTAAAGTTAGGATATCCTCAGATGGTGCTCATCATTAATTTATTTTGTACAAACATTGTTCTAAGTCGTTTTTCTACTTGAACTTTCACTTAAATAATTTTATTAGGTATCTTCTATTTTTAATAAATAAATTATAACGTATTTCATAACAATTTAATTAAGAGTACCTTAAATTGAATTTACCACGCACTCAAAGAAATAATATTTTTGTGTTCGTTTGTGGCAAACGAATGAATAGTTTGCGAAGAACCTCTCCAGAAAGTAGTTTGTTTGAAAGACCTTCATTTTTGGTGTAAATATACAATTCACTTGCAGCAAATGACTGCAGAAAACAAATTTTCTTAATAACTTTATTTTATATTTGTGTTTTTCATATGCATTTGATAGTTATGTAGTTGGTGGCGCAAAAGCAACAGTTTTGTTCGAAATCGAAAGGTTACAGGTTCAATCACCGATGCTACGTTTAAGTTCTTTAGTATTTATCCGTTCGCATAAATTGTTTCACCCAAACGAATTAAAGAGTTTCCTGTAAACGATGTTGAAGTCCAAAAATGACTATCCATAAAACGAAAAGTCGTTTGACGCAAACGATTCGTTCTCTTATTTTGTTTATATGCATTTTACGCCAATCAGTCGTCGGTTCAATCACAGGTGTTACGGTACATTTTTTTTTCTTGTATTCGTTCGCAGAAAGTATTTAACTCAAACGAATTTACCAATTTGCTGCAAACGAAACCGGAAAATTATTAAGCAAACGAAAAAGCCGATTGAGCAAAAAGGAGTTTGCTGCACTTAGTTTAGTAATTTTTGTGTCACAAATTTTTGACACAATGCTCAGTATAAAAATAAAAAAAAATTACATTACAAAATGTCTTTCAAAGGATAAATGGAAACTCCTTATTATGATTTGTTACCAGAGCCCAATCTGATTACCTCTACCTCCTTGATTCTTCTTCTTGACATCACAATTTTTTTTTGTTCAAAAACCCAACCAGTGTAGAAAAAAAAAAATCCTTAACAGAACTCTAAATAGAAATGCATGGCTTATCCTTTATCACGACAAAAGACCAACAGTCAAAAAGGATGTCTTATTTCAGACATTCGTTATTTTTTTTCTTTTATTTAGTCCTTCTCGCACTTAAATATATTACATGAAGCTAAAACTGTGAAGGTAGTCACTCATATAAACGATGTAGTCAGCTGAATGAAATATTTCACATATTGTGCGTATAATATAAATAAATGAAGTCCTTTTTCATTCAATTCCCCCTCCTCTTGTCTCTACGTTACTGTGCAGCAGGACGTGTAATATAACAAAATGTGCTATTCACTCTTTTTTCCTTACTTTTGTTCTGATTTTACTCCTGTATAATACTTGTATGTGTCCAAGAGTTTTTTTTTTTGTTCCATTCTATGATTTGTTGCTTTCTCTTTTTCCGTCATGGTGTTCCTTCCCAAAAAAATATTCTATATTAGAATTTTCTAAGAGTGAAAGCTGTCAGACAAAAGTGAATTTAATATTAATTTATGTTAAGGGTAGGTACGAGGTATGTTCACTCAGTGCATGTAGAAAATTATAATACATTTCCCCAGTTAATAAAAAAATATAAACACACACACTCACCTCCCAACCTATCTACCTTCTACTTGTCTAACTTATTATTACAAAAATATTTTCACATTCTTAACATACTGAACTGACTTTATTTAGGCAACAACATTGTTGCATGATTTTGTTATTATTGTACCTCACCCCTTTACCCCCCACGATCCATCTTTTCTGCGCGCTTCATCAAATATTGAATGGAGGACCTGTTCAAACGATGACGACGACGAATGAAGAATATTATAAATGAAGACAGGATATGAATAATATCCTTTTTTTTCATTTTTTCTTATTATTGTTGTTGTTGTTAGTTGAAGCACGTGTGTACACGTAGAGGCATTTAAATAACGTGCGAATTCTGTGTGAGTTTATTTATATGCGTAGGTATATAAATAAATAAGTACTCGAGTTATATACGCACACACTTTTGTGTCTTATCAAACAATAAGACTGTCATCTGCATGATTTTTGACGTGTGCTGTATATTCTGGAGGCATATATATTCAATTATTATTTGCTTTTAGTCATTTTTTGTTGTTGTTGGGTTCAATCAGAGAAGTAATTGCTTAGAAAGAAACGAGGGAGGCCTACATATGTAAAATATGTAATATTTATTTTTAATTAAATTTACATTAAAATTTTACATACTTATATAGCTTGTGCACAGAAATACTTTTTGTGATGAAGAAATAAGTCACATTTTATATATAGGGCTCTGATACTTGTACAAAATATCATTATAATTAAATTGATACACAATTTAACAAACGAAATTGAAAGAAATTCTAACTTTTAACTTAAGTTATGAAAAAAATTGTACAGTAAAAAAAAGTGGCGCCCAACGTAGTCTTAGAATGCAATATATCTTACTGTGAAAAGAAAAAAACAATTATTTTATAAACTAGATATATTTTTTTTGCGTTTGGGGCTAATGAATATCCTTTGAATTAAATGAAAAACATTTGCTGGAAAGTTAATACAATCCCCGCAAAAGTTTTTCATTTGAAGCAACTGTTTTACATTTGAACCAAATTGTTTTACAGCAAACATAATGCAACACAAGCCATTTGTTGACATCTAAGCACCTTTTTGGTTTACTAGAAAATTCTATCGTTTGCAGCAAACGAATGAATAGTTTGTGAAGAAACTCTCCAGAAAGTCATTTGTTACAAAAAAAACTTCACTTTTTGTGTAAATATACAATTTATTTACAATAAACGACTGTAGGAAACAATTTTTTCAATAATTGACTCTGTGTTTGTTGTGTAAATTTGATGGCAACAGAGGGGATCTTTTTTATGCTGAACTTTTTTTACATTTATTCGTTTGCACAAATTGTTTCACTGAAACAAATTTAAGAGTTTGCTGCAAACGAAGTTGAATTCGAAAAATTACTATCCAACAAACGCAAAAGATTCGTTCTTCCATTTTTTTTTATATGAATTCTACGCCAATCCTAAATTATACAGTATGAAACAGAATGACAATAAGTGGCGCCCAACTCAAGTCTTAGTCAATTTTTGTATCTTTTTTTTCAGTCGACATAAGAACATAAAGCCATTATTTTAAGGCTAAAAGTAGGTAGGTATGGTAAAACGACAAATATATGGATGAATAATAATGTCAGAAAATCGATATATCGAACGTTTTTCCTAACTGAATAGTTTTTCAAATAGTATTCCTAAAAAGTATTAACGATAAATCTCTACAAATTGTTCCTTAAACTATCAATATTTCATTTCATCGATATATTCTGATAAAATCAGAATGAAAAATATCTGTCAGTCTTCAGATTCAACAAAAAAACTTCTGATGTTCTAAAACCTATATCAGCTATCACAGCAAAAAAAGGGTTTGTGTGATGTTAAAAACTTCTCAGTATCTACTTTTTTCTTCAAGAAACAACGAGCTATAGAATGACCCAAAGTAATCATAAAAACAATATTTATTTTTTTTTTCAATGCAAATCACAGCCAAAAAACACTCTGTACCACCATAAATAAAAAAAAAAAAAACAAAAAAAAAATTGTTACTTGATGGACTTGGATATTGCTTTTATATACTATTTCCCTTGCCATTCAGACCGTATATAGGCGTTCTCTGCCACCCCCTCCCATCCATCTCCTAACTGCTCCATCATATTTCAATACCAACAAACCTAATGCTAAAACACTTTGTGTCCTAAGTGATGATGATGAAAATAAAACCAAAGGGCCCAGAAAACATTTTTCGTGTTCTTTTTTGAAGGATGAAGATCGTGAGTTGAAAGTGAAAGAAAGAAAAAAAATAAATTTTTAGAAACTGTTACAACATCACCACTACATAGCTCATTCTAGAGCAAACCATCATCAAACACTATGGAAATACCATAGTAACGCCATCAACATCATCATCATCAGAGAAGTGCAAGAAAACATATAGAAAAAAAAAAAAGAAATCAACATAGCACACAGCGGGAAGTTTTCGAAAATGGAATCGAAAGGCAAAAAAGCAATTTCCGTCCTTTTAAGGGTAAAACTTAATAAGCATTTTCAATTACCTTACGCCAAAAGGATTTTTTTTCTTGTGCCCCCACCCCACCCCCGCCTCTTTGGTCCTTTCTAAGTCCTCGTTTGATTTTTTACTTCTTTATTTATATTTCTATATACTACTTGCTGCCTTATTTTCTGTATGACCTAACAGCCGCTTGAATATCAAAAAGGCTATTTTTACCATCATTCTTCCCTCATACCACTCGTTTTTTTTTTAAACATTCTTCTCGTCCTTTTTTATGGTGTTAAAATGTGTAGATAAAGAACCCTCTATAGGTACCCTAAGGTGAATAATTGTGTACCTGAAGTACTTTCCATGAAAAGAAAAGAAGAAAGAAAGAAAAAAAAAGGACGAAAAAGAATTTCCAATGGTGGAGTTTTGACCACAGTTGCTCTGATGTGAATGGAACTTCGTTTTCGTCCTTTTCAACTTATTTGCATTCAGGACGTCAAGTTGGGGACCAAAAACCTTAACAGGACAAAAATATAAAAAAAAACCCTCTAACACCTCATTTTTGATGATAAAAGTAAAAAAAAAAAATCTTCTTTGATTTGATGGTGGGAAATCTGTTTTGTCCCGTTTTTGGCCTTAATTTGTTCAAAAAATTTATAATAATTTCTGTTTTTACAAAAGGACTCTCCCACACTCTATCCCTTGATTTTATTTCTTTTCACTAAGCCCAAGAGGAGTGGGATATAGTCATCATAAAAGAAACATTAGTATTTTCGGACCGTGTGCGTTGGTTGTTTGAAAATTGCCAATCTGTGTAAAGTGGTTCAAGACGTTGCATACCTAAGGAAAAAGAAAACAAAATCAAGGACCAAACTCAACGGTGGTATAATCTCCTGTTCGAATACTCATTTTGTATACAATTTGCATAACATAATAGAAAGTTTTTCTTATAACCAACAAAAAAAAAAAAAAAAAAAAATGTAAAGAAGAGCCTCCTCCTTCCTTCCAGAGAGAACTGATCTCAATTTGTGTTTTTCTTTTAAGCTTCTTGCGAGGATTCTATAATAGCATCAAAACGACAAACGACATCACAATGAGATGCGAGTTTTCAGTTAAGTGCGGAGGGGAGTTGGGGTAAGATGGGATGAATTTTAAGGACTTCATCAACTTTTGGTTTGCTGCTTTCAAATAAAGCCTCAAAATTTACAGACAATTTAGTGTTTGTGCTGTGCCGCAGCAGCGGTGATGATGGTGGCAGCGGTATATAGAAGGTATTTTTCGGAACACTGCACACGAACACTGAACAGGTGTTTCCAAATGCAAATTTGACCGAAATTTCCCATCACATTGTGGCACAAAATTTTAAATGAAAAACCCCCAATCCCTATAGCTTTGGCTTAAAGAACAAACAAATCGTTTTATATAAAATGTGGACTTATTTATATGTACAGGGTGTACATATATGTATGTGTTTAACTAAAATGTGAGTGGGTACTTTTGCTTTAAGGATTATTAATGGAGACTTATCAAATGATATTGAAAAATCATTGATTGTGTTGGTTTTACTCAATTTTTTTTTTCATTTCTTCATTTATCTTCTTCAATTATTCTATTAGGCTTGCATTAAGCTTACTTATCGAAGTTGTTGTAAAAAATCAACAGAGGTATTGCCAGATCACCTTCGACATTTTGAAACTAGGGCCGTATTTTTAGGGTGCCCCTTGACCCCTAAAAAAGGGTTTCAAACAAAAAAAGTGCTTAAAAAATGATCTTAAAATGAATAACCGTTCGAATGCTTCCCGTAGCTAAGCCTGAGCTCCCGAAAAATCATATAAGGTATTGCCAGGTAGGTTACACAACACCTGATACACTACCGCCAGGCCCGTTCTTAGACCCTACTTGGCCTTCAAAGAGGGGTCTGAAAAAGCGCCTTAAAAACAGTACCCTCTTGAATGCTTCCGGTTTCTCAACCTGAGGTTATAAAAATTCATTTGAGGTATTGTCAGATAGGTAACATCACCACCGATATTCTTAAAACAACATTTTTGTATACAATCCCTTTGGAACTTAGAAGACTTGGCAACTTTCTTCAAACCTTATCTTTTTATACTACGTTAAGACTTCCTTTGGTTTTTTGTGGAAAAAATACAGATAAGTCAATGGAATTGAAAACACTTGAGGTTGAAGTTGCTGCTGTTTGGACATCGAAGTTGCATTTTCTAGAAGTTGGGTACTTCTTCTGTAAGGTTTCAATTGAGCTTGTTAATCGAACCACATTTTTGTGTTTATCTTCTTTAAATCTTATGAGAGGAGAAATTTGTAGTTTAACAAGAGTCCAAGCAACGCTTCGCAAAACCTTCGGTAAGGTTTCTTTAAATTTATTCATAGAAGCCCAAACATTTTTGATAAGGAATAATCGCCATATAGAAATGCTTTCCATTTCTTGTTACCTAATAGATTTGATTGCAGAAACCTTATCTTCAAACGAAGGTCTGAGAACAGTCTCAGATAATAAAGTACTATCGAAGTTTGTTCTATTAGACTTGTTTACAAAAGTCTTACAGAAACTGAGCTATTATCTACTTGTTATACATCCCATGAAGAATGTTTACTCCTTAAATTTAATATTGTTAATAAATATTAACTTGATTAATACAAGAAAAAATAATCCTTTCAATTTAGTTTGTTTTTCAAAAAGTTATCATAAAAAAAATAGCACAAGGACATCTACTAAATGACTTAAATAAATCCAATAAGATCAAAAACTTTACACACAAAATATTCTATGAAAAAGAAAAGAACACAGTTAGTAGCAACAAGATAGGGGCCATTGTCCTGGTTCCACCCACTCACTACACTACCATCAAAGAAATTAATGTAAGATAACCTTTGCGATGAACTACATATTTTAGTTGGGGATATGGTGAGTGTATATTTTGTAGAAAAAGACACTGGATTGTGTGTTATCGGGTGAATGGATTCAGTCAACCACACTCGCATATAAGAAAAATACACAGTGGAAGGACATGCAAGGACAAATGCTGTTATACTTAAAACATACGAAGAAATGCTCTGAGAAGTTTACAGAGTAAAGCCCCCTCCCGTCCCCCACTGAAACGTATAAATTGCAAATAAATTGGAAGCAAAACGTCACATCAACACACGCACACTCACAGATCCTTTGATACCAATAGCAGTATCCAGTACCAAAACAGCATCATATCTACTAGTGGCACAAATTATATTCTTTGCATTCGTCCTTTTGAATACAAAAAAAAAAGAAGTAGGAAAAAAAATCCAAGGATTCATTTCGCAACACCAATTTACATCGTGAATAGATGGAGAACTGAGATATGCTAAAGTTTAAGAAAAAAAAAAAAGCTGTCAGGACAACCGACACAGAAGAAATACTACGAAAACTACTATCCATAGTGATGGCAATTTATTTCAGTTTCATTCAATAAAAATGTTCGTCCTTTATTGTGGGCGAATGTTTTTGTATGTGTGTGATATTTGTATGCATTCCAGTCACAATATCTTCTATTGTCCTTGGGGTCTATAATACTGTGATGACTGTACCTACCCTCCAGGAGTTAGAAACTTTTTTGGATGAACTTTTTTTTTTTTTTTTTCTGTATGTGTGTGATACCCATTATTAGAATTCGTCTATATCCCTCGCCCAATCCCGTCACCATCACCATCATTTGACTCTTATTGTGTTAGTTTTACTTGCTATTATACACAGTAGCATAGAGCTATGGCGGAGAAGGATTAGATTAGAAGGCAATATCCTCATTAGAATGAAACGAGAGAATAATACAATATTCTCATGGCTGTGAACCCAGTCGGTGATGGTAATAATGGTGTATGTGAGGTTTAGCATAGATCGCAGGTTCTCAGCATTTTATCCAACTTATATGGATGAAAAGATTTTTTCCTTTGATTTGCAACTATGTATGATAATTTGGTACAAAAGTACAAAAAAAAAAAACACTCACAGGATTTAAAGGATAAGTTTTGCCATGAAAACAGATTTTGGAAAACAGAAATTTTGATTTGCAAAAGAATATTTACAGAATTGAGGATTTACAGAATTTTCAAGTAGAAAATTAGGAAGTTTTTGAAATTAGAGTAAATCATTGATCAATAGAATTTTAGTGTACAAAATTTTGCAAAATATTTTTTTTTTTTAAATTTTGATTAAGAGATCTCAAATTTTCAATGCAAAATTTTAGGTGTTCAAGTCTCAAATGTACAGAATTTTATATTTAGACATTTTTCTTGTGGAATAAGAGTTTGTATCAGTTACATTTTGGATCACACAATCTGCAGTAAAGAAATGGAACTATAAGTTTCTTAAAATTTCATGTATCCTACAGAATTTTAATCAAAAAAACCTTGCTACACAAATTGATTTTGAAAAATTTTGGAACAAGGAATTATTAGCTTACAGAATTTTTGTACACACAGAATTTTTGAGTTTTTGAATTAAAACAAATTTAGAATTCGAGATTTCTGGAAAATCTACATAGATTTTACAAAATTTACAAAATTTTATTCGCTTAATATTGGTCAGCCTCATTAGCTCACGAGATTAAAGAAATTTGGATGAGCAAGTAAATTTAAGAAATTTAGAATAAAACGAATTTGATTAATCGCACAAATATGAAGCACATAATTTTGATAAAATATTGATACGAAATTGTATATTTTCGGAATTTACAAAAGTTAAAATTCAAACAACTTAAAGAATACGATTTCGGAACTCATAACATTGTATTTATCGAATTTTGGTGCAGAAGAATTATGAATTTTGGATTATAGATTTTTATGAATTTACAGAACTAAGAAATACAGAATTCTGTAGAATTCTGATAAGTTTTGCATAAGAAAACCGAATGTGGAATTATAGATTAACAAAATTTCGGATTTTGTTCAAAATTTTTAATTTGCATTGATATCAAATTGGGATGAAGAGATTTTGGATCGTAGATAGTTTATAAACAACCAATGTTCAGATCACAGAATTTAGAACTTAATATTTCTAGGAAATTTAAGAACCTGCCTACAAAATTTCGATTGTAGGCCTTTATATTCCAAATTTTGGACTGAGTACAAAAAAAAAACAACCTTTTGAAAATCAATTTGGCAGTGCAAAGTATTTCAAGGGTCAAGAATGAATTTCTGTTGTGTTTTCAATTCAACCTAAATCCTTATGTTTGCCATTCATGCCTTCCTAATAACATTAATCCATTTCTATTGTTTACCTTCCCCAAATACTTAATCCTTAACATAAATTTTTCAAACAATATTATGACATAATTTCTCCATAGTACCTACCCTATAGCTGCTGTGTGTGGCATAATCAAACAACCTTTTCTCCCATACTCTCAGCATAAAGGCCGACATCCTCTTATAACATGCGTTCTAAATTTTAACTCTAATTGCAATTGAAATCTTATGACATCCATAAAGACAACACACAAAACCCTAACCCTTCTACACACACACAAACACACAGAGTGTGTCTCTCCTCTTACATAACTTAATTTCATATAAAACTATAGTGGTTTTGAAACGTCATGCTAGATTTTATATCCTGTTTCAACTTCAAAGGATCTCTGTGTAGATTGTAGTAGAGTGTAGTATAGGATTGTGTTTTGTAGAGTGTGCCAAGGGTTTTGGCTTTCACTTATGACATACGATGCCACAAAGGGTTTTAACTCCAAAAACTTACATAACGACTTACATTTATTATATGCTGCGAATAGGTAGGGAATCTAGCTTTTCACTAATGTATAGTTGTATTGTATAGCAGTGAGCGAAACCATCAATCAAGGATATACCTAAACTACATGTGTACCTACATTCATTTTCTCTTTTGACTTACATTACATACCAACCTATAAGTGTGGGTACAGTGTTTTGCTGTTGTTGTAATAATAATTTCTCCTCTTCAAATATGGAGTTTTCATCCTGTGTGTGGAAAATAATGCAATTTATGGCATTAAAAACCAACTTAGGCAGAGCATCATATAGCAGAGCAGAGGCATCTCAAGCGATCTCCTTTTCATATTCCTATACCACCTACCACTACCGCACAGCACCGCACTGCCAAGCCGCGTCATCATGTCCTTATGGATATCATATAACAATGACTAACGACGTCGACGATGACTATGATGACGATATGACGACAACACACTGATTACGGGGGTGATGATGATATAACTACCAACAACAACAACACAACAAGGACCAACATCTTATATGACGGTATCAAAAGGATTTTAACTCGAGCCACTAGAAGGAGGCAAGGGCTAGGCTAGGCTATATAGGAGAGACACAGTGCGAATAAGACTGAAATTCAAACCCAATGCTATGACAGAGAAGAGAGTGCGATTCTATGTAACTGGCATTCTCACAAGTTACAATATAAAAGCCATATCAGGAAATTGTTGCTTGACGTTATTATAATTAAACTGAAGGGTTTTTTTTGTATGTTTTTTTGCTCACAGGGCGCACAATGCTACTTCAACTCATCCACAACATGCCACTATGGCAATATAACGACATGGCATCACTACTCCTCTTCGAATCTTGAACAAAACGATGACAACGACCGGAGCGCGGGTAATCAAGTGTCTCTATAGAGATACTCAGCCAAGGAGAATGGAATAAATCCTCAGGAGTATGTAATTGGGGCGACGACGCACGACGCACGACGACAACGGAGGACAATAATAACGACAAGGATTCTATAAGAGAAGATTTTTGATATCCACCATATCGCAGCCTACACCCACTTCTCCCCTAAAAAAAAAAAAAACATAGGTAAATGTATATTTTGTCGTAAAAACGAAAGTTATTGTCATAATGACAATAAAAACAGCATCCATACCGACCATACTCTTCCCCTCCAAGTGTATCTCTACACAAGCTTGCACCTCGCACCCTCAAAACCGAAAAAAATGACAACATCCATAGAAAGGCATCAGATGTCAAAAAACTTGCGAGAAAATATTTAATTAAATCGTTAAAATGTGGTTCAAATTAAATCTTTATTAAAAATAAAGACAACCACCATCAGCAACCGACACGACGACGTTGTCGTGTCGTCGTCGTTTAGACAACACACAGTCAGATAGAACGCGCCAATCAAACAACAGCAAGGATCGCAAAACATAATGAAAGCCACAAAATGTTCCAAAAGGATGCTACACTAGGGTGCTGCTAGGGTGATGCCTTAACTTAGCTTATGAATTGGCAGTCAGAAATAAAATAGTTGATTTTGGGGTGGCTAGAGAGGTTATAATAGTCTCTTGCCAGGATTAAAGGTGGCAACACAATGACTATAAAGTTACTTTACTTTTTTTCTTTTCTTTCTATAAAACCAAACCTAAAATAAATAAAAAAAAAAAAAAAAAACTTAATTTTATAGGAGACAGTGTGTGACAATTATTTCAGGACGAAAGAGATTCATTAAAGTGGGTGTTGCTTTGTATTTGTGTGTCTGATGAAATCGTCAAAAGTTGTGGACATTTTTTGGTTTCGTTTTCGTGTGTGCGTGATGGTTTTTATGTTGTAAAGATGTGCCTTTTTGACATTACCCAGATGAGTCCTTTGGCTGCTTTTATGAGATTTAATAAAAATTAAGTGACAGTTGGCAATATTCCTTTTTGTTTGTTTTTCTATATGAGTATGGATGTATTTCATTTGGTTTTGTTTTACTAGCGCTCTATGTTACCGTTAGGTTTTTATGATAGATGGATGTAGAGGCTATATCATGTCTCGAGAAGAAATAAGATAAGAAATTTTACTAGTTTTTGAAGAACGTATGTTAAGAATATCAAGTGTCAAAGCATGTTGTTTTTATATTTTTTTACATCGCTAATGTCACAGATTTCAGCCTTATATCGTAAAGAAACACTACATCTGAAACTTACGTTTTACAGCTCCTATTTTGACACTCAAGACACTACGTCAAGTTGTTTTTTGCTTACATCGTAAAGAAACACTTCATCTGAAACTTACGTTCCACATCAGCTCCTATTTTGACACTCAAGACACTACTTAAAGTTTTTTCTTGCTTATATCGTAAAGAAATACTTCATCTGAAACTTACGTTCCACAGCTCCTATTTTAACACTTAAAACACTACTTTAAGTTTTTTTGCTTTACTTTTCAACAACAATCCTATTATTCATTTAGAAAAGATTTTAAATATTCATAATTTAAATGTTTGTAGATGAATTGCAGTGTGTAGCATAGCCTCTCCTTTTACTTCAAATTGAAATTATTTGACATACAAATGGTTCTTCCATTTTGCCTTGGTATCTTTCCATCACAAAATGGTTTCAATTGCAGCAACATGTCGTGGAACGCTTTTCTTTTACTACAAGTGGGCTTGAGACCCTTACAAATTGAATGTGTTACAAGTGGACATGTGTGGAACGTAAGTCTTTATAATTAATTAATTGAAATGTTAGCCTGAGTCATATGTACATTTCACAAAATGTGAACAAATCATTATTATTGAACGCCATCTCAGTTTTTTCCCAGTGATATTGTGGATAGTTAAAAGTTGTGGAACTCATTTTTTTTCTTAACTTCAAAGAAGCAGTGCAGTTTTCAAATGTGTCACCACTATCGCGGGTTTTTTCCTTGCATTATTGTGGGTTATTTAAAATTGTGGAACGCATTTGTTCTGCACTTCACAATAGGGGAGACATTGAAATCAGTTCCACACAGTTTTGACTTCTTTCTCTGTGTTATAGTCGATAGATTAAGATTGTGGAAGCAGATTCAGAACCAGAAGTATGTAAATTAGAAAACCTCAAACTCACTAAAATTAATCCACTCTTTTTCTTGTGATATTGTGGATACTGTGGATCTTATTTATTTGCTATTCCAAAAGAGGTGAGCAAGTGGAATTAAGTATTGGGAGATTATTTAACAAGTTGATGCTTTATTTCAAAAAATCTAAAAATGAAATTTGTCGTGTGAAGAACTTAGCATTTCGTTTGAAGAACTTAACATTCAATATCAAAAATTTGAAGAAAATTTATTAGTGGAAACAATTTGTATTTTCCCAAAAATAACTCAAAAATTGGTCTAAATACCGCATGTCAATAAATTTAAACTTTATGGCGTGTTAAAGAATGTGGAATGTATTTACTTGTCATTCCACCAGATAAACAAAACTAAAGTATCTATCTATTTTAATTTGCTGTAAACCCTTATCATTATGAGTTCTTTCCAAAACCACAGACCCCTTCTGCATTCTCCTTCAAAGTATTGAGTAACCATTTCAATTTTGTTGGTTCCATATTATAAAAATATTAACTGATAAAAGCTTAGAAATTCCCAGACAGCAGAAATATGTCATCTCCTTACCAAACAACTCCCAAGCTCCCAACTCTCAAAAAAAATATGAATAAATCATCAAACCCCAAACAAAAACAACAACGGCAACTAAAAAAAAACCTTTGTCATTGGCCTCGAAAACATCAGCAAAATTGATGTTTCCATGGTGTTTTCATGCCTTTCCCATAGGACACCCAAGAAAATCTGAATCCATCATCAATCATCACGGTCAGGTCCAGACAAATAGTCAACAAACTGAAAACGAAATATACCTCCCAATCCCCAATGTATATACCTACCTAGCTTTGTCCAATAAGTCCACCTTTTTTTTCTGGTCCTTTCAGATAAATGTTCAACAACAATTCCATCCATTCGAACTCAAATGCAGTCATACTACACAACAATGCTGGTGGAATTTTGATGATATTACGTTCTAGGGTCATTCATTCGGAGCCGTATAACGGTGTGCTAAAGATAAGAACGTTTTAACTCTTTCCCCCATCAAGCAGATTTCTGTTTCCGAAACCGCAGTTCTAACACCAATATGAATGGCATTTTGGTAACAAATACAAAAAAAAAAAAAAAAAAAAACTCGAGCCAGACGAAAAGTCGAAATCCCAACAAGGACTCAGTGTGGAGTGACAGCGAAAGAAATAAAAAAATATCCCCAAAATATGACAAATGACATTCAATCATGCTTCGCTTTTTTGTCGTTAATATTTTTTTTTAGTACTTTTGACTCATTCTCCACAACAAAAATAGAAAGCAAAAAAAACTAAACACCCCTTATCCGTTAAGCTTAGTTTATGGTCGATTTCGAAGGCGTGTCTGGCCTTTAAGTTCCTTCGATCTCGTCACTAATGCGTTCCACTTATAAATGAAACTCTCTCTCTCTCTCATACCCTTTGAAAGCCCAACATTTTAGTACCTTTTAGAGGACAAACTAAAGACCAAAACCTAGGGTTTGGGACTAATAAAGTCGTTAATAAAAATTAAACCAATGATTTATATCAAAAATGTATTAGTAGAGTGGCTGATGGTTTGACAGAGTAGAGAACGAACTAAATAAAATACTCTTACTCTACTCTGTGCGAGCCAAACTGATGGAAGAAATGAAATGACCGATTGGCAAGGTCATTAATTATATTTCGCTGGTATTATTGGGATCTTGGGATATTTTATTTTGTCGTCCTCGAAATATATAATAATATATTGATGTCTGCACCATTGACCGGGCGTTCATCTTTTCGACACAAATTAAGAAGCTATAGCAGATTTATTAGATGGCAAGAGAGAGAGAGAGAGAGTAAAAGGAGTGTTGAGAGTAATTGATTGATTGTAATAACTCATGGAACATCAAATTCTTATCGTAATACCAGTAACCAGCAGTGACGGGAGATGTTGTCTGGTACTCGCACTGTTGGTGTCGAAAAATGAGCTATTTTGAAATACTGACTGGATTGAAATGTCCAATAATAAAAAATGAGAGAAAGAGAGAGAGAGAGATAGTAATAAATTTGCAGAAGTGAGTAAAGAAGATCAAACGATGAGAAGAGTTAAAGGCAAAAAATCTACATTTGGCCATAGGAAATACATCAAAGCGAGAAAATTTGACGAAAAAGAAGGACCAGAAATTCAAAGAAGAGAACAGTTGAAGAGTACCAAATATTGATGGTAAGAGTCGTCTCGTATAGGCTTCGACACATATTTCAAGAAAGAAATAATACTTAAAAGACCAATATATGCTTTGCGAAGAGATTTCAACAGGTAAATTGATATAATGAGATACCAAATATAAATCGAGAAGAGTTAAACCAGAATGAAATTTAAATCAGAAGCAGAGTTGAAGAAAGCTAATAGAGAGACAAAAAAATATAATGGTGATGTATCAAACTTGATCAAAACATTCGAAGCAGCGAAGAGTAAAAACATCGAATATCGATAGAACTATCTTCTTCTATTGCAAGCAAGTTTACTATAACACTCATTAAAAATGAAATAATACATAGTTAAGGCTTGCAACTAAGAGGAGATTTCAATGATTAACTGAAAATACTAAATTACAAACCTACAAGACTAAAGCCAAAGATTAAGAAGTAGAATTGAAAGTAGCCAATAGACAGAGAGTATCAGATTGAAGAAGACCGAAGCATTTTATAAGAAAGAAAAAGTACTTCGAAGTTCTACATCTATACATTACTGAGAACAACCTATTAAAAGGTCAACTGCAGATACCAAAAACAACCCTGAGTGAAGAATGGCACAGTATTTATGGCAGGGAAGATTTGAAAGAAGAAGAACGCTTGCAAAAAAGTTTCAAAAGATCAAATGAAGCTAAAAATTCTAGAAAAGTATATCCTGAAGAGATGAAGAAGCAAAAAGAGAAGACAAAAGGACAGAAATAATAGAAGAAGTAGAAGATACAGAAGAATAAAAGCAAATATAAAGCAATTCAAGAGTAATTTAAAGCTGAACCAACAAAAATGGTGAAGAAGTAGATTGAATTGATTATTTGGACATTACAGAACAGAAATTTCAAAAAAGGAATAACAGTTAAAACGTTAGAAGACAAACAAATGATCAACTGAAGATATTCGGAAAAAGTCAGATCTGAAGGATTAAGAAGCAGTTAAGGAAAAGGGAAAAAATAACAGAAAAAAGAAGAAGAAACGGAAAAATAGAAAAATATGAAGCAGTATTAAAACTTAAAGAAGAAGTAAAAGTTCTTTGAGAAATGGAAGTTGAAAAAGAAGAAGATATTCAATTAAAAGAAAAATGAAACGAAAAGAAGAAGATAAAAGAAGAAGGTAATGAAAATTTCTTACTGATAAATATGATCTACCTAGAATTATTAACGTTACTTATCCAGTTACAGGAAGAAGGAGAAATAGAGGAACAAATAGTTTAAACATGAGAAGAAACAAACAAAAAATGCAATAAATCTAATATCACTAACATATTTCCAGTATCTGAAACGAAACAAAAGGAAATAGTTTGGCTTTGGCATTATACACAAAAAAGTGTTTATCAAGTCATAAAATTTAAATCTCCCATCGCTTTCTTGGCTCATTTCCTACTTTGTCCAGACAAACAGAACAAAAACCCTTGAAAATAATATAATTTTCTCATAATCGACACATTTCATAATGGTCTTTTGAAAAAAATACAAAATAACACAAAAAGGATACAAACAGGAATCACTACTATTAAACGATATAAAATTAATGATGCGAAAAAAAGTACCAAGTCGCTTTGTGAATCAGGCAGAGGCAGAGGAAGTCATCGTCATCAAAAAGCGAGAGAGAGAGAGTTTTTCTTGGGTCCGTTTACATCTTCAGTTTGGTCGATTTTTTCAGAAGTCTGAGGGTTGCATTACGCAAGCATTTGTTAACCATTTGCACATTTTTTTTTCTACTTCCAGATTATTCTGTTTGGTGGTAGTTATCCAAGGCGGATTTAGCTTTTATTCATCTACTATATCCTTAAAAGTTTTTTTTTTTTCTTCATAGCTTCCTTGTTATCTCTCTTGAATAGGAAAAATAAAATAAGTATACGAAAAAAAGGACATGAAAACAAGAGTATAAAAAAAAGAAAAAACTGGGCAGATATTAAAAGCATCTCAGCATTTTAATACAGATCTCATTTTGAATGTTCACAGGCCATTAACTGTTTTGTGTGTTCTCCGACAGGATATCCCAACAATGTATCCATATAAAAGGAAGTGTTGGTATTTATACTATTAAATATGTGTGTGTATGTTTTGTGAAAGTGACGAGAGATGCAGAAAATCCATGTTTTTGATTAAAGCTGAGTGACTGACAAAATGTTTAACTAAAAATCAACCAACATATTGGAGACATTTGGTAGGTGAACAATTTTACTTTGAGGTTTTAAAAGGTTGCAGGAGAGTAAATTTTGTTGAAAACTTTTGCAATTCAATGATTTGAAAGTTGTGGAAGTGCAGCAGTTGTTTCTGATAAAAAATGACTTTGTTTCTTTTTGAAAAAGAACTCCCAGAATATGTCTAAAGGAGTCCTAACGAAAACATTTCTAACATCAAAAGTGATCAAACAATAAAATTGATTTGAACAAATTCAGAATCTTATTATTAATTTGTTCGGCAAAAAGTGCATGTGAATTGGGAGACACAAAGTGCAAAATTGTATGGAAATTTGCTAACTCAGTCTTTTTTAAATTGGATATGCATACAATACGTTTGTGTTTAAAGTTTTCTATTTATCAGTCAGCATTTCACACGGAAAAAACTAGAAATTTCCTGAGACTTAAGGTATAACTCAATGATTCCAGAAAGATTTCTTTCTTTTTTTTTTTTAATTTCAAAAATGTTGACCAATTTGATATTTCTATGGTTTTATGTTTGATCCTTCAACTGATGACGTCTTAAAATAATAATGAATCATGAAAATAATCCTGACTTTGTTGAAAGAATTACAGTTTTTCAAATTGCTTTTGGCCCTTATAAAGGACTTATTTGAAAAAAAAACGGGCTCCAATTGTAAGGACTTTAACACAAAAGCTCTAGAAAATTGCTACAGTTGGATCGTGTTAACAAGACAAAAAGGACCTCTTGAATTTATAAGAACCAAAGTACCGGAAGTATGCATACATCCATGCTTTGTTATTCTCAATTCCTCTTGAAAAATGTAAGAAATTCGTTTTATAAATATTGAACTAAGAAAAAATTCAAAGTAAACTTCTTGAAAAGTAATAAGCTTATAGAAAATTCATTTCTACTTGATTTACTTTTTTTTCTATAAATAAAAGAAGAAAAAAAAATATATGAAATCGCCTTACAACAAGTTCCTGAACCTATACATAGAAAATTTTCAAAAAAAAAAATAAATCCTGAACAAATAACTAAAAAAAAAAAAAATAAAAAAATCTGAGTGAATCACAGTTGAAATGGAAAATAAATTAAAGCCACGACAAAGGACATTATTTATCGAAAGCAAAAAAAAAAAATAATAATAAACCAAAGCAGCGCAAAAATAAATAAATAAATAATTTTCGATGAAAATCATTTCCTTCCGAGATTCTCATCAAACAAAAATAAATAAGCACAAGCTTTCCTTTTTTCATTTGTCAAATAAAAATAAAAAAAAAAAAAACAAAAAGTAGAAGGCCTAGGTGGGATACAAACTGCCAAGACTCTTTGATCCTTTTTTTTTATTTTTTGTTATATTTTTTAACTTCTAATCATTTTCATTTGTCGTTCATTGTTGTTGTTTTTGTTGGCGGTAGTGGGTGAAGGTATATTTGTCCTTTTTCGCCTTTGCCCTGTCGTTCGTTTTTTCTTCACTTTTTTTTTCAAATCATATCGATTAGAATTTTGTAAGTTTCTTCTTCTTTACTTAGAATTTGTGTGACAGTGAGGGTATTTTTATTCGAAGATATTTGCCACCATTGCTTTTGTTTATCTTGAATAGAAAAAAAAAAACAAGTAAAGCAACAATGCCACAAGGGAAGTGTGTGCTAAGAGGGATGAATACCCCCCCTCCATGTTTTTGAAGGAAAAAAAAAAAATCGATTTTCTAACACCGAATATTTTGAACACACATCCCCTTCCCCATCCCCCTCACCTTAAGGGTATATTCTCAAGTTTTTGGGGCAAAAGGAAAATAGAAAAACCACCCATAAGTCCGAAAATAAAATACAAAACAAAATAACAGAGAGAAGCTACCCTATTATCACCAACACTCACGCAGAGATTACTTGGCTGTTTCTCTGATGATGGCGATGACGACTATAGCCATGATGGCAGTAAGGGAATGTGATTTTTTTTTTTTTTACTTCATTTGAAACAATGGTATATGTCACTATGCGCCTGTAGATGTATGTAGGAGACTTCGTCAGCAGGCGTCCTCCATCATCAACCTCCTCCCCCCACTGCCCCCCCTCATTCAAACCTAAGAAAAATATGAAGAAAAAAAAAACATCGACCCGAAGAAAAAGCAAAGTATGTCGAAATTTTCTGAGATTTTTCTCTTGGGAATCACAAAAAATGAAAAAAAAAATAAACGAAAATATATTTTGAAGGTCCTTGTCCCGGCATCATGATGAGATGGAGGAAAATAAATTTGTAAGCAAGTTCAAAATTAAAATGAAAGCAAAAAATAAAAAAAAAATAAAGAAAAAAATGTAAAAGAAAAGTAAAAACCTTTCAAAGTGAATGAAAGCGGTGCGAGAATAAACTCGAGGCAAAAACCAGTAGCACACAATAATTTGTGATTGCCGAAAGGTCCTTTATTTTTGTTTAGTCCTATCGTTTTGTTGTATATGTATGTTTGTATGTGAAATATAAAAAAAAGGAAAAATAAGAATGCCTACCGTAACACAAAGTTTTGCAAGCAATTTAAGCAAACGCACAAAGGGGAATCCTAACATAAAAGAAAATAATAAAAAAGAAGAAAACTCCAAACTGGGTCATTTTAAAGTTAGAGGATATTGTGATGAAAAGTGGGAATTTCTTTTCTCATTAAAAACCGAAATGGGATTAGACTGCGAAAGTTGTTTTGTTGTGTCGCATTGTTAAGCCCAACGATATAGAATGTTTGGGTCTTGATCATTGGTCTTTGGGGGGATCTTTTTTTCTTCTTCTTCTTCTACATTTTCAATTGAAATTTCTTTGAAATTCGCATTTTTACTGTATTTGGATGTTTAATTTTTGATCCTTAGAGAGGGTTTTGCACAGAATAATCATAAGATTTAAGTTTATTTTTTTTTTTACTTTTTTTTACCCTGGAGAGTCACGAGTACTTATACTGTACTTAGGTAATTTCGAGACTTTATTTTATTTTAGTTTTATATCTCTTAAGGTGTGTTTAGGTTCACATAATATTCCCGTAAGGAGCTATTATCCAAACAAGAATTACAGTATTTTTGAAGGTATGACGTTGCTTGAAACAAACCTGGATTATATTTCAAGACACACATCGTTCAGTACAAATACGTATACATGAAATCTGTTACTTCCTTTTTGAATTGTTTTATTTCAAAGATCCATGCAGTCTTTCTATACTGTTGTGTTGTTGTTATCCTTGATTCTGTGGTCAAATTTTTACAACTAGATAACACTGGTCTGCAACGAAAATCGCCTTCAAACCAATCTAGACTTTTCTAAAGGGTTTTGGAACGCTGAACCCGCATCCGAAGTCAAAACTACCCATTTTAAATCATTTAAAAATTCATTTTCGGAGCAAGGATATTGCAAATTGAAATTTAGGATATGTCCAAAATACTCGCTATAATCCAAATAAAGCGTATTTAGAGGTGGAACGTTCGGAACTATTAATTTTCAAATGCTGAATCCGAAGTAATTCGACAAATTTTATTACGAGAAAAATGAGATATCATTGAAAAACTTACAAAAATTGTTTTTTTCATTGTTTTTGGTACATAATCCAAAATACGAACATTTTTCACTGAAACCGTTTATATCAGTCATTTTGAAAAGCACAAAATATCTTTTTGTATTGGTTTTACTTGTTTTTTTGATTACCCTCTTCTTTACATCATAATTAACTTGGCCAGTATCAAGAGTATAGAAATTCAATACTATCCTCGAAATAAGAGCTTTTTTTCGCAATGAATAGAATATCCCAAAAATTACGGAATATCGGAAAATTATGGTAATTTTTTCAAATAACTGTTTAAAATGTGAATATACATTGATGAATAAAATCAAATCTGGCTAAGAGAGGTCTTTTCTACAAAACGATCACATTTTTTTAAAAATCAATTAAAAAAATTTAAGTGATAGAATTTTTCTGCAACCAGATTTAGAATCAGAAAAGTCCAATCAAACATAATTTCAATATATTATATTAAGGCAAAAAAAAAAAAACTTTTTTTTTGCAGACATTAGTGGAGGCCGTAAATTCAATCACAAAATCTACTCTTTCAAAGCTTTTTATGTTTGTCGTGTTCCTCTTAAGGATCATAATGCCTCCACTACTCCCTCGAGCTATTGTGTATGGTTTCAGGAAATGTGCCTTAGGTATCTCTAAAACGTACTAGGTCCCGGAAAATTAATTTTTATGCTGCACGCATTTCAACAAAATAAGCAAACCACCACTTTGAGGTTTAAAAACGCTCTCCTGCAAAGTTAAGTTATTGGCTTCTAGGTAAAATAAGAACTCACGTAACGAAATGCCTACCTTTCTTGGCTTTTCCCCTAAAAAAAGTTTCATGTAATAATTTCTATTCTCTTTCCACTGCCAAACCTTAACCCAATCTTAATTTGTGTATCCTCCAAATCCAAAATCCATGCTAATTGCACACCTCACTATCTATCGGTCTGCCCTTAACAACTCTAAAAAATCCCTTCCTAATTAGACAACAACAATACACTTCAAAAATGTTCTTTACAAAGAATATCAAAACAAAATCAAAATACAAACAAAAACAAAAACAAAACCAAAAAAAAAAAATAAATAAAATAAACAACAGCAAAAAAAAAATCCTTGAAATCCTTGAGAATAAAGTCCCAATAATAATAATAACTCAATCCGCGCCCATAACTAGGTCTTCTATTGTAGAACCGTACAAACACTCACTCACTCACTCACTCACTGACTCAATCCCCAATCGTTGCATTTACAAATTGTAAATTTCATTTAAATAAACACAAACGACAACTTTTATGCTTTCAATCGGAAAGAAACGAAGACTCTTATTTTAGAGTAGACTTCTCTTCTATACTTGAGAATATATCCTATCCTATAGCTAGTCCTTTGGGAAGGTCCTTTCTCTCTTTCAATCTTTGAGATGAGGGCATAGGAAAAGGCATCCTTTAGCAAACAATCAATTTACTGTCAAGAACTTATTTTTTCTTGTTCATCGTCCTTAGCCCCAAGAGAAGAGAAATATAGAACCCATCAGTAAGTAGTAGTAGTGGAATAGAAGAAGAAGAAGAAGAAGAAGAAGAAGAAGTAGTAGCAGTAGCAGTAGTACCTTCTGTTTTGTTCAGCAGTTGTTCTTCAAGTCTTTTTCATCGGATTAAGGAGATTTTTTCTCAGATATTTTTTTTTCATCCTTTTTTTTTTCCTCCATGTAATGGGAAAAAGGACGATTAAAAAAAGAAATACACTTCAATTTTTCTCGAAATACAGAGCCGAGGAAACACCGAAATAGAAAATTCAAAGTAGGATATCCTGGTGAATCAAAATAGCAACAATAAAAGAAGAAAAAAATGGAGAAAATGAAAAAAAAATAACATTTGATTGTTTGAAGCTCCTCCAATGCAAGGATGTCATGTTTTTTTTTCTTCTATTTTCTGTCTTTCAAAATTTTTGTTCTATGTTCTATAGTCTTTGGTTGCATTTAGATATGTGTCTGTTTTTTTTTCATGCTTATATTTCATCGTCATCGTCCATGATGATGGTTTATACTACAACTCGCAGGTAGTCATGTCTGGTTTTGAGTGATTGAAATAATAATTTACCTGTCGTTGCAATAAAATGGCAGCACAAAGGTCAAAATTCTCTTTCTTCTTCTTTACTAGTAATTTTTTTTTTCATTTCATTTTTAAATTCTTGTTGTCTGTCTTTACTATACTTTGTCCAAGAAACGACTCTATGGTAGGATGATAGACTATAGAACTTGGAACGGTCTATCACGTGGCTGAACAGAACTGAACTTGGCCATATTGTATTCGTCTTGAATTTCTGAATATTACCGTTAGCAGAAAGGACATTATAATCATAATCATCAGCAGGGAATCAGTTTGTGAAGAAGTATTGTTGTAAAATACTTCAAATAAACTTTGCATTGAAAGGTGAATTTGCTATAGCAAAGAATGTGGGATGGATGGTAGGTAGTTGTGTGTATCTGCTATGTCTCTACTATAACGTGTGTTTTAAGGAGGAGTTTTGAATTCAATTCTAAAGATGTCAAGTTGAATAACAATTCAAAATGGATCGGCAGGACGTAATGTAAAAGATGATGAACTGAAAGAGAGTTATATAGAACCTCTGGCTGCTTTGATAACTAAAAAGGAAAATATTTATCTTGAATGCAAATTTATATAAATGTAAATTGTATAAAGTTGAATAACAACGAATAATGATCAATGAGCCGTAAAATACGTTTTCTTATTGTTCAGCTTATTGTTTCTTCTGTAGATGATATAACGAGACTATTATGACTTTTTTTCTGTTTAGTACCTACCTACTGTCACTTTTGAAGAAATCGATTCCAGTTCATAGAATTTTTGTGTTCTTGTTGGTATGTTGGCTCAAGCTTCCATTTGACCTTTAAACACCTTTTTTTTAGGTTCAACATATTCCAATAATCAAGAATAATTTTTTGGAAAGTTAAAATGTAGTTTTTTGTAACCTGTTAGTGAAATGTTGATGAAATAATTAAAAATTCCACAGTCGAGGTCTCTTTCTGATCACTTCACACTACAATCCAGCTATCAAAAAAGAGTTTCTTAGCTGGAAACAGTTCAATCCGCAAATGGTTCCCAAGTTGACTCTCTATGAGGTAAAAATATAGAACGACTACTTTATGTTGTAAAGAAAGCAGCAATCAGAGAAACCCAATAAGAAAGGATATTGTGTGCTTTTCAAAAGGACCGATTTTTATGGATTTTGGAATCCAGAAGTCATACAAAAAATTGGCTAAAACATAAATTTGGTAATTTTGTCTTCATTTGTTCTACTTTGACGATTTCAGCTGAAAATGTTCATATTTTGGATTATGCAACAACATTTCTCCTTAGAACGATGGGAGAACCATAAAATTGATGCATTTCAAAATCTTTTAAGACTACGACTCCACTTAACTGAAACACTAAAATTGCAGAAAATTTGTTTCATTTAAGCAGAGTTCGCATTTAAACGAACTTCGGATAACTTAAACTAAATTCACATTAGCCGAGTTTTATGAAAAACAGTTCGCGAACGAAGAAATAAGAAACAGTTTGATATTTCAAATTCAAAAAATTTGTTAAATTGAAAATTCGGTGACAGCGTTCAAATATTCATTTGAGTCATGATTGTTTGTTTTCACTAAAGCGAATCTCAATTATCCAAGGTAGATTGCATGGAAACTGTTAAAAAAAGCCTTGCAATAATTTTCTTGTTTCAGTTAACCGATTTTTTTCAGTTAAGCGGAGTCGACTTATTGCCAAAGTGTGAAAGAAGATATGACACTTTCTAGCAGAGTCAAATTTTCAGTAAACTACCTATTACTTAATTAAAAGGGGTACAAAAATGAGTGTCAAAACGATAATTAAAAGACGTAGAGTGTTGTTTACTACAGCTTTTTCTCAGTAGAATTGACTTTATAACATCAAGAGCTTTCTTTAATGATAAAAGTGGCCATAGATGAGGTCTCAATACTCAACAGTGAAGGATTAATTAAGAAATTAAGTACTAGTTTCTCAAAACATAATATTGTGAAAGAATTAACATTCAATTGCTCATTTGAAGAAGAATTAATTACCTCAACCTTTTGTCCCAATAGCCTTGTCATTTTGACCATATAAGTTTTCTAACTTTTCTAGTAATAAATCAGAATCGATTACCACATTTCTTTTGCTAAATGTTAATATTGTAGAAGTTTCTTAAAATAAATCTTACTTCCATGTACCACCGTCATATCCATAGCTTCTCAAACCCTGATTAGTTTCAATCTATTTCTTGTCAAACTATATACACGTCAAGCTTCTACCAACATAATATAAACTGAATTGATTACTACACACGCTACGCATATTTCATTAGTATACAATACTATGATGTCAAAATTAACTTGCAACCTTGTTTCAAAAAACTTCTTAATTTTCCCAGCCAGAGAGTAAAACTTAAATACCAAAGTAAAAAGTTTTGCTTCAAAATTTTCCCCCAGGTCCAGAAGGATATACTATACCTCAATATACAACATGTCAAGGGTCGAGTTTAGTAAATAAATACCAGAAAGCAAAGTCCTTCCTTTTATAGACGAACAAAATCAAACAACAACAAAAACAAAATCCCAAACTTTTTTTATACTTCATTTGCTTTTGGATTGATGAGGAATATAATATTATGGTGTAGGTGTAAGTGTGTGTATAAGTGATGTATACCAATTGGACAAGCAACGTCAAGGATATTCGAATATAAAATAAGTAATATGCCTTCATGTCGTATTATTTAGTTTTCGATTGAAAGCATCAAACAAAATGAACCGCATATCAGATTCCGATCGACACACATGAACTGGAACACCACAATCAGTTCTAGTATAAGTTGAAGAAATCCTTTTTAAATGAAGTGTAGTATAGCTTTATGTCAAAAAAGGACCTATATAGGTTATATTTTAGGTCTATCAATATCGAAAATGATAAATTCAATATCAATCGAATTTAATGATGTGCCAAAGAGAAGAAGAAGCTTTACTAATAATTTCTTCTTTTTCTTCTTCATCTTCGATTGAACATAATAAAATATTGATGATGATATGAGGGTGTGCACTTGTCCTATAATACAAAAGCAGGACAATAAGATATAAGTAAAGTGTAAAGAAAAAAAAAATTGAAGCTGTAAGACATATTTATTAAGCCGGGCCAATCAATACTCATGTTACGGCTTTCATTCAAGGATAATATATCCCTCGTTACATTTTTTCTTTTCTTCCAGCATTACACTCATATTATGTTCTGACCTGAAAATCTCGAGAATTGAGGAAACAAAAAAAAAATGTCCTTAGAGATTGGATAATGTAGGACTCTAGAATCTAGAGCAACAAAATAAATGCAATCTAAGCAAAACTGATATTTATTTGATATACGAGTAGGTTATGTCTGCGTATGAAGGTTTATTTTTATTCTCCAGGATATCTGTTGGTTTCCTTTATATCGTAGTTTATTTTTTTTTTTTTTTTTTTGATTTAGCAAAAGGTGCAGGAAATGATTTTTTGCTGCCGATCTATCTCTATCGTCCTTTTCAAATGGCCTTTAATATATTCAACAAAAAAAATTGAAAGGGGAGAAAAGGAGCAGAGAAAAAAAAAATGTGCTACGGGTACTGAAATTGACGGAAAGGTCCTTAACGAACACTGACTGACATTTTAATCGACAGTCTTCCCGACTTCATCGGTTTTGGCTTCCCATTTATCTTTTTTTTTTTTTTTTTTGGTTTAGGATTTGAAGCCGGCAAATACATGTACATCCAATACGCATCTATTTCTCACATACTATGTTGGTTGTATATCCTGGTAATGGTATAGCATAGATATATAATTGTGGGATATTCCTTGAAAAAGGACGACTACGCACGCACATTTTAACATTAAAATAGTAAATCTTGTACGGGGATGGTGGTTTGGGTTAAAAGGATGAATGCCATGCTTAATATAACGGGTATACGGGGTGTGATGGAACAAGGATATTTTCACCCTAAAGGTTGTTAACTGTTTTTCTGTTCTTTTTTTTTTTTCTTTTTGTATTTGTGTGTTCGTCCTTATTTTGCTGATACCTACTACTAACTTCCGACGAACTGAGAGATTTCTGCTGATGGTGATGCTAGAGTTTACCTACCTACTCTGCTGATGCTGATGTTGTTTATCTATTTCTGTCTCGTATCCTTTTGACCTAGAAAATTAAAAGCTGTAATAATTGTGCGTATGTGTTTGTGTCTGGTTATACGTGAGTAGACAAACTCAACGGTAGTATTAGCTATGTGTTGGTCTTGGCGTTTTTATTTTTCTTCTTCTTTTATTTGTTGGGTGTGTTACTTGCTTCTAGATGGCTGTTGTTGTTGTTGTTGTTGTTGTTCTTGTTGTAGGCTGATAGGTAGATAGGATTTATCCAAAAATAGCTGCTTTAATGAAATGTCTTGGAAGATATTTATTTGTGTATATCTATGTTGCCAAATCAATGAATGACTTTAAGAGTTTTCAAGATGGGTTGTAAGAGGTTATCAAGATTTAAGATGATATTTCGAATGGAGACTATAATGGGAGTTTCTGTTTCTGTTTTTTTTTTTCTTTTTTTCATTTGAGAAAAAAGTTGAAAAGGTTAACTTTGGTTATTATGTCTAGTCTTTTAGAAAATGACTCCTAAAATATCTACATTAGACATTGTAACTTTTGTGAAATGACGTCTTTTATTTTATTCAGGACCTTTTTTGTGGAGGTATTTTTTAATAGGACCTTCTCCATAAATAGAAGTTTTATATGATGACGTCGATGGGGCTATTACACAGTTTTATTCAATTTATTACTAATTTTAGAAAGTGGTCTTCACTGACGTACATAAGTACTTTTCAAGTATGTCAAATCATTAAAATATATATTTGAGGAAGAACTATAAGCTACTGAATGGAAAACTGAACGACATACAACCACCATCCTAATGTTAGTACCTACCATAACTAAAAATGTGTTTTTGACATTGAGATTTCATATGCCACCGTTATAATCCAGTACTGCGTCAATGGTTTGAACCCTTTGAAGCTATCCGTACCCTTGATGGAAAAATTTAGCTGATAATCTTTCCGTTTGGAAGGAATTGACTTAAGCGCAGAGCACAAGGATAGGAATTCTGTCTAAATTTTGTCACTTTATTAGTGGCTTCATACACAATTTAATTTTTTTTCGAACTTTCAGAAATGAACAAGATCAACTCGTCGTTAAAAAAAAGTTGGCTTAAATGTATGTTTAATTAAAGGATATCATTAGAGTGATCCATCAACTTTATCCTTAATCGCGTTTAGGTTCCCAACCTACTTATCTTCTCTTCGGAATTGAAAAATGTATGATATCATCTTCCCGTCGAATAGGATTAAATTCAAAAATTGTGTCCCAAGCTACTGAATTATCCATCACCTAGATCACTATTATCCGTAATTGCGTTTAGGTGTCAGATTTATTTAAGCTCCAAGTAGACCTTGTCAGAGCTTCTTCTTGTGTTTCTAGAGAAAATCCAAAATGTTTCCCTAATGTGGTCATTTTATCCAAATACATTTATCCGTAAATGTATTCTTAAATATTCGATTAATGTGACCCAACCCGGCAACTATTTGTTACGGTGTTTAGAGTTTAGACTACGGGTCCGTTTAAGTTTCCTTATATGTAAATTTGCGTTGGAAAAATGTATTAGATACTCTGCCGATGGAATAGCTCAAAAAGTTTGCATAACGGTAGCATTTTATCCGAAACATCTATCTCATTTATCCGTATAGCTGTATTTGGCCCTTAGAACTGTTGACTCTTGTAAAAAATAAAACAATTTACCGGGATTATTTGAAAATACGAATTAAATGTCCAAAATTGAATTTGCCTTTATTCGTATGAGAATTAAGCTGTACTCTTGCAGCTGTACTCTTGCAGGGTTTTGAAATGCAGTACGGTTGAAACTCATAAGTAATTTAAAATCAGTTAAAGGAAACCCAATATATTACTTTCTTTCTCGAGAGTATAGAAAAGTGGCGCCCAACGCATATTTGAAATTAATTTTGTGTGTCTCTGTCTTAACTATGAGCCATTAAATATGTTCTTCAAGGGCTTCATTATGAAAAAATGTAATTACGTACAGTTAAGATATGTAGTGATCAATTTCAGCTTAACTTGATTTATAAAAAGTGGCGCCCAACAAAATCATTTTTTTTTTATATATGATTTGTATAAAATCCAAAAACTGTCTTTTTTAAATCTCAAGAATACGCCAAAACTGAATCAAATTTTCTTTATTTACTTTAGTTTTAATGCAGGAGATTAATAAAATATAATCAGTAATTTGCTTTCTGCTCAAAGACAAAGTTAACCAATAATACTCTTTGTTTTACATTTCAGATATAATTCTCGAATCTATATATTTTCTTCTTTTTATTTTTTCTGTTAAATATTCCTAATTTAATACCTATAATCTGACACTGACAACCATCAGCTTTCAATAGAAAAATATTCAACATGAAAATCAAACCTACGTCAGTGTCAAAAACAATACGTTTGCTTATTCGCGCTAATCACACACACGTGTCAGAACGTTCACTCATTTATATCCTCGTCCTCTTATTTTATTTTTTTCCTTTTCTTCTCATTCTAAAACTATCTGTACCCAAAACCACTCAGCCAATCAATTTGACTTCAAAAATATTTTCAGCTTCAGGTACCTTTGAGCAGACACAAATCCCATCAACACACCACCATAGAACCTTTTATCCATTTGGTCCCAAATATGTTAACATTTCTAAAAAAAAAAAAAAAAAAACAATTTTCACCAGCAGACAAGCAGACAAACCTCCTACTCAACAAACAAAACAAAATAAAAAAAGTATACCAAATATCTTACAGACACATATTTTATTATTTCGACCTTCACCAAAAGGCAAATGTCCTTCACACAAAAAGAAGTCATTTTCTTCATGATTACCTTCTTTACATCAGAATCAGAGTAACGAAATGAAAAAAAAAAAAAAAAAGTGTACAATCTTTTAACACAATGTTTATACCGAGACTGAACTCGGCAAAATATATAAATAATCTCAAAGTGTTACATGTTTTGCTCTCTTTCTCTTTAGTAATCTACTCTCTGTGATAGCTATGACCTTCGTTCAAAGTCCTTAAGGACATTCATTCGTGCATTTCGCACGACATCTGAATTTCTACGCAAAAAAAAGTTTTAATTTTTCTTTTAAATAAAAAAAAAAAAAAGAAATTTGCAAACTTTTTTTATATTTGCAATTTCATGTGTATCCTTGTCGTGAATTTTCAGTTCTTTTGCGTGAATTTTTTGCAGGACTATATACTAGGAGAGAGAAAAAAAATTCTTCGACAAGTTTATCGATCTATAAGAGTCAACCACCAGATGTTTTCCCTACTTCGGTCTTTCTCTGAGGTTACTCAGAATAAAACATGTAAATAAATATTCAGATACGGTCTAGAGAGTGCCCTCAACGCCTACTCGTACACAAAAGCCAAACAAAAAATATAATATTAAGGGAATGATTCGCATAAAATGAATTACAACCATTTTAAGCCTCCTTCCTCTGTACAATGTATTTTCGTTCCCGAGCACAAAATCTCTTATCCCCTTTTAACATATTATACTTCATACATATTCACATAACCTTTAAATGAAAGACGCACGAAAAGAAAGAAAAAAAAAATCCACAAAATCACGATACGAAGACGAACATCCCTTTTGAAACCATTTAATGAATCCTTTTTCATTTCTTCGTTTCATCATCTCCGCCTTCCCCTTGGATGCCCTATTTTCCATATTGAAGACGATGAAAAAGAAAAATACCAAAGTTTGGGATTAGACATTTACATTTCCCTTAAATCCTGATCTCGTTCGCATGGTTATATTGTAGTCGTTAACTAAAACTAAATAGTTACAAGAAAGGATTCGAGTTTGTTCTTTAAGATGCCCTTTGGGGTGGTGACTGCTAAATTTTGGTTGTTGTGAAGCTTTAAAGGCACCAGTGAGAACGATCATTCTAAATTATGGATAAAATATTCAAACGTTTTACGTGCAAGGCATTTACCCATACCACAAATACAAATATCATCCTTGCTAAGGCCCAATAAAGAAAAGAATGACTTTGGAGAAATGTAAGATTTTTTGAAGAAATCATGTGTAGCATTGCTTATTTGTAGGCGTTTTTACTGTTTTTAGAGTTTTTTTTTAGAAGATTTTTCGACATGGTGGTAGGAAAAGAGTCAAAGATACATAGAATTTGTGTTATAGCCCGTAGTAAATACATGTAATTTGAATCAAACTGCTTGAAATTTAAACTGTTTTAAATTTTAATAAATTAAAGTCTATTTTTAGGTGTGTTTAATTCAATAACATACATAGTAAATAGCTTGGGATCATCATTTCTGCTTATTTAAAATGCTCCATGCATCTAACTTCAAGCTGTTATTTGTTCTCATCCTTAACTCTTGTTATGAAAAAGGAAAGGGCGAAACAAATAATTGCATACTTTTAGGATAATGTGTGTCAGTTGTAAGGAAAATGTAGTTTTTTCCTTTGATAATCTTAAGAAAATCTATATTAATTCTGTAATCATCTTGAAAATGTTAAATAAACAACGTATAAAAAACATAAGTATACTTTTAGGATTCGAAATTCATAGGTTATCAAACATTAAGACTATACTTGTATATGTGAAGGAGAAAATATGGACTCAAAAATTGCCTATTTTTCAAATCACTAGGTACTAGCTACTACAATCATCTTCTTATTTTATAAAGAATTTCAAAGTTTGTATACTTTTAGGTGCTTTTTCATCGATTTTCCTTGTTTCTTTTAAAAAAATTGAAAGATTCACCTTATTTTTAATAAAAAGGATTCACTAAGTACGAGTACCTATTTTAAAAATAATCAAAATAATGTCAAACAAAATAATTGACACGCTAACATTTTGAAGATTTTCCCCCCTAAAAGCCTTTATACCTTTCTTGTTAAACATTCTGTAAGCGTTTTGACAAAACTTTTCTATCCCTCAACGTATTCAGCAGAGCCCGAACCAAAAGAACAGAACCAAAAATTGGGGTTGAATTTCTGTCATACCTTTTCTATAGTTAAGAAGTTTTTTTTTCAAAAAAAAAAAAAAAAAAAAATCCCTCTAGCATTAATATGTGAACGTTGTTCATATTCTATATGAGAGAGGGTTGGAAAATAAGGCGAGTCAAAATCCTTAGGGTAGAATAAATTTTATATGAAATCAATGAGTGGAAATTGCTATAAGTTACGTGTTAGATGTAAAACTAGGTCAGCACGCCGCGCCGCGTCGTCATCGGTCGTTGGATAGTTAAGGCGTTATAGAAAGGATACTACTACCTACTTGTCGTGGCTACATATTTTTTTATGTATTTTTATTTTGTATTTAAGGTTTATTATTATAGGGAGATACATTTTAAGAAATGAAAGAAGCATAACCGTCTGAATTTGATGAGATAATTGAAGGATGTGAAAAGGATATGTATGACGTGTTATTATGTACTTGCTAGGGTCTTAAGTGGCGCCCAACTTAAGTTAAATTGTTTGATTTTTTTGTTGTTTTTACTTTAATGCTGAAAAATATGTCGTTTAATAAACCTTCATTCAGTTGAATTTTCCAGTTGGATGATTTTTTTTTTATTAAAGTGGCGCCCAACGCAAGTTAAAATTCAATATTTCATGTTTCAGGTTTGAGCTTCTCGTGCAAAAATAAGTTTTATAAGGCGTTGGCATAAAATTATATTTTACTGAGATTAAATTATCTAAATCCAACGTTAATGAAAAAAATTAAGTGGCGCCCAACATAAACTGATTTTCTGATTTCCATTAGAGTCAAACAATGTTGTACCTACTAAATCTAAATCTAAGTTCATTACAGAAGAATGTGTGTTTGTTTCAATTGGCACACAGTGCAATTAAGTATCGATTATTTAATATCGTGATTGAATCTAAGAGGACAAATGAAATTAATTGGCTTACAATGCAAGTTAAAATCGATTTGTCATCATAATGAATTAAAAGTCCAAATACTTGTTAATTAGAGCTAAGTTAGTTTTTTTTTCTCTACAGTTGAATCACCTATTAACTCTTTGATTTCAAATGCATGCTTAAATAAAATTTAAGCATATAAATTAAAAAATGGCGCCCAACGAAATGTTTTAGAGAATGTTTTATTTTTCAAAATTGGTTTTGTAGTCAGTGCTAGGTAATAACAAATAGATTACACGTAATATGGCACAAAAATTCGTTTCAAAATCATTAACTGTAATAAGAGACGTCTTTGAATTGAATTTTCTCACTCGCTTTGTCTAAAAATCAATCGAAATAATCCTTATTGATTTAACAACCATCAACCCAAAGCAAAGACTCAGCACTCTTAATGACAATAAAACATCATCATCTAAAATCACTATGAGACATTTGAATGAGTCTATTCAAATGCCCAATTTAATGTGAATCAAGGTCAAAAACAATAGTATAGCATATTTTGCATTTTCTTCAATTGTCTGGCTTTGTAGTCAGTCGTTGTACTCGTAGCCTATCATCAGTTTTATTGCTTTCATTCATTTACGTCTGGCGCCCAATGCCAGTGTCTTTTGGTATAATTTAATTTTGAAAATTTGTTTTCTTTGAAGCTATCATCATATCTTTTTGTGCCTTTCAACGGTCTTATCTCTAACACAAAAGGAGACACATTCACACATTTTGTGAATAATATAGACGAGTATAAAATAAATAGAGAGCCCAACGCCTGCCTTATGCTAAGCATTGTCTTCTTATCTTAAAAAAAAAAAAAGAAAATTCTAATAAAATTCAATGTCATAAAAAAATATAAAAATAAAAAAAAAAACCTTCTCCACATCAAGGTCTGACAGTAACTTTCATTAACGACACCATTGACTGGAAAAAAAAATGTATATAAATATAAAGCTAAACAAAATAAACTAAAACACCAAAATAGCAATAAGAAGCCATACAAAACACAGACACGTTAGTTATATAGGATTTTTAGATAGAAAAAGCTCCTTTTCAATTTACGTGACATCATTATGCCAGGACAAGGACAAATTATGCTCGCGTTCACGTACGTTAGTTTGAATGGTGTTTTTGGTTGGATTTTCTCTTGTTGTTTTGTATTTTTGTATCTTTCATTTGAACCAATTTAAGTACATTCACTTCCACTTCCCAAACCATCGCCAAACTATGGGGAGAAACCTCAAAACAATGGCACTCTCTGGTTTTTTGGTTCAAATGTCTAACCATTCATTCAAATTGATGATGAACGTAAGATGAAAAGGTGAGTCATATAATAATTCTCTCCTTTCACTATGTGTGCTCCCTGACATTCCCTCAAGGAGTCATTTACACTATGATATCGTCTTTTTTATTGTTGTTGTTGTCGTTGGCTGTTGTTGGATGTACTTTGTACGTGTTGGATGCTTCCAACAATTGTCATCGTATTACATGTTAGAAAGTGATATCCTTGGGACTAAACGAGGAAGAATGTGGTTCATATTGCTATCGTCGTTATTTTCACTCGGGGAATTCATTCAGTTCAAGGAAACAACTAACAACCAGAGATCATGATGAAGAAAAATAAAGAAAGAAACTTTTTATCGGTTAGATTGGAAGAAAACACCAAAGTGCAGGGTGATAGTTTTCTATATGTATAACTCCTTCACTTATGCAATAAAAAAAACAAAGACTACCCTCGCTTTGGTATAAAGTCATTTTCGAGTAGGTACCTACATTATCTCATCAGATTCAGATGTATGTATATAAACTACTTTTCATCCGTGAATGACATTCCGGTGGAAAGGAATGTCATTTTAAGTGAAAGAAGTTAATTGCTTTCAAAGTTCTCACAATATTTTGTAACTCTCTCTCTCTCTCTTTCTTTTTATTTTCGCTCACTTGAAAGGATAAATTTCCTCTCAAGTTTATAATCTTTAGTCAAGTTTAATCTCTCTAGAGGAGGATATTAGAGAACTATACTTCTTAGTAGAAATGAAAATATCATTTCTTCACATAAACGATGAAATGTTTTGACTTTTGTGAATTTTTATTGGGAATAAAAGGATTTTACTATCAAGAGACACACAGTTGAAATTTTGTGTTTTTGTTGTTGCTGAGATATGACAAATATTTGAAACTAATGATAACTGACGTGATGATTCTTGGGAACATTTCATTTTAAACGAGATACAAAATATGGATTTGAATGAAATATCAAGAACTCACGTTGGGCGCCAATTGAGAGAAATATTTTCTCCAAGGGTTTTTGATCACTTTTAAGACACAATTTGACTAAAAATATTTAGTAAGACGGAGAAATTTTTTTATTTGACTTGCATTGGGTGCAAGGCTATTTCTGGGTCCTTGAAAATCATTCAAACAATAACTGGCTAGTTTCGAAAATATTTTTTTGGGGAACACAGAGCAGTTACAAATATAAATTGATTAGTTTTATAGAACATAGCCCAAATTGCGCGTCAATTATTGTTGGTTTGTTTTGTACAGTGAATCCCACATTGGGCGCCAATTAGTGTTGGGTTTAAACTATTCTCAATATTACGTGGCATAAGAACAAAACCTTAAACAGAATTGCCCTTCAAGCAATTTCTAGAAAAAGCATTTACTTATTCAAATTATTTATGGTTAAAGTCACCAGTTTGTGCGTTTAAGATCTTAATTTGTTCCCGCAGTTAGTGTCATGCTGGAATACAATACTCTTCATTGCAAAATTATACATAATTGTTCCTTTAACAGTGTCTAGCACTATACTTGATTTAAAATTAATTTTCTACACCCTTTAAATTTGTTTAGTTTTTTTGAAAAATTGTCTCTGGTTGATATACAAAACCGTGTTTATCAGTTTATGTTTATTTTTGTTTTGAAAATGATGTGCAAAGCAGCAATTTATTGGTGCAAGC
The DNA here is from genome assembly GCA_948107695.1 of Meliscaeva auricollis. Lineage (NCBI taxonomy): Eukaryota > Metazoa > Arthropoda > Insecta > Diptera > Syrphidae > Meliscaeva > Meliscaeva auricollis. The sequence goes on from OX403619.1 coordinate 8,588,018, forward strand.
ATAAATTAACATTCAACCAATATTTATATTCTACACATTTTTTTTTTTTATATAATTTTTCAAAAAAGAATTAATTTCATTCTCAAAAAATTTACTAATTTTTTACACAAGTTTTATAAAGTTTGTTTTTTTTTTTTTTGCACAAGAGACAGACACATTCAACAACTAATTTATGTAATAAATAGAGAACACAATTAACAAGAAAATTTCTATTCTAAGAAAAAAAAAAATTGATTTTTATTATGAGTTTAGTTTGGATAGGACTTACCGCCACGACTTTCACTATCAGCTGGTTTAAGCTGAAGGGCACGGTTCATCTGAAAAGAATTAAAAAGAAAAATTTAATAATAAATTTGTGAACTAAACTTGAAAGAAAAAGGGAGTGATGCAAGTTTTCGCAACACATTCAGTTTCATAGCTTTTTTAGGTACAATAACGGTGTTGTTAAGACCAAAATATGTAGTGAATTCACCTGAAAATTTCCCTTATTCCTATTTTTTTCATTTTATGTAAGGAAATATATTCCAAGTTTGTAATTCAACAAATAAAAAAAATCTTAAATAAAAAAACCTTACAACTACCATGGCGACACTAATCCTCTTACTTCAACAAAAATACAACATCCTCCACTATATTATATCTCTTTCTCTCACTTTCTTTATATTCTTATAGGTTAAACGTTTTTTAAATTCCTTTTGAAGATTAAATTTTCATTGAGGCAAAAGAATCCAATTTAAAAAGCGTGAAGATAATGAGCCATGAAAGTGGTAACGAAAAATTGTCTTGGTCTTATATTTTTTTTTTTGTTTACTCTACTGAATTTGTTATTCCAATTATATCATTGATTGAACGTGAGGTTTAAGTTTAGCTGGGTTGGGGGTTAAAGAAGATTTTAAAAAAAGTTAGGGGACATAAATAAAAAGTGGGAGCAAAGAATAAGCTTAAAGAAAGTGCAAAGAAACCATTCAGAATCCTTTATAAGGTATAACCTTGTTAAAGAAGACTCTAGTAGATTCCTTGTTGTGTGTATGTATACTCGCAGTTTTGTGATGAAAAGAATTTCACAGACCAACGATTTTGAAAATTGTTAATTCAATTTATTAATAATTACTCTAGATTGGTACGTATACAAAATTATTATCACAGAATATCAGTAAGCACCTGTGATCCTTTTCCTTTTGATCAAATGAACTCAGTTGAACTGCAGCTGAGAGTAAAGAAACACCAGTTAAGGTTTACGTTAAATGAATCTATAACATTGGAACTTTATGTTCCAGTCTGCGTTTCATTTTAGCTATGATCTTAATAAATAAAAAAGTCACGTTGGGCGCCACTTAATTATACTTTAAAACTAATTTCAAAACCCGATTCATAAATGTTAAAAAAAATTACTTACACCTTTAGTACCTAAAAGAAATGAAAATATGCATGGCTAGTTAATAAAAATGCATTTCGTATATAAAGTGAATTAGGTACACGCCTTCTATAACCTCCAACATTATCACATTCTTTTGTGATGTTGTCTTGACACTAAAATTTATTTGATTCTGTTGATCAAAGCTACTAGAACATTAATATAGAACTCGTCATCAATTGAAAATTTGGTCTGCAGCTTTTATTCATATTCTATGCAAATTAAATTAAGCAAATGTCAACTGTCATCGAAGTGTTGGGCGCCATTTAACTGTTATTATTAAATTATGTTGTTTTAGTGTAGAAAAAATTAAGGTTGTTTCTTCGAATGTAGTTCGGTTTTGTGTTATTATGACCTAGTGAACACAAATTAACATAAGTTTAAAGCAAAACCAAGCAACAAAAAATAAATAATAATGAAATTCTCTCAGTTGTGAAAATATAATTATGCGTTTTAGCTCGTTCAATAGCATCTAACTGATGAGCACACTATCGTTAAAGTCGCTTAAACTGTTTGGATTGATTGGTTTTGTATGGAAAGTTCCTGCCATTTGAAAACTCAAATTTAAAAACCATGTAACTTGAGCTTTTCAAAAAACAATTGTCGATGATCAATTTAACTTTTGTTTGCACGTTCGAAAAAAAACAAAATATATGTGTATGTAGGTATATCATTAATGACACATCACTATCTCTTAAAAGCTATTTTCCATCAATCATTTATTTGTTCTTTGAAAATTCCTAACGACAAACAGAAAAAAGCACAGAAAAAAACGCAGATCCCATCACATTTCTTTTCCATTAGCAGTTTTCCATTAAAACAAACATATTGCCATGCAAATGTAAAGCTATTACAAAAAAAAATCCTGCAAAATATCATATCTTTTTTTTTCTTTCTTTAGACTTAAAACCGAATCAGTAGTTAATATGGAATACAAAAAAAAAGACTACAAACAAAAAATCCATCGAAGAATATTCATTTTCCCACCATTTGTTAAATAATAATACAAAAAATAAAAAATAAAAAACTTAAACCGACATTTTGTCGAACACGCCATCATCCATTATCTTGCCCCAACATCCATTACCCGTAATTTAACAGAACCACACCATTGTTTCGTATTTGTATCTATTATTTGTTTTAACTATTTTAATAGTTTTTTTCTTTTTTTTTTTATTTTGCAGCCATTTATTGTTATACAAATTTTCAATAAAACATACAACTTTTTGCCTATCTGTGCACGAAAATGCAACAGCAAATCAAAAAAAAAAAAAAAAAATATCGATGGGGGTGTGCTAGTGTTTACAGCGGCAGGGTATAAAGGATATAAATGTGATGCAAGCATAGGGTTTCTGTTTACATGCATTGATTTTGAAAGATAAAAATGAATCGTTCATATAAAAGTATATATGTGGCTGAGAGGCAAACAAAAGCCCTCGACAGCATGCAACTTTCACTTAACTTTTGATTTATGTAACAACAACAAAAAATCCATATAGCACAGCAGGCGGCGCTGCGGCGGCGGTGATGACGTTAGAGGAGAGAAAGGGTAATGGAGAACGAGTCCTTTACCCCATTCTCCATCTCTCATCAGGGTGAATGGAAAAAAAACTGCTGCTGGGACTGTTGATAACACTCAATTTTCCAAAACAATAGAAAGTGCTTTACAAAGGCTATAAAACGTTCTTTTAATTGCATTTCGTTATTCTACAAGGATGAGTCTATACCCAAGTCAGAGTATGATGTGGAGGACAAAAACAAAAAAAAAATTCCAATGGTGATGGTGTGAACATGAATATATGCGCCCATCTCTATCTATATACTCGAACTCGGGTGCAAGGATATCTATATAGTGGAATGATGTCTATGAAAAACAGGAATGTTTCTCGCTGGACAAAAGGACTTTTCAACCAGAGCCATACCATCAACAATAAGGTGTATATGTTGATGTAGGTACAAGTGTATAGGTGTACATGTAGTGCACACAGAGGAGACACATTGAATGGATAAAAATGAAATCAAGTGCTTGAGTGGACCGTGTTCTAGTCTTGTTTCACGGCTCTATGCTAGGGACATTATATTGTTTTGGAAATCCTTTGCAATAGTTTTGTTTTGTTTGCCTATACTTTTGTCATATTTTAATTTTGCTTAATTCTAAAGGGGCATATATTGGATTTTGGATAAGGAGCGAAATTGAAAAGTTCGTGAGATAAAATCCTAACTTTGCTGTGGAAGGTTTTGCAATTAAAATCAATCAAGTTTCTTTTTTTTTTATTTTTTACTGAATGTTTTATGATATTTCAAAATGTTTCAATACAATGATTACATCGGGATAGTGGAAAAATTAAAATTATCAACCGGAATTTTTGATCTGGAAAATTCATATCCTCAAAAACGAAAATCAAAAAACCAATGATTGCAGAAACATAAAATCCCAATAAAATATACAATTTTTGCATTTTATATAATTTTTCCGGATTTTGATTTTGGATTTATTTTGAAAAAAATTACCAAGTAAAAAACTTGGATGTTTTGTAAACAAAAATGGCCAAACCCGCTCGCGTAGTTATTGTATTATTTTTGATTTTTTCGATTTTTGACTTTAAGGATTTTGAGTTTTTGGGATTTTCTCGATTAAGGGCTTTCTAAATTTGTATCTTTGATTTATAGAAATTTCAAGATTTTTGTATAGCGGGATTTTGAGTTGAGGGTTCTAAAAATCTTGAATTTTGTGAGTAAAATGTAATTACATGCCTCTTAATAGTGAGATTTTGGGATTTTACTATTTTTATTAATTTTTTTTTGAGATTTCTTATATTTTTAGGGTTTTTTTTTTAAATTTTTAGTTTTCTAGATTTTGGGCTTTGGAATTTTGAAATTAAAAAAAATTATTTTGGAAAATTGGCTTATTTGTCTGTAGGGTTTTTAGGATGTTGAATTTTGTGGCTCACAATTTTCAATATTTTACTTTTCCGTACACCTAGTGTAAATAAGTATAGCAATTGGCACAAATTTTTTTTCCAGAATTTGTCTATTTCATCTTGAAACATCATGAAACGTATAGAAAACATGTTTTCGAGATATTTGTATGTGCGTGTGCCGTTGTCGTCGGTGTCGTTGGCGTTGGAAAACACGTTTATTTTTATTAAGAATCAAGATAATTGAAATCTGTAAACGCCAAAGATGAAGAATAGTTAAACTTAGATAGAGTTCGAAATTCAGCTATTTTGAATAAAACCTTCTTGTACTTTTCATACAAAAACAGTCCAAAAATATCACTTTTGTATGAGGAGTTCCACAATTTTGCTTTTGTTTTAAATGTTGCAATAAACAATGGTACTGATTTTCAAAATAATGGAGGTATCCAAAAACCGGAACACTTAATTCTCAAAAGTTTTGATAAAAATCAATATTTTACACTTTTTTTGTATAAATTCTTCGTACCGTTGCAAGAATTTTTTACAAAAAAGTGTAAAATATTGATTTTTATCAAAACTTTGAGAAGAAGAGAGAAAAGTTATATTCGATTACCAAGCTTAAATTGTAATAAATATAAGCAAATGTCGATGCAAGATTTCAAAGTTTCAATTTTACATTCCACACGCCATTTCTTGGTGTGAAACTAACAATTTCTCTTTCTGTTGCTTGAAATTTTTGTATGCAAAGGATTGTGGAACGTATTCAGTTAGTTGTTGCTTTTTTAATAATTAAGCTTGAGTTCTAGTAAAGTGTATTCATATAATAATCGTATATGTTAAAATTTCAGCCCTAAATACGTTTTTGTTCCACTGACGTCATGCATACATACAGCCATGTAATCAATTTTTTAGTATTCGACTGAAAAGGAAATTATGCATGCTAATATTGAAAAACTTGACTTTTAAATATATAAGAATTTTAAGCCGAAATATTAGCTGTGGAATGTAAATATGCAAATATTTCCCTTGCACTTGTCTTACATTCCACTGCCTCTATTTCGTATTAAAGTTGTTTGATTGACTTATTTTAAGTTTTCCCACATGACCTTAGGTTATTTCTCTTGGCGTTATATCCTTAGAACACACCAAAGGTGAGTGCTAGGCTTTAGCAAACTTATTTTAACTTTGATGTGTATAGTATAGTTATACAAATTTCGATTTCACTTGAACTTTGTAGAATGTAAATGTAAATTTCATACGTGGATGATGTATGTTTTTTTTTCAACATAAATATCCACCCTCGTTTTATTTTCGTGCATATTTTTCAAACATTACTCCTTTTCTTGTACTTTTTTTTTCACAAGTTTGAAACTATACGAAAGAATATTTTTGTTTACTTTTTTTCCCCATTCAACTATTTTTGTTGGAATGAAAAGATAAAAAAAAAATGTACAAAATTTCACTTGCATAAAAACTCAAAAATGCATTCCACCAGAAATCAGAAAAAGAAATTACAAAAAAAAAAAATTAAAAAATAACAATACTAGTAGTTATAGGTATGAAAGTAGGATCTATGATGCAAGAACAATAGAAACTTTTTTGAATGTGCTGTATAAATGTTAATGTATGTATGTTATTTTCCTTTTTTGATGCCAGCACAACCCTACAATCCCCCTCAGCCTCATGTGGCTATTGTTAGAATTTGCTGCTCGCTCCTATGGTTAACAAAACTCGGATATAAGCTGCAAGCAAGAGCTTAATGAAAAAAAAAAGCTATAATAATCCTTTCAATGTGTCCTTAGGCCACATGTACATATATGAAATAAATTTTCCTGTTTTTTTTTTTATTTAAACTTTCTCGCGCTCTCTTTCGCTAACCCGTAGTGAAAAAAAAACTAAAAAAAAATAAAACCTTTTCACACGAAACTAACATTAAAAATTAAAAAAATTAGAAAAACAAAATAATAAAAAAAAAAACGACTAAAAACGTGTCGACGATTAAACTGCTTTAAAGCGGTTACGGGTGTTAGTTTGTACATTAGTTACACAGAAGAAAAAAAAAATATACAAAAATAGCACCCTGTGGAACTCTCGACAAAGAATTAACGTAGATTCGTGTCACCACCATATCAACATGCCCCACCCTCATCCTAACACCTTTCCACGATGATGATGATGGGGACACAAACTAATGTTCCTCCTTTATTTTCTCTTCGTCCGTTTTTTTTATATTCTTCACATAATACCTACATATGTATAATTAAATTAAAATACGGTACTCATCGGATAAGTCGTAATAATGCTATTAGCCAAAATGCAATCCGGGTACCCATGCATCACACTGTTTCCTCTCTGCCGTTCCTCGACAACGAGGTTCGTCTATCCACCACTAGGTGCTTTTCACAGGATCCCTACTTCCCCGGTAGGTATATATTTTCATTAAATAAACTGCAATTACTTTATTTTGTAGTTACTCACGTTTTCTTTTTTTGTCACACTAAACTTAACACTCATATAAGGAACGGTTACCGCTCTGCCGTTATAATGTTATAAGTGTACTCACATGCGACACAGTTTAGTTGCAATTTTGTCGTTGATAGGGGGAAGGCTATTTCCGGCTATTTAGAAAGTAACATTATAGTTAAGTTGAAAATTGACTTTTTTTGCTTTCTTCCTTTTTTTTTTTTTTGTTCAACTTATCGCAACAAAATTGCTGAAATAGTTTTCTAAAATTGTTGACCTAAATTGAAGTAAAAAAAAAAAAACACGCGAATGTGTGGTTTATTATAATTTTATAAATTTTTAGTTTTTTTTTGTTTTACAATGTTTTGATTGGTCAACGATAAGATTATGCAAATAGAATGTGTTGGAAATAATCGCAACAAAATTTTATAAATTTGTTGTGCTAAGGGTAGTAATTTGAGTCAGGAAATTCTGTATAATTTTTGGATTGTAAGTTGATTGAATTTTTCGAATTGATAATACGAAACGTTCTAGATGCAGAAGAATTTTCTAGATTAGACTAAGGGTGGGTGTTTATAGTTCCAGGCAGGTAAGTTCGTACCGTGTAAGCGTAACTACTACGAACAAGCATTTGAATGACCTCAAACAACCGATAGTCTCGGATTTATAGATGATGAAAAGAAATGAGCCAAAAAAAGTCTTGAAATCTCCCAGTGGATGCAACTTAATAACTAGTGGATGCCTTAGATCTGCCAACTTGCGCCTTATATGCGAGCACTTTTTATGAGCTCTACAACCATTAGAGAGAACACCAGCTTCTTATTAATTAATTACAAAGGTATCAATTGCGTCAACATGAGAAAGATGGGATTGATTAAATCGAGACTTTCTTTAGAGGAGTTTATGTCGGGAATTGCACCAAAATAAAAAGGATGAAAACCTGTAAGGACGACCAAAACAACATCATAGTGAAGTTACAGCTAATATTGAGGACACAACGATTATATACTGTATCTCGCTGAAAACCAGACCGCACCAGGCTCAGTCTTGGCGAAATGAACGCCCGCCGTTAGCTCTAGTGGCAGCTAGAAGAAACGTGCAGTTTTTTTTTTCAGTTTTCACGTTTCCTCGAAAACGGTTTCTTGTATCAAAAAATTTTATTCCAAAAATAAAGCTTATTAAATTCTATTGGCCTCATATATTTTTTCGTATCTGTAACAGTTTATTAAATAATTCTAGCGGCAATGAAGAGAAACAAGCGGTTTTTTCGGTTAATGGCGTTTACCGTGCAAACTATTTCTCTTACCAAAAAATAATCTTCCCAAAAATTAAAGCTCTTTTATCTAAAAAAATATCATATTTTTTTATTTTCAACGTACAGTTGTTAACAAAAAAACTTTATCGGGAGTTAAGGTATCATTGTTTGACAAGTTGATCGGCAAATAACTTATTACCGTGTATTTCTTGTAGAATTCTCACGTCAACTAGTAACTGGTCAAAGGTGCTTTCGTCTCCTAATTCTAACACAAATAGATAAAATGGGTTTAAAATTAAGTGCGACTTTCAGACCTGCTGAGAAAATGTGGGTGATCATTGATTTTCATGTGATCAGAGATTGTGGTTCCTAAAATTTGAAGATACCTACTTTAAGAACTGATATTTTTCTGTTTTTCATAGAGAACATCAATTCTTAGTATTTTTCTTTAATGTTGAGACCCCAGTTAAATTTCTTACTAATTCTTACACCTTCCAGGAATTTAAAAATTATTTTAAAGTTTTAATAAATTTGTAATACCCCTGTTCAAGTTGTTATCGAATAAAAATATTAAAAATATTGGTATTTCCCACTGGTCCTTTAATGGTTCTTTAATGTTGGGACCGCAGTTCGATTTCTTATCAAATACCCATATTAAAATTTCATATCCAGTATTCTACTTAGAAATTTTAAGTGGCGTCCCTTGAATAAAATTCATTCCGAAAACTTTTTTTGTTTAAAGGACCAATTCTTTTTTTTTTTTTGGGGTCTTACCGTGAGACCACATGTTCCTAGTCCAAGGATTGACTTGGTTAAGGCAGTTTCTATTTGTTCACCAAAAATAGAGTTAAATTTTCTTGTCGCTAGTAATGATAGGTCATCTGCTCCTGCATATACAATTACTTTGATTATCTTCTTTGTAGTGCCATGCAGTTTTACCAAAAATAATAATAAACCCCCAAACTTCAAAAATTCATTGCTCAACTTTCAAATACCATCCTGGGGATTATGTTGGCAAAATAATTGCACTATATTTACTATTATCCTGGTCCCTGTGTAAAGCTAATATAGAACAGCAGACACCACATAAAGGTTAAAGGAGTGTAGAGGAAGGTAGAAATAAATGTTTGCATACCTTTAACAGTTTTGTACCTAAATTAGTACGTAATGTGATTTATTGGGTAAATCATGGAAAATATAATGCCAACAAACAAAAATAAAAAAAAAAGTTGTAATTTTTGTGTTGTTGTTGTTACTGTTTGTTGGTTTTTTGACTATATTTGTTTTATTTGCGCCGTTACACAAGGCAAAACGGGGTGAAACCTAATTACGGTTCAGTATTTTACTGTCCAAATAAAGTACACAACAGGGGCTCACTCTATGGGTAGTGTTTGTGTAACCACTATAGTGTTGTATGGTACCTATAATATTATACTCTCTACCTATACATTAAGTGCCTTCACGGTAATTTCATTTGTCCTGTCGGTGTATTTACTTTGCTTACATAATTAAAACAAAACAACAACAAAAAAAAAAAAAAATAACAAAACTATAACAGCGAGCTTTAATTAACATTTATAACTCCAAATTGTGTGTGTTCCCGCTTATTGTTTTATGCCTTTTAAATGTATTTATAGCTAAAGAGTGTAGAATGTAGAGATTGTGTTAAAAAAAGGCATAAAGAATAGCCAACTAAAAAGGACATTTTAATGGTTCTGATGGGGTGAAAAAAAAGTAACAAAATTTGAATTATAGATTAAGGCATAATGAAGTGCCTAATGAATTTTAAGGACAAGTTCCGGTATATAGAATCCTTTATTTTGTATATCCTTTATTTTGTATATCCTTCATTTTTTTGTAAGCCCATAACAAAACGAAAAATCTCAACTCACAGTAAAAAGGATCCTCCTTACGCACTAATTCCCATTCAAGTCTAAAAGTCCAACAGAATCAAGACTAATACCCATAATTAGCACATCCTATAAGCTTCCATACACACAGCATTCCGGCAGGACTTATTAAAATAATAATATTCATCTGACAAAAGCCCAGAAGCCTGCACATTACCACTAAACACAGCCTCTTCCTTGTATTTCAGATAAACTCCTAAATGAGTGTCTATAAATAATTCACCAGGTATTTCATTCCTGGGGCAACCTTATAGAAAGAAGTCTCATGGTGGCCTTGGCTTATTGTATTCATGCTGCATCAGAAGAAAGGTGGTGTACCAACATCAACCTCTCTTGTTATTGTAAGGTCCTGTGTCCAACACTATTGCCATTGAGCCATAGCAGAAGAGCAGGCATTAAAAGACCTTCGTTTCGGTTTGGTTATTTAGACATTTTTAGCTTTCCATTTATTTTTATTGTTTCTTTTCTTTTTTTTTTTTTTTGTAAAGCTATTGAATCTATTTCCTCTTTCATCTCACTCGCTCTCTCTCTCATTTTCTATTGTTTTGTGAAAAGGATAAGTAGCAAAAATCGTTGTGCTTAAAATACTTAGCTAAATACAGGATTAATAGAGGATTTTGTAAAACGAAAAATGGAAACGGTTTCTTCTCTATATAATAGCAACCTATACTCTTCCTTACTTTGTGGCAGAGCTCTTGCATTTAATCTGTGCTATAGAATATAAGGTATGAGTTTAACTAACTAGAAGGATGCTTGTTTGCTTTTGCTATTGAATTGAAAAAATAAAAAAAAAAAACTGAAAAGGATAAACTAAACAACAACTGTTGCTTTCGAATGGTGAATAATTATTTTTCCAAAAGAGGAATAAGAAAATTCAAATAAAAAACAAAAACGGCATAAGCTCCCCCAAGAAACGAAAGAGAGTATACAAGTTTAATTGAAACAAACGATTTAGTGGGGTAATTTGTTTCGATGGATTTAGTGCAGTTTGACAGATGGAATTTAATTGAAATAGTGATTTACATTTTAGTGTATAAAAAATTTACATCATCCAGACAGAGGGACAGACAGATACATTTTGTATTCAGTTTATTCAATGTAAATTATGGTTATTTTAGAGCTTTCTTGTTTGTGAATTAACAAGTTGAAGAAAGAAAAACATAACAAATTATAAGCAAATAGGGTTAGTTAGTTTTTGTTTTCAGAAAGTCTACCTCAAATAAATTAACACCCCCAACAACATCAAAAAATAATGTTTCCAGAAAAAGACAGTAAAAAATAATTTCTAAATGTTAAAATACAATTTTTTTTTTCATTCTAAAATTAATGTATCCATATACAGTCGGTTCCGATTAAACTAGAACACTAAAATTGCAGAAAATTTGTTTCAGTTAAGACGAGTTCTCATTTAAATGAACTTTGGATAACTGAAAATAGGTTCACATAAGCGGAGTTTTATAAACAAAGTTCGAGAATGAAGAAATCAGAAACATTTTGACATTTCAAATTGCATGGAAACTGTTGAAAAAAGCCTGGCAATAAATTTCTTTCTTCAGTTAACCGATTTTTTCATTCAAGTAGAGTGCAGTAAAGCGGAGTCGACTGTAGAAAAACTTTACAGCTGTCGAAAGTCTCGAAGTCTAACACTTAGGAAACCCAATGTTCTGGGAACCTTTAATCCGGAAACAAATAAAAAAAAAAAATAATTCAAAAACTGAAAACAAAAAAGAAAATCTGAAATTAAAATTTCCAAAACAATTCTGAAAGCAAATCCAAAATTTTGGAAACCCTTCATCCGCAAACCACAATACAAGAAAAAAAAAACGGACATAATCCAGAATCACAAAAGTTCAGTATATGCAAAATTCTTGGATTATAAATTTTTGTACAAATTATGTGTTTTTTTAGTCGAATTTTAGATTTAAAGGATTTTGAATCTTCGGGCTTACGGTTAATTTTTTCGAGTTTTAGAATTCGTTATTTAAGCATACAAATTCCATGATGTCCAAAATAATAGAAAAATAATCCAAGAACTGAAAATATAAAACTCGGTAAACCTCAGAAACCTTAGAAAATTACAAATTCAAACATCCCGGATTGTAAATTTTAGCTTTCGGAATTTTGGATTTTGAAAAATTTCGGGTTTTTATGATTATTTTTTTTTCAGTTTGTAATTTCGAATTATTATAGCTCGGTTCCAAAAATTTTGGCTTTTGGGATTTTGAAATTTTTAAAATTTGGAAATTATCGTGTTTTCGGACATTTGGATTTCTCCATTTTAGACCTTTCAATGATTTGGGTATTTTTAATTTTGTATTATCCCGAATTCCACAAATGGGTAAATGGATACTCTTAATAAAATAAGTAAACGATTTCCTACCCAAAAGAGGGCATGAGAAGTGAGTGGGACCCATTTAATTTATAATGAGAGGGAAAACTCTTAAGTAGTTTGTCACATGGTATTTTTTTTTATCAAGAGAAACGGTGTAAACCAAACTACCCATGATTTACCAAAAATAATACTTCTTCTTATTAAAAGTTGAGGTCCAAAACAGACAATTTACATTCTTGGTTTGATAAAACGCAAATATTTGTTGAAATTCAACATTTATTTTTTTTTACTGGTAGTGTGTGGTTCTTTTCTTGTTGAACAAACTATTATTCTTCATCTCTTAAAACATCCCATCACATGCGTATTAGGTTTTCCCTTGCCTAACTATTCGAGTTTATGGAGTTTCTGAACCAGTTTTGCAAAGTTCGTTTGCATTTCAGGGAAAAAAATCAAGAAAAAAAATTGCTATACTTTATCTTGATTATGGTGGTTTTGATAGTATAACCCCCTCAGGCAATGTTCCCCCATTTTTCAAAAAAAAAAAAAAAAAAACGCAAACAGAAAAGAAAGAAAAATCAGCATCCAAGTAAGCTAGTTTCCAGCTTAACAAGTTTTACCCTTACCTGGGCTTCACAGTTCTTCTCAAAACACCCTCAGTTTTTTTTTTCATTTTCATTTTAGTTTAACCTACATAAATGCGGAAAAATTCCTTCATCAATCCACCCACATCCATTTTCCATGTATCTCTCTCCCTCTCTTTGCCTTTGTTTTTATCTCACTCCTGCCTAATTTACAGTACAGCCCAACAGCAGGCAGAATACCAGAGAGTGCCAGAAGTCGTATATTTCTTCTCATGTTGTAAGGTCCTTGTGCAATTAAAAATGCTATTTCCGTTTCGTTTTTATCATGTCTGTGCCATTACCATCATCATCGCAGTCGTTATGATTATTGTCTTTAAAAGCACAGGGGTGGTTATTTTATATAATTTTTTTTTCTTTCTTTTCCTTCATGGGGGCATACTGTTGGAAGAAGAAAAAGGTGTATAGAGATATGTAAATATAGTCATTTACTTATTACCGGAATTTTTTTTTTTTTGTTTTTAATTTTACTCTTCTTGTTCCTTCAGGGAGGAAATGAGCGAATCGCTTTATAATCTTCATGATGTGCCCCTTTTTTTGGTTGAAGGAGAGAGAGAGAGAGAGAGAGAGAGTTGGGAGGAAAATTATGTATATTTTTGATTTATTGCTTAAAGATAATTTTACGATCACATTGAAAGTAGTAGCCTGTGCCCTGTGCCATCTCTGTGTAAAATATGATGTTTTTTTTTTTGTTGTTGTAAGCCCCCTCATATCGCAAACGAAGCGTGGATTGGTGGAACTTGTTCAAATTATATTTATAATTCATAATAAGCAATTTTAAGGAAAAAGGATTTCTATAATAAATAAATTGATGAGTAATGTGAACTTGAAATACCTACTTACTACTTAGATCCTTCAAGAAAGGATGTAAGAGGAGTTAAAGTAATTATTACGGTTTCTTGTTTTTGTATAACAAAAGGAAGTGAGAGATACGGGCATTAAAGCAGATGATAGAACAAATTCAATGGATCTGTGTTGAAATAAATGATTTTGTTTAGTTAAGCTGAAAAACTGGTAGGTATAATATTTATAGGAAATTACTATGCGATAACAATGATTTATTACTTTTTGGTTTTATGTATAGTTGTTGGTATAAAATTTTGCATAAATTTAATCGCTTTATCGAAGACAAAACAGTAATTTAATGGTTGCGTAGGTGGAAATTCATACTATGACCCATAAGTCGATTATAACCGGTGAAATAGTAACGATTGTTATAATAGAAACAGTCCGGATGAATGGAATCATCATGTAGCTGTCATCTTGATCAGAAATAATATTATGGAGTCAGTAAGCAGCAAGAATACATGTTAAGAAATTTTTTAGGATCTATACCACCGGTATATGTCACCGTAGAAAAAATTTGTCTTTTTTAAGAACAGCACTTAATGGTAGAAATCTTTCTAGTGTATCACCGTGATGCGGTTAATTCGGCTCCCTATCCTTGGAGTTATACTAAAAACCCATTTGACATAGCTTTGAAAAGTCCCACCAAAATCCTTGGAGGTGTTAAAATAAAAAAAACAAGTTGTTGCCTTTTTTTAAATTTTTTAAGTTGAATGTAACTCCACCTGTAGCTGGACAGGATTGTATAGCAAGGACACTCTTGAAATGAATAAAATATTCTCCCAAAAAGAGAAGGTTCTAAGACAAAAAAAAATTTCGAATTGTGTGTCCCTGCCAATCTCCACTTACAATGCCACCATTACGATCTATGGCGTACAGATTTCCATAGGCCGATTCTGGCTCCTGGAATCAGAAGGGTAGGGTGGTCAGCTATTATAGATTTCTGAACAATCTTAGGTCTGTTTTGGTTCTGTACCGTAATCAACAAATTTCTATGAATTTTGAGTCCAAGTACAATCAAGTTCATTGAATTGGTGGTTTCGGCAGTACACAAACGGACCTGTTATTAAGATAGGATGTCAAAAAGTTGATCAAAATCTTGGAGCCGTTTAGAAATATAAAACTACTATATGGAAAAAATATGTATAAAGTTCATCTTTTTATTTCTATTCGACCTGCGTGCAAAATACTTCCACTTTCAGTATAACCCTTACATATAAAAGCTTCAAAAACATCCAAATAAAAAAAAAATAGGTCACCACTTAACATACCACTTCGATAAAAAAAAATACCAAAATTCTTGAAATCATGTTTGTCAAAAATTATGTTTTTTTATGATTGAGGTTGTTTGTAGCTATTTCTATTTTTTTTTTTTTCTGTAAAAGTACTTTAAAAAATTACGCGAGTAGTAAAATATTTAACCCTTTCTATCTAACATCCGTCTTGAGAGCTGTGTGCCTTGTGTCCAAGATATTAAGGCCTATATTTATAGATTTATTATTTTTTTCTTCCTCATAAAATAACCCCATCTTCCCATCACATGAATAACTCTTCAGAAAAGATACATTTGAATCCATAAAATTTCCCTATTCTCCTCTCCATCCCCCAGTAGAAAAAAGGATATATATATTTATTGCTACAAGAAAAAAACCGCTAAAAATAATTCAGTAAAAGGCCATTTTCAATGAAACCCTAATAATACTTAACTTGGCCTTGTTTCTGTCTTTTTCTCAACTTAACTGACTGACCCTCATTAAATTTTAATACAATCAAGTTGGTTTTCTTATAAGGGAGGACTATCTCTCTTTCCACAATTTTATTGCATTCCTATTCCCAATTTTCGTTTCGTTTTTTTATTTTTAGCAAAAAAAAAAATTTATAGCAACAAGATGCGCGCGTGACATCAAGCTATATCCTATATTTCCTGTTAACCAAATTACCGGCATTTTATTTCAAAAAGATACTCTAGTCGACACACACACACACACCTATATTAATACAGACAATTTTTTTATGATATTTTGTAACCAAGTTGAAGTTAGAAATCAATATCGCCTCTTCGTTTCGAATATGGCACACGCAACCTTTTTTTTTTTCATTTTCGGTCAAAGGCAAATTGATGAGTAATTGGATAAAATGTATATTATAAGGATGAGGCTTTTTTTTTAAGGATTTTATAGTACCTCTACATCATATCGGTCATTGATGATAAATTATATCAAAAAAAAAAAAAAAAATATATCGATTTGACAAATATAATTTGAAAGGGTATTTGAGTCATGAGCTAACACGCGCCGTCATCGGTCGTAAAAAAAAAAAAAATATTGTATCCTTACTTCTGATCATCACATTTAGAAAAGGACATACGAGTGTATCGTTTGGTGAATAGAACATTCAAGGATATGCACATGTCTCAGTAGAAAATTGCATGTCCAGTGACGGTCGTTGAACGCAACCAATAAAATTGATTAGTAAAAGCGGCTTAGATGTTAGCCATTTTTTGTTGGGAATACCTATCGGCGGTGACTGACGTAAGGAATGAAATAGGAGCCAAATATAGGTCAAATTCGTGTTTCGTTTTATTTTTTCTGTTGTTGTTGTAAAACTGGACAGACACAGACAGCCAGGCCATAAGTGTGTGACGTCTGACAGCTGGACTTTGGTGTTTTGTAAATTAGAGAGCGTTTTCCTTTTTTGACGGGCGGGCGTTGATAGTTTGAAATGTGAAAATTGATTGGTGTTGGTATTGATTTTCTGTTAAACTGTAGTCGGAAAAGAATTAATTTTCATCAGCGAAAAAAAAAAACAAAAGGGCATGAATCAAAATACAATTCACAGTCAGTTTAATCAAAAAAATATATAAAAATAGGGACATTTTTTGAGAAAATAATATTCCAAAGCGGATACTTTCAATAGATCTAACCCAAGAAGTTCGTTGGTATAACCAAAAGATGCACTTTGATTTGAAATGAGTAAAAAAAGCATATCAGCTGACAATTCATGGATTGTAGTCCCTGAAATAATAGGTGGCTGTATACCAATTAAAAATCAGTAATAAAGGATAGAACCATTAAAGTGTTTCGATAAGTTCTCAATAATTTAGCTAGTTTATTTCTACTTTCCAGCAGTTTCAATCGATACTGATCAAAAATTGGTTAAGCAGCCCGAAACAGAATTTTGATAACATCTCAACTAACGAAGTATTCAGCAAGTGGTATTTCGGTAACTGCTACTGATTATTTTGAAAACTGCTACTTATTATTTCAGTTAGTACTATCAAATATTTCACTAACTCTGTAACTAATAAGTACTGACTATTTCCCTTCTACAAGTTATTATTCCTGGTAATGCTACCGATTATTCCAATAACTTTCGCTCTCTTTAACGACTATTTCAGCAACTCTACTGATTATTTTCGTTACTACTTTCAATTTTTTCGGTAACTGCTACTAATTATTTCCGAATGTAGTATTGATGATTTCGATAATTGCTAGGTACTGATTATTTCTGATAGTACTATTGAATATTTCAGTAGGTTAAGCGGACAACTGATCTTGTAACCGTCACACTTAGAGCAATGTAGATTAATAGCGATACCCCAGGAATTGTGATTCACATATAAGTATATGAAACGTATGATTTCTGAATATTTCAGTAACTCAGTATCTGACATATACAGACTATTTTCTCACTGCTAGTTACTATGCATTGGAATGCTACCGATTATTCCAATTACTTCTTTCATTATTTCGTTAGTATTTTACCGACAATTTCAGTAACTTCTTCTGATTATTCCCGTTACTACTTTCGATTATTTCGGTAACTGCTACTGATTATTTCCGAAACAAAATTGTCATCATAAAAAATAGCGACTGGTGAAATTAAACATCTTTTACTTTTGCAAGCCTAGAAGCAGTTCAGGGATCCTAAACCCTTTAAGCACCTTGCGTTTGTGCAGGTCGTTTTTGGGAGACTAGATTTATAAATCTGTGAAAAATGTTGGCTAAGCCATTTACAAAATATCAATTCTAGTCTTAAGCGAAGACTTTTATTAAAAATAGTGAAAAATAAATGAATTGCACTAAAATCGTTACCAAAATATAAATTATTCTTTCCAAACCCACTGTCACTATGCAAACTTCTCTACCGCATATCTTCCATCAATACCTTACCTACTCCCTTTACACGCCAGGACAATTTAAAGTTTTCTAAAGAATCAATAACACAAGAAAAAAAAAAGAGAAAAACCAAAATGAATGATACAGAGAGAGAGAGAGAGAGAGGGAGAGAAAAAATCAAAAATTTATTCGAGAAAATTGTATTGAAAAGCAATACACCTCAGGGTTTAAAATTTTACATTCCACCTAACCAGAAAATATATAAGGGATACCCCTCTTCTTTCTTATACAAAATTCCAATTCCAAAATACTCTATGGTGAAGCCCAACATCTTTTTTGAAGAAAGCAGCATAAGAAAAAAATTCAAAAAAAAAAAAACACAACCAAACAATTCAAGCTACGAGCGAATAAATTTCAGATTGATCAGCATGTTTCGTTAGAGGTTGTTCGGAATATATTTGAATAATTCATCTGTCACTCTTTTTTTTCCCAAGCTCCCATACCTCTTTTATTCGCTTTACATCCCTTTTACCTAGTACCTACACCTACACCCACCTCTATACTATATCAGCAGCGTGTATCTCATTAACCCCAATTTTGTCTCTGCAACCAAAATTTAAATACGAATAACGAGGACGAAAAGGAATAAAGAAGAACAACAACAAATTTATATAAGCAAAATCCATCAAGTTGTACCCTATAATGTTCTCCATTTTTCCTTCATACCTTCTACAAGCTACATCACCCTTCTCAAAAATGGTGACACCACTGTTTCGAGATAAATATAGGAACACAAGTTAGAGGCTAAGGTATGTGAGGCATCACAGGCTAAGTTAAGCCTGTGTGTCGACTCGGTATGTTAAATGCATGAGTGTGTGTGTGTGTTTGGTTATGCTAACCTTGCATATACAATTAAGAAGGACGAAATTGTTACGCAGCACAAATTAAGAGATTTTTTTCGTTTTATATTTTTTTGTCAACAACAACCCTTCGACTCCCCCACCCTGTATGAGTTCAAAAGGAATATAGGGCGCACCAGGAGAAAGAAAAAAACCGGTACCAGCACTCTATATAGTGAGCGGCAGTTGTACAAAAGAAACGAAGGACATTTCAAGGTGTATACCCTTTGGATATAAATCCGGGTTTTATTATGTGTTAAGTGCTATCTGCAATTTACTTTCGTAAATATTTAATCGCTCCAAGGATACACATATGTAACCATCACATGCGTTTATATATATTTTATGGGGGTACGTACCTCTACATTTATATGGAACTGGAATGAATGGGTGTATTGTGTTGTTTTGGGAGAGTCAAGTCAAAACCAAACCAAAGTCTAAAATTAGCTTGAATTTTTTTGAAAAAAATAAATAAATAAAATAAAAGCAAAAAGTCTAAGGACATAAAATCCTGCCTAAAGATTCATTTTTGCCATCGAATAAGAAGACGACGCAAAGAAATATTTGTATTTTTTGCGGCGAAAGGAGCAATAATATTGTGTATATCTTCGTCCTGTTAATGTTTAGTGGCGTTTTTATTGCATATTTAATATAAATATACGGTGCTACCCACACATCGTATCTTTTTTTTTTTTGCTTTTTTTGGAAGAGGGGGTGTGGTATTAGAGTGTGTTACCGTTATTCATGGAAATTAACCACATTGGTTTGTGGGTAGCAGCAAAAGCACACAAAAAAGTGAATACGATGAGAAAGTAAGAGTATGGATACTCAAGGACATCACGAATTCACAGTGAATGAAATGTGCCGTTGTAGCACTGTTCGAGTAGATATTGCAGTCCCACCCTTAAAATATATCAAAGAGAGAGAGAAGATGTATTATTATTAATGTTTTAGGCCTGAGCTTTGACATTATTCTTGGAGTATATTTAATGTATAGGGATTAAGGCAGGTAGGTTAGATATATGGCTCTTCATAATAATTTTGAAGCCCTCCTTTGACCAGCAGAGAGCCACACATCATATGATAGATAGCCCTTTGGACCTTAGGAGTATATAATGAAGAACCATGGTGTACCTGTGACAAATAAGGTACAACGACAGAATATTATTTTGTTTTTGCACATGAAGAATTTAATTCCACAGAGGGCGGGCAGTAGAAAGTTATTCATCACATATCAAACAAAACAAAAAAAAAAAAAAAAAATTACCTAAGTTGAATTGGGTTGTAAGGTACACCACAAAATATTATATGATGAAGGTATTAAGGTCGCTGACATAAAATCGCCTTGAGAGAACAAAGTATCTATTAATTTCAAAAGGAGAAGAACCCATTATTATACGTACATATAGGTAGCAGAGACTGATGGGTGACATTGTAGACCGAAGTGGTTATTTTTTTACAGAAGGTATCACATAATTATTTTTGGATTTAAATTAATTTCATATAAGAAGATTGGTATACCTACCTCAGGTGATTTATGAAAAGATCATTGATAAAGTCCTTAGAGAATAACTACGAAAATGGGGTTTTGTTGTCCGAACTTATATAGTGACTGATGTTATCATTGCTCATAGATTAAATTAATAACTCTCCACAGCATTGATGGGTATTTTCGTGTTTTTATATTTGTTTTTGTTTTGCATCATTTGAAATCAATGAGAAGATAGAAATGTATTTGCAACAAAGCAAATTGTTTTTTTTTTTCATAAATTTAATCATTATTTCAACTCTCCAAAAGCTGTAGACTTTTTTTTATATGAATGAATAAATGTACAAAACAGAATATTATTTGTATCTACAAAATGCAGATAACTCTCCACAAATTTTGTAGATTTTTATTTTTATAAAACACGATATAAATAAGAAAATTGAAATGAAATTACATCAAAGCAAATAGTTTAGTTTATTCTCCAAAGTTTGTAGACTTTTTTATAAAAATATCCAAATTAAACATAACATTTGGATGTCTCACACTTTGTACTAAGTATAAAGTTTCAAAAAAACCCTTACGGATTAATCCGTTAAGTATCATTACTCTGTTAGTATCACGGATTACTCCAGCCAGTCCATCATTTTTCAGCTAGTATTATACATCACTACACTAAGTACCATAGGTCATTCTGGTAAGAATCAGAAATTTATCCAGTATATATCGTGGATTACACCAGAAGGTATCATGGATTATCTGGAAAGTATCACAGTTCACTCTGGAAAGAGTCAAGGAGTATATTGAAATGTATCACGGATTACTCTAGTGAGTATCATGAAGATCTAAGGTAAGTATTAAAGCTTTTCCGTTAAATATCATGAATTACTCCTGTATGTGTCACGAATTACTTCGGTAAGTACCATGGATAACTGGATGTAAGAACCACTAGTCGATTCAGTAAGAATTAATGCATCATAGGTTATCAGAAATTACTTCAGTATTTATCACGGATTACACCAGAAAGTATCGTGCATAGCTCTAGAAAGTGTCACAGTTCACTGTGGAAAGAGTCAAGGAATATATCGGAATGTATCACGGATTACTCTAGTGAGTATCATGAAGATCTGTGGTAAGTATTACACGTTATTCCGGTAAATATCATAAATAACTCAAGTATGTATCATGAATTTCTTCGGTAAGTAGCATGGATTACTGTGGGTAAGTATCACAGGTGACTTCAATAAGAATGAATGTGTTATGGGCTATTCTGGTAAGTGTTATGGAAAACGTCGTTATGTATCACAGGTCATTCTGGTAAGAACCAAGGATTACTTTGGTATTTATCACGTATTATTCGCGTGAGTTTTAAGTAGTGGTCATTATTTCTGTGGTCATCAAAATGTTTAACATGAAAAATATGGAGCCATAATTGTTTAGCTTGAAGTTGAATTTAGTTAGTATTTTTTTTATAATTTCTAGCCCCTTATTGAGATCAATTGAGATTTGATTAGAAAACCTTGCCTGAGCCTCTTTCGGCCCTAACTAACAATAATTGCTTAATATATCCCACCAATCATGACTTAATATTTAAAATTCTAATTACAAATGCGTCAATATAACATCCCTCAATGCGTGTAATGCTGAATTTGGTAGGTATTATTGAAAAACCACAAAACACCTAAGTATTTTGTAAACATGGTGATCACACCAATCTATTACCTATATGCCTATTCAAAAATTTAGTCAGATTATCTAAAATCTAAAACCATGTATATTGTACCTGCTCTTGAATCCTTTTCGAAAATAGTCACGAGGACTCTAATTTTCCAATTACTTTCAATTAAAACAAAACAAGTAGGTACCCAAACTACTTCAAAAATGATAATAATCCATGAACCCGCCTCCCCTGCCTGTGATGCTTTTGCCCCCAACAAACAATCCATTTCAATTTTAAAGTATATTCTCTAGCCCTGCAGCAAAATCCAATTGTATGGCTATAAAACTAACGGTATTTGTACATTTCAATTATTATGTCCTGCAGACACATTAAAATCTGCCATTTCCCAAATAATTTTATATACGAAAATGCAAAATAATTCCCATTTCCTGCACATTCATTCGATGTGCAAACTGGTGAATGCAAAAATTTCGGTTTGTTGTTTTCCAAAACTCCAATTTTTTTTATATTTTTTTGTGTTTTAATTTAATTTTTTTTTTATTTTCATTTTAATCACATTATTACTCGTAAAACAAAAATTGTACTCTATTCGAAAACCAAAAATATAATTTGTACCGATGAGGTTGGTCGTGGCCGTTCGTCGTTTTTGTTTTGGTCTGTTCGATCGGTTTGGATGTGTTTGCGTGTGAGAAAAAGAGACAGTTGCAATATGTACATGATGGTATACACAGAGAGCGGAAAACTCAATTTCGAAATTAGTTTTCCTAATTAGTTTTAAAATAACACCCAAACAGCATTAAAGCGTCGTTTCACATAAAATTGTATTCAAATGGCATCAGTCTGTGTTTGTGTGTTAGTGTATTGTCCAGCAGCATTTATGCGGTTCGGCATGAACGACATGGACGTGGTAATTATCCGCGCATTTGTTTTTATATGGATTCTCAATAAAATGTGAATTCCCAACATCACATCAAGGTTGGGTCTCTGGTTGGGGGTGTGCGAGTGGGTGCACCCCAACCGACCATCAGTGTGGTACATCCGGTATGGGTTTTATTCACAACACACATGTTCCGCCACTGTACATGCATCTACCTACCTCCTACTCATATCGAACAAGTGGAAATGGAAAAACCATTGAATTGTATACCGCAAAAATGTCGACCCTCATTGACGCCATTTGTTTTTTTTGTTTTTTTAGTTTTCGTTTTTAATTTCTTTCTTCTTCTGGAAGGGCGGAATTGCATTTTGGGGAGAAATACTACCCCCATACTGGTGAGGAATGAGAGATAATAGTGATTGGTGTGGTATGTTCGCAATCGAATCAAAAATTATAACTAATGAACCCATAAAATATACTAATTCATACAAAATCGACAATGCCCCTGGGTTTCTCTTTCAGTTCATTGGCTATAAAGAGTATAGTAATTATACCAAACAATGTTTTTGGAATATTATTTATGTCGAGAGACCTTCAAATAAATTTTAGGAATAAAAAAAAAAAAATCACTTAACCTCAAACACTCAATAGAACATATTTTTGGTAAATGTTAGATTGATTCAGCAAATTTTTGTACTTATTGTAGGTATCTATTGATTTTGATTACCTTAATTGACCTTCCTTCTTTGGTATAGGATATACATTTTGTAATAAAATAAATTGAAGCTAAGGTACTAAACTAGGTTAGAATACTGCTTTTGTAAGTCCTACTGTTTTAAACATAAATCAGCTCTTAAATAAGATATATGTTTTTACACTATTTTTTATTTATAATGCTGTGTTAAGCCCGTTTTAACTGAAGTATGTACATAAATTTATCTTTTGGGCCTAATAAACTCGAAAGACAAAAAAGCTTAAGTCATCTCTTGAGTTAACACAGCGTTAACTCACCAAATTTGGTCAATTAAGCTTAAATTTTCTTCTGAAAGCCCTTAACTTCTTAATCGATCTAAATCAGAATTTTGCAAAAAATCGTGTTGTCTTAATTACACTGTGTGACACTCAAAATATACGCTGGCGGAGACCAATCACGTTTTGTAGAGCTTGTTGCACTGATAACCAAACGGTATGTAAAATTTCGAAAAACCTGCTGTTAAAAATTGATGTTAATTTAACCGAAACCATATTTGAAATGGAATTTCGTTGAAAAACTGCAAGTTGCACTGAAAAAAATAAAGGGATAAAATTGTCAAAAGTTGAGTTAGAGACTTCTTATTATCTAGGTTTTAGTTTCATTAGATTTGGTTGGTAGATAAAATGACTTTTCCAACACAGATATTTTTATATATGTAACGAAACTAACACTGAGGGAACAAATCGATTGTGGCAAACAAACAAAATGCCCAATGGACGTTTTCGTTTGCTGGACATTTTTTCATTCGTTTACAGCAAATTGGTAAATTCGTTTGGGTTAAACTCTTTTTGCGAACGATAAAAAAAAAGTTATGCGTAACGGAGTTCTCTCGCATACGAAGGAAGTATGTTATAATTTCGCCATGTATTATGAATGATTGGAGTAGAATGCACATAAGCAAAATAACAAATCGCTTGCGTCAAACGACTTTTCGATTGGTGGAGAGTAATTTTTTGACTCAAACATCGTTTGCATCAAACTCTTAAATTCGTTTCGGTGAAACAATTTATGCAATTTATATAAATTGTATATTTATACTGAAAGTAAAGTTGTTTGCAACAAACTACTTTATTTGTCATTTGCTGCAAACAATAGAATTCGCTAGTAAACGAAAAGGTGTTTAGATGTGGGAAGCATTCTTGTTTGCCGCAATTAGCTCATGAAAATGAGTTTCATGAGTAAAGATGGCAACTTTATTTTTTTCAAGATGCAAACCAAACCTTGAATGGAAACCCGATTTTTCTAAGATAAGTGAAAGGAATATCAGTATCATTTTTAGATGCAATAGGTACCTAAACACCTTTGTAGGGTTAAATTTGCCAGTAACTAGACTACTAACTATTTAAGAAAGTGGTATTTGGTCATTCATCCCATAAAATTTGTAGTTTTTAAAGCCTAATAAATAACTTATTTACTAATCACAAAAGTACTCACCAACGATTTAAACAATCCAATTGAGTGCTTTTCACACTTCCTAATCGAAAACAAGAAAACAATAAGAAGTAGTTATACCAATACCCAGAAGAGTGAGTGTCCCTTTTCAAATTAATATAGTAAAGCACTCTCTTGCAATTTGTCCCTTTATTTTCTCTTTGAATTTCAAACCATCCTTTTTTGGTAATAAAAGTCCCATCAAAAGAATTCCATTGTAACAATATACGACGACAACCCAACCAAGTCATATAAAACATATTCGAATTTCAACAACATAAAATACAACAAAAAAAAAACTGAAGAAAATAGAAAAAAAGAAAAGAAGGAATGCATTGTCATTTGATTTATCAAGGATGTCAATTGTTCCATAAGGAAAGGTCAATGACACATTCCTTATCTATTACTCACACACAAATGTTGCTTAGAATTATTTTATCCTTATACAAAAAAAAAAAAAAAGGGAGAAACTAAACGATGAAATGGAAGAAGTTTCTTCATCGATATTTCAATATTTTTTTTTTGTTGTCTTTCTCCCTTTCATGGCTTTCGTTCGTCCTTTTAACCAGCTTTCATTCGTCAAAGTTTCAATATTCTTTGTATATTGGATAAAAGCAATGGAAAAAATGGTCCACTCTCCATTATATCCCTTGGTGACGTAGAAAAATATTAAAAAAAAAAATTAAAGAAAAAAATATCAGGATAGATGACAGGACTCTTAAGATTTACTTATTTTGCCTCTTGTGTCGATACTCGAGTCTCATTCACAAACTAATATGAGTATATGAATGGGGGGGGGGGGGGGGGGCAACACCACATTTTTAAGAGCTTTTTCATTTCTTCAACCCTTTTACCAGTTACTCAAAATGCATTTTGTCATGGCGAAAAAAAATAAAAAAAATATACATAAACACTACTTATATAGCCCATCAAGGTGGAATATTGCTATGAAATGTGTCTGGGACATATCAAAAAGGAAAAAACTAGAGAGGGTCTCACTCTCTCAGACTTGTGGTGGGTAATCGCAGTAAATAGCCTCATTCCCACTTGAATATGTTATGCCATCATAATATTAACATCCAACACCGCTCCGCCGCGCCGGCTGGCCTCCTCCAACTTTTATATCCACTTAAGGGTATTTTCAGAGTGCTTATATCTCGCCTCGGCACAAATATAAGCCCCCAAAGCGAGAGACATGACCCCATAAAGTATAAATGCAAGCAAAAGGTCTTGAAATAATATGACCTGCCGGATGTGTGTTTTGTATACACGGCTTGTTGTTGTTGTATTTTCTTTACTATAACTTAACCGTTTTTGCGTGGTTTATGATAGAACCGTGACGTGGTATAAGCTCATGAAAAATGCACAAGAAAATTTTGTGTGTTTGCGAATAATCTTGACACCATATAAAATCCTTATAGAATACAGCAACACATCCTGAATAAAATTCTTCAACAAAATATATCTCAACCTTAAAAAAAAAATAAAACAAAAAAGAAGAAGTCGAAGAGAATACAAAAAAAAAAAAATCTAATAATCATAATATGACAGCTCTTTGTTTAATGTAAATTTGTGCTCGCGAGGCACACACACCATCCAGCAGATGGACCTGTAAAACGGTTTCCATTAAAAATTTATTACAACTGGGACTGTGGCTGTAAATTTATAATAAATAAATAAGGATACCTTTTATGATGGTTTCACTCAGAGATCGCAGAGTGAATCTATTTTAAATTGCATTAAATAAAAATAATTAAAAAAAAAAAAATTGTTCCGCTCATCTTGGAGGTTATGATGAAGATTTTTTCCATTTTTGTATTTTTTTTTCTCTGTTGTAGAGATATTGAAACACGAGTAGACTTTTAAGTGCGCGCTAAAGGAAATATGAGGAATTAAATTACCTATCCACTTATATAGAGAAAGAGAGTAAAATTCCGACCCCCACGAGTGCTCGGGCCCTTGAAATGGCACTTAGTTTGATTAGCAATACACAAGGTATTGAGTCAATATAGACGTTTTAAGGTATATACTGGTGTTGTCCTTGGTAATTTAATAGGCAAGTAGGTTGTTACCTAGTTTGTAGCCATTTCTTAAAATAGATTATTATTTTTATAGAAGCCTTTTAACAATTTTACAGCTGATACCTGGGATTTTTTTTTTTTATGGGTGTGGTCTATAAAAACATATGCGGTCTTAACGAGCTCTTAAATGTAATTTTGTCACATGATGTTCTGCAGTCTCTAATTGACAGAATGGAAACCAAAAATGAAAATAATAGGTCTGAAATTAGGATTTTTTAGAGAGGTTTTCAACAAAAAACTGATATTTTGAAAAGCGGATCTCACAAATTAGGTTTGTTCAAAAAAGTAGCGAAAAAATCTAGGGATTAGGAACATTTGCTGCACTCTTTGGCGGCAAAGGAAACACTAACAATAATGTTTTTCAGCTTTTTTTCAAAAAATAATTTGTATTCTTAATTTTTCCTCAAACCAATTTCTTTAGAGTTAAAAGCACTTAAGTAATTATTTTAAATTCACGACTGTAATTTTGGGGTAATTTTGATTTATCATACTTTATGTTCTTGAGGGTGCTGAATGCGAATCTGATGGTTGCCAACAAAATTTCGAGACGTAAAAATGTAAAAAATTCAAAATACTGTGATATTTTCAACGATTTTTAAGTTTTTGGTAAATTTTACCCTTAAGGTATTAGTTTTTGGTAACTACTTTGTACCAAAGTGTTCAAGAAAATTGGATTAGCTAAAATTTGAGCCTAAGATTGTCAACTAGCTACTATAGTTTCCAAAATACACTTTTTCAAAGTTTAACAATTTCTGTGACCTCTAAAATTTAGTAGTATGTATGGATATTGCTTAGTTTTGAACCACAAGCATTTTTTTCTATCAGTAAATAGTAGAAAATGTTCACATTAATGCCGTTATTGATTTCTAAAAAGTACAATTAAACATCCTCATCTTGAAAAATCCGCCGCCATCTTGGATTTTTCGGTACAAATTAGTTACTAAAAACTAATCCTTCAGGGTAAAATTTGCCAAAAACTGCAAAATCGTTGAAAATTTTGCGTTTTTTTTGGCATTTTTGACCATGTGGCGCCACAATTTTTTTTTTTTTTGGCAAACATAAGCGAAACTTACCTTCTAGGAAAATTTTCGATTACAAATTTACTGTATTTCTTGTGAAAAAAAAGGAAAAATCTATAAGTGCAAAATGTTCTTTTTACATTTTGTTAGACTTAACTTTTTTTAACAAAATGAGTTAAGCCGTTTACAAGATAAACGGGAATAACTTTAAATTTTGATATGCAAAAAAGATGGCAACGGTTAAAATCGGTTTAAAAATTACTTGAATGAAATTTAAGCGAGATATAAGCTATAGCTCTGGGTACAGATGGAAGCATTATACATCCAGATCAAAGGAATGGTATGAAGATAACAACATTTTCGGACTATTTACATTTACAGCTGAGTTTTAATTTACCAACAAACATGAACCTATGTTAAACAAAAAAAGAAATCTCAAGACTTTCAATCAAATTTCTTTAGTTATCCAAAACCTTTCAAAGGCTGCAGGGATAAGAGAAAAAAGTTCAAAAACGGAATCAGATGGCAACTGAATGTGTGAAAATCTTCTCTTCTAGCAAAAAAAAAAAAAAAGAAAACAAAAAAAAAATTTGATTATGTTTTTTTGCCGAAATAGATTAACCCAAATTTCCAATCGACATATTGCCAGAAAGAGGGTAGTCCTTGGTAAAGTAAAGAAGATAAAAAAAAAAATCAAACCAAACCCTTTTCTATTTTTTTTTTTTTTTTTTTTTGTGAAGTGGATGGAGGTGCTATCCATTTTTCAATTTCGATTATCCTAGCATACGCCACACCTGTCAATTATTATTGAGGATAACTTTGCAGCAGGCAGCGAAGAAAAGGACCAACTTGACACGTATGTAAGTGCAAATAGACGATGTGTGTAAGGGCTTTTGAAACAGAAAGTTTTTTTTTTTTTTTAATCCTTTTGAAAAAAAAAATTTATTTCTATTTAAGATAGAATAAAAATGTAACACACATGTTTACCCATCAAGCAGTCATGAAATTTCAATTGGAATTTATGCACACGGCAAATCGATCATCTTTTCTGTGAAATTGGATTTTTCTTTCTTTTTTAATATCCTTGAGTGAACATTACAATTTTTTTTTTCGTGTCTACAGGTACATTTGTACAAACACCCATTTACTATACTTGTGCCTATCATGTGCAATGTCACTTTCAATTTTGTTTCACACCAATAATGTTGATTGTGTTTTTTTTTTGTCTTTTTTCTTTTTTCTTCATCATCATCTTCTGTCTGATTACATTTCATATCCTGACTGGGATTAGACAGCGTGATGGGATCAAAACCAAACAAAAAAAAAAAAAAAACACAAGATAAAAAAAAAACCAAACGAGACAAACAATGTACCCATCTATACGAACTTTGAAAAGAATATAACACATTTCTAAAGGATGTATAAGTTAGTAGGATGGTTATAAATACAACCACCATCATTTTCACATCCCCTTTGCAACTCCACAATTCCTCGTTACACTCTTTATAGTGATTTTACTGCATTAAAACATAAAACACCTTAACAAACTCTCTTATAACATTTTATGTCTAAAATACATATTTTTTTTATATGTTTGCCGCCACACATAGGTACATATATACTTTATATTTATTATTTTATATACATAGATTTTTTTTCTTTCAAAAAGAAAAGGGAGTCAGAGATAAAGCTGAGTATGGGATTCACATGATAAGACGAAAACTGATTTAAGAAAAAAAAAAAATCAAAAGAAAAAAGAAAAAAAAAAATAAATAAATAAAATGGGTTGACATGTATGAGAAGGCAAAAAGTAAATTCTTATCCTGGGCTTCAAGATTTTTTTTTTTTAAAGAAAAATAAGACTTGAGAAGGGAGCAACAGTGTGTTAAGAAAGAATGGTTCTTCAGATAACAAAAAATTAGTATTTTTCTTGTGAAGTCAAACATAATATCGAATATTGAAATCAAAATGACTGTAAGTGTAATGTTCTTTTCAAATGGCACACAATAAGTGAAAAGAATGTACAAAATTTGGAATAGTTAATTAAAAATTAGTGACTCCCTAATTATGAGTTAAAGGGGTTTAAATCTCTATAAAAAATACAGTGTCACTTATTTTGAACTTAAGCTGTAAACTAGTGTATTTAACTACAAAAGGTCTGAGTTAACAGTTATTTATTATAAGAAAAACTCGGAAAACCATTAATTTGTTGATATTAAAATATTTTTTCAAACCAAAATTTCAGATTTGAATAGAAGTTCTTAAAAACTACTATGTCGTTTAATCAAAAATAAAAGTTTAATTCTTTAACTCTTTTTATCAACTATTTATCTTATATGAAAGCTTATTAGATCCCGCAATAAAGATTAGTAACAACACTTTCAAAAATTGTTTTGTTTTTTTTTATTTGAATTTTTTTAATTTTTTTTTCTCGAAAACGGCTCAGTGTTTTTTTTTTAACATGAAAAAATGAAATAATGACAAATAATATTTTTTTTTTATTTATAAAATCTTTTGGCAATTTTATAATAGTATATATTTTTTTTTCAAACGGCTCGAATTTTCTTGATTTTTTTTATAAAAAAACTGCATTTACAAAACATTAATTTTTATAAATCCTTGTTACTTTATCTTTATTTTTATTTCTTAATTTAATTAAGAGAGGAATGTGCATTTTTGGAAAATTTATAAAAACAATTGAAGCAGCGCGAGCATGGGTCTGCTAGTAAACTTTTAAAATCTAAGCTAAACAGCCGAATTAACTAAAATGTTCAAAAAACTTTTCGCTCATAAACCAGTTTTTTTTTTTATAAACCTTCTCAGTAAAGTTGATAAAATTGACGTGGGTCGTTTAAAGTAAATTGTAGAATTTAATTTTGAGAGTACTAGCATCCAAAGTTTTTTTTTTTAACTAAAAAGTTGCTTTTGGGATCAATTCCAATTAATTATAACAATAATTTACATTTAGTTATGTGAGAAAAAAAAAAACGCCGGTAAAATTTGTCGTCCCCGCCCACTTTTTGAAGAATTAAAAAAAAAAAAAAATCACTGTCCATATTAAAATTAAAGATCATTTTTAGTAATTGTTCAGCTTAAAATATTAAAATCATTTGCTGGAGATGGTACCTACCCGCAAACATTCTTCATTTTAGCAACTGTATTACATTTGACCCAAATTGTAATGCTATTACAATTATGCAAAACAACCCACTCGTTTGGAGCTCATTTTTATGAGTTCATTGCTACAAACGAAAATGCTTTCCATATCTAAGCATTTTTTCGTTTAGTTAAAAATTCTATTGTTTGCAGCAAACGAATTAATAATTTGCGAAGAACCTCTTCAGTAGTGTAATTATGCAATTCATTTACAGCAAATGACTGCAGGAAACAAATTTTCTTAATAAATTGTTGTTTGTGGTGTTCATATATGCATTCTATGCTAATCGAATGGTATCTTATTCGTGGCGCAATACCAACAGAATTTGTTCGAAATCGTGAGGTGAAAGGTTCAATGACCGATGTTACGCTAAACTTTTTTATTTATTCATAAATTGATTCAGTTCGATGTAAACGCAGTTGAAGTCGAAAAATTACTATCCAACAAAATGAAAAGTCGTTTGACGCAAACGATTCACTCTCTCATTTTCTTTATATGCGTTCCAAGCCAATCATAAATTACACACTTCGTTCGTAAGCTTCTCAAAACTAACAGGAACTATTGTACATATATCAAAGCTTTAACGAAGTTTAAAATATGCTTATGTAATGGCTTTTTTGAAACTGAAATTTTGATTTTTGTACCAAAAAAAGGGATTGGCAATTAAGACTGCAAAGTCTTATTCCTTAACATAAGACCATTACATAACTGTTCTTAGAAATCGTTGTTTCTCAGTTATAAGATCTCTTAAAAATCACGAATAAAGCTTAAAAAAATCCTGTGCCTTCCTATTGTTTTCACACACACTGTGCCATTAAACACAATCCTAAAATACCATTTCACACACATTTCGTGTTGTAGACATTCTTTTGAGAAAAAAAAAAACAAAAAATTAATCCAAATTAGGAAGGTATGTGTCACCTGTGCGTTAAATAAAAAAAAAAAAAAAAAAAAAATGTGCGAGCAAGTCTAAAACAACTCTGCTTGTGATGTAACGAAAAAGTTGTAAACTCACAGATGAACACTGTGCGACATCTGAAAATTAATATAAATTTTTGATAGACAGGTAAAATGTAGGTAGGATAAGATGGAGTTTTTCCAAAATGTGTTGTTTTTTTCCTGTCCCCTTCTTAAAACCTCAACTTCAAACCATCTATCTTTTCAATTTAACTTTTCCAGATGTATTATAAAACTTCCTACGCTCAAAGTACATACATATACCAAAGTGTAGGTATAATGTGTACATTAGCGATTAGAAAATAATATATTATATCTATCTGAAAAAAAATTGACAGATAAAAAAAGAACTTCTTTGCAAAGTTTATGATTGTGTTTTATGTCTCTAACCTCATGCGAGTAGGTATTGCCTTACAACATCAGCAACGAACCACAGGTGTTTCGAACAAGAACATTTCACATTCCATCATCATAATATTACAACTTTCAATAACTAACATTACTATAATTGAAATTCCCAAAAATTCCTATTCCATAGCCCGCGTGTGCTATAGTCTCTCTATTATAACCATCATATAATGGTGAAATTCTTATCAAGCAGATACAAAAAAAAAAAGAAAACAATTTCAGTATCTGGTTTGGATTGTGGAGGGAAATTAATATGCACAATGGCACATGCGGTCGAATTCACATACAGAGAGAGTTCCAATGCCCAGCCCAATCTTTCAATAAAATCGTTTCATTTTTCGTTTCGTTGGTTCTAGCAAATAAATAATAATACGTAATACATTTATAGATACATGGATGGATTTTCTTTTTTTTTTTTTTCTAGCTCCAACTCTGAAAGATCAATCCTTCAAAATAGGAAAGAAGACAAAAAAAAAAAAAAAAATAGCCCAGAGAGCATTAAATAATACAGACTACGTGATATCATTCATTATTCATATGTGTGTGTCCTTTTTTTCCAAGGACGATGGTGGTCAGGGACCCAGAGGGCGGTTATTTGGAGAGTTTTTCGCAGGATGTAGAACGCACCCTACACATTGAGCGTGAAAACGATTTCAGTTCTTCTTCTAAAAAAAAAAAGTGTGCGTAACGTAACGGGCGTGCTTTGGTTAAGGTGACCATCCAATTTATTATAATGTAATAGAAGAGTAATTATTGTTGGGTTACGGAATTTCCAATTTTTACACTCCAGGGATGGAACAGAGGTATTGGAGTTTTTTTTTTTTTGTTATTTATCTGATTTTCAGTTTGCGAAAACTTTCTTAAAAACGATATTTAGTTTGATAAGTCAATATCTATTGTTGACGGTTAATCAAAACTAGAGGTCCAAAATACAACAGCAGTTTTATTTTATGCAATTGAAACTAGTAAATTATAGGTTTATCTGGAGCTTCTAGAAATATGGCATGAAATGAATGATAGAAATCTCAGCGAAAAATGGAGACTTTAAGCCAGAACTTTAAGGGAAAATTGATTTTAGATTTTAGGGAAAATTATTGAAATTTAACAGAACCTAGTAGTTCTCAGATGAAACTGATATTAGTAATTCGCATCTAGTAAAATAGAAACATTGGTTACATGGAACTCAGCTAAAACGGATAAATTTTAGAGAAAAACCGTAACAGTATTTAAAACTGCAAAATTCTCAGCAGACCACATGCAAAACTAGTGATCTTCTGGAAAACTAAGTTCTCAAGTTGAAAATTCAACAGACAACAGCAAAATTTCTAAATAATTAAATTAAAACTGTGAATCATACGAGATGAACGAAATTTAATAAAATAAACGATGTAATTTAATGAAGGTTTTATCATATAAATTAAGTAAATTTCTAAAATAAATCAGCCAAGTGACTACCATCTGGACGAAACGCCAATTTTTTGTTAGAACTAAATGCCTTTAAAAAAAAATTAACTAAAGTAGGTAATTAATTAAAACGAGAAAATGGTCACTCTAACTTTACTTTAAGTAGATAAATGTGCTTGCATAAATTGGAATTCCTATAATTTTCATAAAGAATTTTTTTTTTTTTTTTGTTTAATGATTCTGGAATCCATCACCAATTCCAACGCGAAAAACATTTAAAGGCTACTATACGGCGATATATTGGTAAGGGAAGGGCTATCTAGGCTTCTCCTAATAGAATCGTTTCTGGTATTTAAATTTGTGTTGGGCGTGTAGTCTGGTGTTACGAATTTTCTGTGATGTGGTTCTAAGCAGAGGTATCATTTAAGGTTTTTAACTTTGTCATGAAATTTTTCCTATATGCTCCCACTCTGGACTATGTGTGTGTGTGTGTGTGGTTAAGCGAGTGGCAAAAATATTATGTTAAAAAGGACGAACGTTTTTGTTATTATTTCGCTCAGTTATGTATTGTTTTTGATAAATTATAGCGAGTTGTAAAATTTCATTGTGGAATTGAAATATTAGGTGGTAGTTAATAATTTTTTGAGTTTTCCACTTCTGAACATAAGAAAAAAAAAAAATCCAAATTTATATTAAGTATGTGATATGTGAAATATGCGTGCGTGTGTGTTTGTGGTTACATGTGGTCGCCGTTCCATCAACAAAAACGGACATTTTCATTATTCATTTTAGGATAAATAGGAAAATAAAGGAGTGGAGATGAAATGATTTTTTCTTTCTTATAACATGAAAATGAAATATGGTGGGGATAATTATTTATAAGGGAGGGGGTAGTAAGGAGATACAAAAAGACTTAGTTTATTTTATAAAGGATAATTTTGTTTACCAGATAGTCTCTGTTGAGTAAGAAATTAAGGAGTTTAAGTTAACTGAAGGAGCTTTGGTTGATATTTTATGTTTATAAGCTTTTAAAGATAATTAATCAGGTATTAAACTCTTCTTTTTATATTAATTTTTGAAGGCTTATAAAATCGTTTTGTTAATTCATATTTTTTGTTTCTATGGAAGACAGCACTGGGCAGTAGTCAAATTGTAAATATTACTGTGCCTTATTCAGTGACTTGGTGTGTTAAAACCTTATACATTGTAATCATTATTTCATCCAAACTAAATGTATTTTTTTTTCCTGTGCTATAGAATTCACACTCACATGTGTCAGAAAATATCCTTTGATCTAAATACATCAGGAAAACACATGTTAGGCACAGAGCTCGAAAATGTATATTTCAAATCCTTCTCTGTCAAGTTTAATTTTGAAATCAAACCAGTGACTTTCATTAAACTTTATAGCCCGGCTAAAGAAACCGTACTTCTTAGCTTGTCCTTAATTATCTGTAAAATCTGCAATAATTAAGGATTGTGGCCCATTCGCATGTCCTACATTTTTTTTTTTTAATAAATAATCACCACTTAAGGTCGCCATTTCGTGCCTTATATATCTTCCCTTCAGCTTCAATCCCCCTGCCCTCCCCCCACTCATATCCTACGCAGTGACAAACAAAAAAAAAAAACAAAATCAAAAGGTCCTTAATATTTACGATATTAATATGAGCCCAAAGAATTATCGCGCTATATAGAGAGAAAGAACGCAGCAAAAATGTAATAAGGACTATAATGGGTATAGCTTGCAATGAACACAAAAAAAAAAAACATGCACGTCAAGGGATATCTCTACAAGAAGTCAGAAGTGGGAAAAAAGCTTAAATAAATCCACACATAAAAAAAAATATATATAAGTAAAAATAAACAAAAGAACAGCACATCCTTGTATCCTGCGAATACAAAATAAATAAGTAAATCCCAAGAAAAACCAACCAGAAAGAGAAAAAGAAGAAGAAGAAGAAAAAAAAAAATAATAAAGATGAAGAAGGATCCGGCGGAATGTGTTAGTAATTTATAAATTGCATTCCGTTCTGTCACTTTTCATTTAGCACTTTGATATATGAGCAATGGCGTTTGGGAATTTTTCAGATTTTAAGATAAAAAAAAAAAAAAAAAATTATATATATGTATGAGTGACTCGCTGAACAGCAAACGATACCGACGACTATGATGATGGCGGCAAAGAGAGGAAATGAAGAAAAATGTTAAAACTAAGGAGCCCGGCTGGAGTATTATTACACGCCCGCCTCGGCCATAACAATACTCTATCTCTTTCTCTTTCTTTCTCTCAAATAAAAATATGTATAGTAATAAGGAGTCAAATTGAGTGGGTGTTTTGTTTGAATCGGGGGATAAATTAAAGCTGAATGGCATCTAAGGATGTTAGAGTTCTTAAGATATTTCCTTTTTCCATTTAACATAACTCTGTGATAGAAAGTATACTTTTTTAGCTAGGGAAAATAATTTATATACATGATGTCTACTCTCGACGGTACCGCGCTATGTTTGGATGCAAAAAAAAAAAAAAAGAGTAGGTAGAGGTACGTGAGTTAGACGAGATTAGGAGTAAAAGCGTGTGTGACCTAGACCTGGTTCATATTTACAGAGTGTATACAACTTTTTTGTTTTTTTTTTTTTTTTTCTTTAAGAGGATTTTCAATTTATTATGATTTATAATCTCTCCGTGACTTTCTTATACCAACTCTCTTCCTAACGAGTATACCTACTCTCTTCCTAAGTATCAGATTATAAATTTAGATGGTGAAGGACAAGCGGGTGGAAGGTATTTTATACAGAAAGTACAATAAACTTTTTCTTGATTTATAAAATTTGAAAAAAAAAACAAGAGTATAAAGCGGATAAGTTCAATAATTGATTACTTTGTTTGTAAAAGTTTTAAAAAGCTGATATAAAGTACCATCCCAGCGTAACACGTCTTTTCAATTGCTATTTTTTGCGTTCTTGGATATTTCGTTACATGATGTTAATGATCATGTGGTATAATTTTTTTCTCGAACTTTTTAGAGATAAAAAAGTTTTTTTAAAGATAAAGATAATTCGACAAAACTTGAACTTAAATGAGGGATTTCTAAACTCACAGCATCGTTTTCGTTAAAATATTAAATTAGTATGATTTTTGAAAGACTGTGAAACCGGGTTTTGAACCCTTTTTTTCTTTTTGTAAGCCTTAATTTATTTAGGCCTAGGTTTTCAAGTATTTGTGGCACAAATGCAATTTAGTAAGAAAAAAAAAAAAAAAAAAAATTATCATAGCTCCATAAAAACAGAACAACGTGTGGAGTTTTAAAATTTCTGCTAACCATTATTTCAATATTTCAAAATATCAATCACACAAAACATTGACGAACCAAACCAATAAATACAAACGCTTACGTACCTTGCTTGCAAACTTTCTTTTTCTTCACATTCTTTTCACTTTTATGGGAGACAGCACTGGTTAGTATTGAACATATGCATCATAACTACCTGCTATGTCTCCTTCAATGTCTTGATGAGTTCAAACATTCAAAACATCCAAAATATTGATGAATTCATACTTGCTATATTGCAATTTTTTTCGCGTCATACAGTTCACATGTAGTTATGCCGCAAAAAATTATAATGACTACCGAAACCATGGCAAGTAAATTATAATCATAAGGATAAATTTTTTGTTGGCCATGAACTTTTCCTTCACCAGTTTAGAAGCAAGGAGTTTTAGGATAAAGAAAAGAAGATAAGAATAACTGCATGCCGTGCGGAATGCCACCAAGTGAAGTAAATAAACCTGATGGTCCACCAAAACTATTGCATACCTTTCGAAGTACCTATCACCAGGGGGCGTAAAAAAGGATGTAGATAGAAGATCCTAACAAAACTATTGCCTGACATCATGTGTGACACCAAGGGCTAAAAATAATCCTGCTAAACTACCTGAACTATTAACTTCCTGCTGCCCCGAAAGCTCCTAGGTGTAGGTGTGAAACAAAATCTGATGATCTATCAGAACTACTGCCGACTTTGCGGACTGGGGAAGGTTATTAACCCTGCTGATTCATCACAGTTATTACCTGCGAAGTCCAAACCATGTTCTTCTCCCTGCTTAAACTACCTTTAATATTATGGCACTGAAGTCATGGCAATGACAAAATGCTAATGACGTCAATTTGAATTCAAATATCTTTGCATAGATGTAAATATTTCGTTCGAAGGATGAACATTTTTTGAAAATATTGGTCAGTTTAAAAAAAATTATAGATTTCTTCAACATAATCCACATCAAAGCCACCTAACGATAAGATATGTTCGCTAAGCAAAATTATTTGAATATTTAAACCAGACATAAATTATTAAATATGATTTCTGTGCATGGTTATTTGAAAAACCAATTTCAAAATTCCTTTGCTCAAGGATAAATCTATAGATTCCTTGACCATAAGCCCCCTGCATAACATTACACACACACAAATCCACACATGACTCTCACATTTCTGAGTATGTAATCAATATGCACCTCAACAATGCGAGTGCAGAAATTAAATTTTATCCCATCTTAATCTTATGTGTTTGTTCTTTTTTTCTTTTTTTTTTGCAAAATGGTTGAATCACTTTTTCATTCAAACATTTTGCCTGTCTCCACATACAATTTTCCATTTGAACTACAACAATAGCAACGCATACATTTATAATGAAAAACAAAAAACAAAAAATACAAAAACTAAAACTCTCTTAGATCTCAATTACTACGTGCTATGAATATTGAATAATTTTCTAGTTGCATACATCTAGGGGTAGGAGGAGTAAGTATAAAGCTCATCTACTCGATAAGGACATACACTACACAGCACAGAGCACACATATCCTTATTCTTCTATTTTTTTTTTTTTTGAAAAATGTTGTTATTCATGTGTTGATTCCTTAGTTTATTATATCTGAACTGAGGTAATTAACATGCACTCTGCTTGTGTATACGTGTGGAATGTGGTTTCTTGTATGAAGATACAATTTGATCCTTGATACCTCTGTGAAAAAAAAAATTGCATACAAAACATCGCACGAACGACTTTCAATTTATTGGGTAAACATACGAGTCCTGTTGAGGATATCCCTTGAGTAGAAATTGGTATTTTTTTTTTTATTTTTTTTTCGGCAATATTTTTTTTTATTTTTTCTGAAGAAGTTTGTTCGAGTTTTGTGCAATTTTTATTCAATTGAATCTAACAGAGTGGAAAATCACAAGAAAGGATAAGAAAAATACTCGTATAAATTTTTTTTCTTCTTCTATTTAAACAGAAGGATCAGAGATAGTTGTTAAGGAAAAGTTATATTTTTCCACGTTGGGCGCCACTCAAAAAAAAAAAAAAAAAAAAATAGAAATTTAAAAAGGCTTGCATTCAAAAGTGTGCGGTAGAGAGAATCAAACACAAAAAAAAAATAGACCCGCATCCTTTCTGTAGAAGGATTTTTTTTTTCAATTAAGGTATCACCCGCATATTTTTCTCTCACTCGAATGAGCCACAAAAATATTTTCTTTTTTTTTATTTAACCACACGATATGCGTGTATCTGTGAGTGTGGATCTAGGTTCAAAGGTCCCATTCCGCATTGTGAAGACCGGCATTTTTTTTTATATTTTGGCTTTGGTCCGGCGTTTTTTTTTTTTTATTTTAGGTGGGACTGAGGTGAAACGAAAATTTGCATATAAATGAAGGCATTCAAATGCGACTTTAGCCATCCGCCACCAACATTGCTGGGCAGCTTGTCAGAATAGTGGGGAATGGAGTCATTGCTTTGCTGTTGTTGTTGCTTTTAGGACATAAAAATAATATCCTCAACCAAGTGGAAGGTTCCATATATAAAAAAAAAAAAAAAATAAAATTATAACCTCCGACTGGACTATGTGTGGGTGGAAACAAAAAAAAAAAAGATGGACAAAGGCCCTTAAAGGCCGACAATTCTTCTTTCCAGCTTTTATTCTTTTTTTTTTTTTTTGAATTTTTATTTTGTAAAGGTAAAAATGTTGGATTTTTCATGTGCAGGAAAGGGATAGGGGTGAGAGAAAAAGAGAATGATAGTGTTGGGTCCCGTTTGGTTGCGGTGAATTCATTAACTATTTTTTTTATTCATTTAACTCACAGAGAACAAATTAAAAACGAAGAAGGCAAAACGAAGAACCATAAAAAAGGGTTCACCTTATTGTACTCTAAGTGCACATATATACCAACCTACAAACAAGAAAGGTGACTTTTGTATTTGCCGACAAAAGGATATTCGTTTGACGTTTATAGTTTTGAACTTTAAGCATTTGACGTTGAAAAACTTTTGCGGTGATGACAGGGACGACTGAGTCAAAGGGGTGAAAAAAGAACTTTGTGACTAAGGGTACAAGGGGGGGGGGGGGGGGAGAGGGTAGATTTTAATTTCATGTCTGGAAGTGTTTAAGATATGTATTTTTTTTTATATTTTGTCGAGTACCTTTACCTATAGTAATTTCTCTTTCTCTGTGCAAGAGGGCTTAAGTGACAGAGACATAGACACCGATGCAAGGGAGAGAAAGGAAGTAAGTTATAAAATGAAAATTTAATTGTTTGGAGTTCTTTACTGGTTGAAGAAAGGGGTGTTAGAAATTAATTCATTTTAAGAGGTGTGCATAGAAGAAGAAGACATTTAAAACAGTAATGAATTTCGGGCGAAATTACTGGCTCAAACGACAGTCATATGATTTAAGGATTTTTTACATTTATCCAACTGAATAAAAGTACCTACTTTAAATAATCAATAAAACATAAACCCTTTAGCTACCTTTTTAAGATATCAAAATTCTGAAAGCCTCTCGCCCTACAAAATCGTGATATTTCTACTGTCTACCCTATAGTGTATAGCTTGTTAGTCTATGTTTACTTTTAACACATTAATAAGTCATAGAATCAAGATGATCTTCCCATATACTGTAATGTCTTCTATTTTAAAATTAACGTCAATGTTTTTCATTCTTAAAAGAATAACTGACAACAACAAAAAAAATGGCGCCCAACATGAAACTAATACATTTTCTTTTTATCCCTGATTCAGCTTATGTAATATGAGACCTTAAGATTTACAACTTAAAATTCACTTATCTTCAAATAATTAAGTCACAACACCGGTTATAATTTCTAATAACAAGCTAAATAGTGCATTAAAAAAAAAATGGCGCCCAACGTTAAGTTAATAGATTTTTTATTCAATGTCCCACTGATTCTGTTAACATTAATTTTATTCAACTTAAATATGAATATAACTCATAAATATTTAAGGGTTCTATAAGTCTATGTTTCAAGGGTCTAGGAGTATACCCAGTAAAATATTCAATAATTTTCTGCTTTACTTTACTTTGTCTAGAGATTCCCTTGAAGGCTATGTCAGTTTCTCGCAAGAGGCATACCCCTTAGGCTGTATTAGTACCGTGATTTTCAGCTTAGCAGTTCATCACACAAACGGGTAATAATAAGCCATATTTTCTGTTTTAAAAGTGAAAGGAACGATTAGTATCCGTAATGTAGGCTCCAAAGAAAAATAAAAAGTGGCGCCCAACGCGAAATAAATAGATTTATACCATTATTACTCAGATGCTGGTGAAATTATTTTCATTCAATTTAAATATTTAACGAAAATGCTTTCATGGTAAATGAAGAATTGTCATTGTTATCCATCTTAATAGCTTGTCATCGAAACAAAAAAAGAAAATTACAAGACTAAAAAAAAAAACGATAATTATTTAATTGCTCACAATAGAGACTCCTTCAAGATGCTAGTTCTTCAAAAAAAGATGAACTTAAACAAAAAACTGAACATAATAGAAATAAGCTTACAACTTAACAAACACTTGACTCAATCCTATCATTTTTCACATCGCCATTGAGTTGGAGTTCTTAAGGGTTGTTGGGAGAAATATTTCATTGTTGGAGCTATTTCAAACTGCTGTTGCATATTTTTTTTTTGTTCAATGCATATTCAATTGTTGGAAAATTGAGTGAAGCAAAACAAAAAAAAAAAAAAAAACAGCGAAGCACATTAGAAACATTTTCCACTTCAAAACTACTACAGCTCTAGACCGGTACACAGTCACAATTGCAAAATGTAGCTAAAAAAAAAGACGATAGAAACAAAACCCAAGGCGACAACAACAACTTTTCTCATTTGTGTTTTTTTGTTTGCTCTTTTTTTTGAAAGAAAATAAAACTTTTCCATTAATAACGATTTTCCATTAACTATCGATTGATTTTCCAACACCGATGCTGATGTCGATGAAAAAACTCATCTCACAGGACTTTTACGTCGAATTACAGTCGATTGGGTGAGTAGTGTGGAAATGTCGACGATCTTATTCTCTTTTTTTTTTTGATGTAGGTAATAGGTTTGAGTTGAGGAGAAAAACTTCATCTTGTTCGATGAAGAACGGCAACAAAATGATCAAGAAAAAGAAGAAGACAAAACAAAAATAAAGGATTTTCACAACAAACACCACTTTGCATTTCGCACCTTTTGTTACTCGCAAAACTTTATTTGTTTTTTTTTTTTTTTTTTTTTTTTTTTGAAAGATTCTTTTACAACACCTCCCCCATATATATATACATTCCATTTGTATCCCCTTTGCAACTCGTTCCAGCCTTTGCTGCCGCAGATACTAAAACCTACTTTGTATACTATTCTCTTGAAAGTCGCAAAAGCATCATCAATACAATTTAACGTTGCTTAGCGTAAACAGTTTAGCCGGAGAGTTTTTTTTTTTTTTTTTTAAGAAAATTTCGAAACAAGACGAGAAACGTGCGAAGCTAACAAGAAGAGACGAAGGCGACGAACGAGTGTGAGAAAGTCCTAAAACTTTATGCTTTTCATCATTTAAAGAAGAGGTATAAATAGGGGTGGTGGAAGAGAAGGGAGTATCTGGTACGCTGTCGATTTTTAGTCACTTTTTTTGGTCTTGATAAAAACCAGATGGTAAGAAAATTCAATTCAAAGAAAAGAACTTTAAATGTGAATATAAAGGGAATTTTTGTTGCCTAGGGTGTTCAAGACAAGAAAGCATATACCTATGTTTGTCCTCAGAGGAGTACATGCAATTTAAAAGCAAAACCATGAAGTCACATGATTTCTAACTTCAAACGATAAGTGTGCAGTCTTTTGTATGAATGAAGCTTTAACAAACTACATGCGCCACCACACAAATTCGAAACAATATTCAATTTATAGTTCTAAAAAAAGCCCCAATTTCATAATATTAAAATTTGCATGTGTTCTCCTATATATTATTGAGATTTTTAAATAAGTCACATAGAAGTGTTGAACAAAATGGCGCCCAACGTGACATTGATAAATATTTTAATCTTGTCCCTTGATTATATTCTAACTATTTCCCATCAGGTTAAATATTATAATCACTAAACAGAAGATTAATAATAAAAATAAGAAAATGGCGCCCAACGCGAAATTAATAAAATTCTAAAATGAATTATGCTGGATTTGGATTGGACTATAGAAATTGTACTTTT
Organism: Meliscaeva auricollis; assembly: GCA_948107695.1. Classification (NCBI taxonomy): domain Eukaryota; kingdom Metazoa; phylum Arthropoda; class Insecta; order Diptera; family Syrphidae; genus Meliscaeva; species Meliscaeva auricollis. Next base: position 8,631,598 of record OX403619.1, read on the forward strand.
CTTACTCTGAAAGCTGTTATGAGAAGATTAAACTAATAAAAACCAGTTGCCATCATTAAGCTTAAGAACTCGTAAAATAAGTTATCCACAAGTGCTCAGTCAAATTGAATGCAAATGAATTGTGAATTGTGTATAAAGGTTAGACTTAAAGATGCCAGATGAGATTTTGAAAACCCTACAAAATTGCAAAACAAAAAATTCCGCAATATTTATAGTGGTTTGAAAAATTCACCAATGTGGGACCTCTGTTTCGACTTTCAAATCTTCAATAATCACTTCAGAAGCCATAAAGAGTAGATTCCGTAGAAGTTGTCAACCAGTCAAATTAATTGGTATTGAGGTCTTAAATTGTTTCTATGTATACGTTGGATTTCCAAATTTTAATAACAAAATTTTGAAAGCAATGAATTAGTTAATTGAACCCACAAAATATAATCGTCGAAAGGCTTAAGACCCCATAGAGAAGTTGTTCACCATTGCTGGGTAGCCTACTTTCAAAACTTAGAGTTTGACCTTTACATATTGGTGGTATTTTTGATCAAACTTCACCCTCAGGTTAAAAAACTATTCTTTAAAATGCTTGGATTTTCATTTTAAAGACCCTATTCTATTAAGTCTAGAAATATGTTCTATTAAATTTGTAGTATATCTTCTAAATCATTGACATTGAACTCAAGCAATTGGTTTTAAGTGACTTCTATTTTTAATATCTTAAATTAAACCGAAATGAAATGAGACCTCTCCCCACTTTTAACCATAAAAAAATCACTCTCGTTGGATGCATTTTGTCCATACAATCCATGTACTCCAAGGACTACAGGATGATGTGTTTGCATGTGCATCAAGGATAAATATGTTGCAAAACCTCTACTACTCCCTACAAAGTTATTTAGTGCTAGCAAAAAAGAATTACCCTAAAAAAAAGCTGAACGAAAAATACCTAAATAGAAAAAAAAACCAACGATAACATGAACATTAAACAAAAAAAAACAAAAAAAAAATAATAAAAATGGGAAAGGAGATGAAAAAGAGTAGAAGCTAGAGCATTGGCTAACAACATGTTGCCAACTTTATCTACATACTACACGGAATGTTATACCTGTTGCAAAAATACAGTTGCAAGCATGCGAATTCATTTTCTGCTCATCCTTCATCCCATTCATGGAAAGTCTATAGTTTAGACCCATATCTGCTACTCCATAAGCTATAGCACTGCCACTGCAGAACAACGAAGCTCATGATACTAAACTCTATATTGGTAGGTAGATGGGTATAATGGCGGGTGTGGAGTATAGAGTCCTTGCTCTGACATAACCATGGAGATGGATGTGCGCGCATTCAAAATGAGTTTCAAAAACCCCCCTACTACCCCCTCTTAATCTATGGTCGATATAGGGATGGTAATGGTTGGTGGTGTTATAGTCGTCGTCGTCGTCCTTCTCGGCGTTAGATCCTTGGAAACCTCTGTGCATTGTTGCTCTTTGGGAGTATGAGAGAACAGAGCGAATAATATTCTGTGAAAAAAAAAACACTAGGAAAAAAAAGGACGAACTATATAATGCATGCTAGATAGTTCTAGTTGTTGTATTATAGCTCTCAACTCCTCCTACAACTTGTGTGTTAAAATTCACTACTATAGTAGGTATACTAAAAAAAGAAAAAAAAAAAACATTGCATTGGGACATGCGTTCTTTTTTGCAATAACAAAAAAAAAAAAAAAAAAACACCGACGAATCACAAATAAAAAAAAAAAAATAAAAATAAAACCTGTAAGGATGCAATTCATCATTCTTGCCGGTAAGGATAATGAAACAAAAGGAATTCTTGTTTTTTTTTTTTGAATCAATGGATTACTTAAACAAAAAAATTCATACAACTTTTTGTATAGCAGCTAGTACACCTTCTTATACGTTACTGTAAAGGGAAAACAAAACAACAAAAAAAAAAAAACATCAGGCTTGGTGCATCGACCTCATTGAATATTATGTCCACCGGACTTTAAACTTATCTATCTACTACCTCAACGAGTCGAACAGGTAATTTATATATGGAAACATAGTGGATGAGGGAAAGTAAGGAGAGGGAATTTTATACCTAGATTAGAATGAATACAGAAAAAAAAACAACAAAGAAAATGAAACTAACACACAGAAATCGATGGTTTTAAACTGAATGTTTTTTGTTTGATTGTCCAGTTTCCAGTCTAGGGCACTAGATCTTCAATGTGATATACAAACACATAAAGACTGATGTTTCTAGAGTTGGTTAAAGTTCATCAACTTTAAAACAATGTTTCCTGAGGAGTTAAAGTCATTCCTACTTTAATTAAGGTATTTTAGTTAGTTTTATGGAATGAGTCTGTAAACACTGTTTTTTTTTTACTTATTTGTGTATAGTCTATTCAAATGATTTATTTCTCTTTTACTATCCAAGTTTAAGAGTTTACGAATTTGTTTGATAAGACAACAAGTGTACCTCAAGGTTGTGTTTTTAGTCCACTTCTTTTCAGCGGAAAGCTATAAACACTGAACGAGTCGTTGTTGAAACAGACAAACAAGAAAACACCAGATTATATTTTTGAAAACAGGCTTACGTGTAAGATTCAACAAAATCTTAAGTATTTTGAAGGCTTTTTGCATTCAAAAATTCAGTTTTCTTAAATATTCTATATAAATAACATTTAGAATTCAGTAATAGTATGTGGTACTTGGTACAGAATTGCTCAAATAGGTATAAAAAAAAGTGTCATATGTTTTTTTCAGAAAAAGTACTAAACACAAAATAGTTTGTATAACAGCTGTATATTTAGGAGAAAAATATGAAACAAAAAAAAAAGTCAGACATTGAATGAATGAATGACTAGATCTTATTGAGGCTATATAATTAAAAATTACAAAATCTTTTTTTTTTTTACAAAATTCTTAAACTACGATTGCCGACTTTGAATTGGCCAAGACATTTAAGTCTTTATTTAAACACTATTAAATTATTTTATTAATTTCTGAAGCTAGTACAAGTTTTAATTAAAATGCAGGCAAAAAGTATGGACCTAAAATTTTTTCGAAATTTTTCTGTTAGTAGGAATAGAAAATACGGGCAAACATTTATAAATAAATTTACTGCCGTTTTTTTTTAATTTTAGGCAGTTTTTTCCAGTGTATAAAGTTAAACTAAAACCCGCGCTTTTTCACAAAATTTAGTGGGCTATAGCTCCGAATGAACTGAGCGAAAGTTTTTGATGTTTTTTTAATTCCAAGTTCGCTTGACCCTTTCCCATGCATTTAAACTGCTGGTACAGTTGAAAAAAAATATCTGCAGAATAAACTGTCTTTGAGCTAACTAAGCACTGAAAAAACTCTGCCTACAACCATAATTTACAATTTAACGATGTTGAGTATTCGTATTTACAATTTAAGGGCTCTACATTTCTATTTTGTGTAAAGAAATCAGAACTGTAAACGAATGCAGTCTATTGGTAACACAGTCAATTCCGTCGCAGTTAATTGACTTAAATTTTAACTGCAAGTTAGTTTCTGCTACTACCTAAGTACTTTGACTGCAAAATAAGCAGTTAGCAGTAAGAACTAAAATACTGACTGTAGGTACAGTTAATGAAAGAAGTTAATAACTGAAGTACTTCTAGTCAAGAGAAAGTTTTTCGTACTGTTCTTTTTTTTCTATTTATAACTTAAAGTTACTGTCAGAACTCTATTTTCCTGCAAGAAAGTGTGGCAGCACGCCTGACTTAAATTTAAAACATAACAGTACAAAAAATTTCTACTGTCTAGTACTGCAGTTAATTAGGTTTAAGTCAATTTACTGTTCTTATTAACTGTTCATTCAGTATTTTAGCACTGACTGCTGACTATAGTTTAACAATCAAAGTACTTTTGTAAGTTAGAAGACTTAAGAAATTAAGTATTTTTAATCAATAAACTGCAGTTTTACGACTCTGAGAAATCATGTGAAAAACTGTCAAAAAACACCCCAAAGAACCAATTTGTTCCAAGCGATGCAATCATTGAATGTTGAATCAGTTGAACTAAACAAGCTCACTTGCTTGTGTAACAAAAGTTATAAGAAAGACAATGAGATAGTTAACTTTCCTGAACACTTTCGATCGATTCCGGTTGTGTAGTGACAACTCGTTATTTCTAACGATCAAGAGACATGGGACCAGGCTATTCCAAAGAGTTGAATATTTTTCAAAAGAATTGTTGTGTAAAGGATAAGCTTATTCTGATTAATCATTTGTAAATAAAAATGAATCCTAGATATTGAGTCTTGCATGCAAATAAGTTTAACAGTTATATGCAATGCCGAAGAAAAGAGTCTTGAAGAAGTAAAACAGAGCTTTGCCTCAATTCTTTTCTGTTAACTTATTTAAAAAATAATAAATATTCCTATTCATATCGCATCAAACACGCAATATCATAAAAATTCAAGCTAACTTTTTTATCTAATCACGTAAACCAATAAAATTAATTACACTAAGCAAATGTTGAAACCCATTTTTAAAATGAATTCAAGTCATTCATTTACAACAACAGATTATTGGCTAAGTTACAATGAATACTCAAAATTGACTTCAAGATTTAATAATTTCTAATAAAATAATTTTTAGGACACGGTAATAGCAATTATTTGTTTTGTGTCTAGAAATACGTTATTTCAAGGTTTTATAATCTAAGTGCCAAAATCATAGAGATTGGAAATAACTGTTATACAAAAGAGAACATTGTGTTATAATTGTGTCTTCGCTAACAAAATCAAGAAGATTTTGTAGGATATTTCGTCGTTTTCTGGATTTTGAAAACTAAAAATGAATACTAGATTTCTTGATCATTGTTTTTTTTTGGGGAATGGATTAATTGATGTGAGGAAATGACTTTATTAAGTAGGACTTAACCGAAAATATAACCGAATTACTTGCTTTTTATATTCTTCTTCTTTCTCCATAATTTAGCTTTATATTTAAGTTTTTCTTCTTTTAGAATTCTTGTAATAAAATTTTATTTGCGTTGATTTAACATCAAAGGAAAGAATTTGTAAAATTTCAGAATCTTAAAAGAATAAATAATATTGGATGTTTTTCTGAGTTCTTCTTTTTTTTGTTTCATTTTGTTTCCATTTCACACTTTCCATCATCAGTTTTTAGTCAGAACTAAAAGAACAAACTTCTATTCTCAACAAACCAGTTGCCGTTAAATAAATCATCAACTTGTTTGTCAAAACTTGGTTATAAAATTATTATCAAAACAAAAAAAGAAAAAAAAATTACTAATCGAATTGAAAAAGAAAACTCATAATCCATCAAAATCACAAAACCGCTGCCTAAACATTCGGATGTATTTGTTCGCCATTGACCCAAATCGATTTCACTTTTCTGATTTTACAAAACAATAACAGCTTTCCGGTTCGAGCTCAAAGAGCCAACTTCTAATCGCGATTCCTGTCATAATTAAGTAGTTTAACCGAACAAAAATGTTACAGCTATACATGAGCGTTGTTTTTTTTGTTGTTTTTGTTGTTTCAGAATTTCTTGCTTTTTTACCACAATGTCGCCTTAATGGCATTAAATCCAAACGATTTACTTAAGAATCAAAATACCTGACAGAACCTAATACCACAACAACTAAAAGTCAAGTTCCCACTCTTTAACCATTTTTTTTTCGTTTGGAAAGGACGAAATGGGGGAGAAATATCTAAAAGCGTAACAGTAACACCTTACTTAAGTGCAGAACCGTCGAATGGAAAAAAAAATATGTCGTGCTTATTATTACTTAACACTTGTAGATTTAATTCTTACACCTTGTTCCGTGCCGCTTCGGCAATCATTTCATAACCGTATATATTTGAAATCTGGTAGAGAAAATAAAAAAATGCTCCTTCTTCTATTATAACTTCTTTCCATAGGTATAACAATAACCGCGAATCCTTAGGACATTATTTTTCTAATTTTCTGCCTATGTTCCGCGTGACTCACGCACTCATTATCCTGAGTTGGAAGCCTGCTTTTCCATATCCCGCATTACCTACTCGTATTATTCGTGCCAAAACGACAAAGAGAGACCTCAGCGTCAGCAGTCAGCACCGTATTAGCATAACGTCACCCTTAGCGCCAATTTGAATGATACCTAATACCCGAAGTCAATTTGCTTACCCTTCAATGTGGTGTAAAACTACAAACGGGACACACTGTGTTGTGCGTTATTGCACCGCAAATACTTTGCGGTCGGTAAAAGGTATAGTAGGTAGAGCAGCGAAATATTGTCGTCATGCTTTTCAAACACTATACCTACGTCCTACAGTGTTCAGGGGTATAGTTGGAAAATTGGATAAGTTGGGAGAAAAGTCGACAACATGACATAGGCTATAAATGGCGCCCAACGAAAACTATACATCCCATAGGTACACCCCCTACGACACAGTATAGTTCGTAGAGTTGTTAATATTGTGATTGTGACGGCTGTGATTTGAGTTGTAATGCCGTGTCATGATGAATGAAGCAATATTATAGCAGTTTGTTGTTTTTCTTTATGTATGACATGCGGCAGCAGCGGCGCGGCGACGGGCGAAAGAGTCTAACGAGTACTTACCCAGTTTAATATGGCAAAAGGGTAGCTTTTGCAATTCATGCATATAAATAAATCGCCAATAATCGTATTTATTAAGAAAATTGTACATGCACCCCGCAATCCGACACAAATATACCATAGAGCAGCGGAAATTCCATGCCATTCGAAGGAGACATTTATTTTAATTGCGGCCAACACACCTCAGGCGGCAAATTCATCAAATCCTGATGGAGAGATGGAGTGAGAGAGATACTAACTTGGCTTTGGCTTGTTTGAATGTTAAAAAGGGGTTTGCTTTTGGTTTTCCTTTTAATTTTTTTTTTTTTATTTTCGTATATTTTTATGGGGTGGAGGATGAGAAATTTTTTTATTATATTTTTTTTTTTGAAAAAGCTTAAATAGCCTGAGGGACACGTTATTGCTTGTGTTATTATTTTATGCAAAGTGAGCCTTTAGGCTATGGAGAATTGTGGTTGCAAAGTCAATGACTCGGTGGGTTTTTTTTGTTTTTTTTTTAGGAGGATGGGGGATGAGTATAAAAAGGAAATTAGGGTTTCTTTAATTTTGGGTTTGTTCCTGTCCTGCTGCTGATGCAAATAAAATTTTCTTTTACTCTTGGGTAAGCATTAAAGAAGTAAAATGGGCAAAAATTGTTGAAAATTGGTATTTCTGAGAAAAATTAGTGCTCGCTGTTTTTATTTTTAGATCTATCCTGATCGATAAAGAGGTTGTTCAACAAAAGAATACAGAATGTTTCCTTCTATTGAGTTTTCAAGCCATAAATTAAAAAAAACACATCATAAAAAGTGATTACTATAAGTATAAAGTTCTTTCTTATTTCACCATTTTTAAGAAAAATAAAACTCTCAAAATGTTGAAAAATACTTTTTTTTTTTTTTAGATAAGTTGTTTGGATAAAGATAAGTTGTTTAGATAAAGAATCTGGTGAAAATAATGTAGAAAATAATAATAAAAAAATCAATTTTGTATTTATATCCTCGGGCCTCCTCGGAAAACTGATATACCAGCCAAAAAAACTTATATTGATATAAATCATATGATATGATTCTATAACTGAATTTAAATATTTTGTTTGAAAAGCTAAGCTTTTTGGATTTTAATTGCTTTAATAAATTAAAAAAAAAAAAAAAACAACTTTGCATAGGATTTGATGGAGTTCAAAATGTTATTACATGCATGCTGTTTGTTACAAAAAATTTATTTATTTTAATGTTATATTCTACATTTAAGATAAACAAAAAAAAATTAACAAAATAAGCCGAACAAAGTAAGAAAAAAGTAAATTATTCGAAGATATTAAGTTGAAGTTGCCATTATTAACAAAAAATAAATATTTTAAATATAGAAAATAATTATTAAAATTATTTAAAAATCCCAAAATTTTCATCTAATGAAAAATCTAAATGAATGAAAAAAAAATAAACAGAATTTTGCACTAGTTTTGTATATTTTTTATGATTAAATTTATTATAAATATTATAAATATAAGATAATTTAATCTTTTTTCACCAATCATTGAATAATTGTTATTTTTTTTTTTTGTTTTGTTATTGTTTTTTTGTATCATCTACAAATTAGTAATAGATACGAACAATATCAACGTAAATTCTAAATACAATGTTAACATTAAGCTGTCAACAAGTCCAATCCTAAAAATACTACTTGTTTGAAATTATTTCAGTACGATTATATAAAATTGTATAATACAAAACTTTTATTTGAAAATTTGTAAAACTACATAAATATAGTTCCAAGCACTAGAAATAATTTATCCGTTAGTAATTTCAAAAGTAATTGCCCATCATAGGAACTATATTTTAATTTATTGAAAAATTCCAAATCATTCAGCAGCAAAAAATAAAACAATCATGTCTATGATTTTATAATCTTATTAAAGTTTTTTCTAGCCTCATCTTATAAAAGTAATTTAAAAAATCACTTTTTACCAATATTTTATATTTTTCATCTATTTTTGTGTTAATGTAAGTAAGCCTAAAGGGATACAAAATAAGATGAAATATTTCAAACTGTTTTTCAGTAAATGCATTGATCATATTTATATTTAAAAAAAAAATATTCAGAATTATGAATCTAAAAGCAAATTATTTTATAGAAGCTGAATTTAAATTGAAAATTTTTCATTTTAGTTTTATCATTAAGTTTTTAAAATTTAAAAAAATTGATAAAATAAAAGCAGGCACTTAAAAACTTGTTTTTGCAATTTAAAATATAATAGATATTTTAAAATATATGCAAGAACTAACCAATCATTAAGTTTGTGAGAATATAAAGCGTTCAACAAAAGCTTTTTGATTTCCAAATATTTCAAGATGGTTTTTTGTTTGATTTTTGTCTGCAACTTTTTAACTACAATTAATTCTTAAATAAAATTATCTCACATGGAAATCACATAAATTATTTGTTACACAAAGTTAACTGAACAATTTCGTGCGAAAGATGTGTAGATGTTATATAATTACGCTGATCAAAAGTTGAGAACTTAAATATTTTTTATTTTCAAGCACATTAAAAACAAAAAGAAGAAGTGCTCTTATTGAAAATTCCAAAGTAACATTTGCGAACGTATTTTAAGGAGTTCAATACAGTTTGTTTAATTTTGGATAGGAAAAACATGAATAATACAAAAAAAAAAAAAAAAAAATGTATGTTAGAGGCTTCATAACCATATGTTCAAGAAATAGAAATAATATTCGGCAATTTGATGTGAATTTGAAATTTCTTTAATGCAAACTTTTAAGAAAAATATTTTTGAATTAAAAAAAAAAACAAATTTCCTTGGTTCTGGTTGTGATAATTCTCCTAATATTAATCATTCATTAAAAAATAAATTTGATTGATACGTTATTTACTCTTTTTTAACTGAGATAATTTATGTAACAGTGAGTATCAATTAAATCATTTCAGCAGGTTTATATTAGAAAAGTGATTTGTCATCATTTTACACTCCTTTTTTTTTTAAAGTTGATGCTATTTTTTGACGACAAACTAAAACACCGGAAACTAATGTTTTTTTAAATTTAATGCGAACATACATGATTGCAATTATGTACTACACAAATGTAAAATAAGGTTTATTAAAAAATTAACATTATGTCTCGCATTTTTAAGTTAATAAATAATTTTATCAAACCCTAACACTTTGCCTCAAATTTTGAATTAAGTAAAAACTAAGATGTATTCGTTTTAAATTGTATCTCTGTATTTTGTATGATAAAATATAGCTAGTACTAATAAAATAATATAAAATTAAATTTATCAAACAAAGCAAAATAAAATAAAATAAAATTAATAAATAAAAAAGCACTAAAAACTTAACACAAAATAAAATGAGGAAAAATTTTACATATTATAAAGCTACAAAAAAAAATTTGTTAGAATAGTTTAATATTTTTATTAAATCTTTAAAAACAATTCTAAATGTAACTCACTATGTGTCACTAACTTAAATCTCTATTCATGTTTCTTAATTATTTAGGTCAAGGGTTTGGCAAAGTAGGTCACATATAGATACAATGAATGTAGATACACATAGTAATCTCTCTTTTGTTAGTGTTCTCAAAAGATAATATATAAAAAAAAAATAATTGTACCTATTCAAAATATAAAAATAAATAAAGAATACATTTTCTTTAAATTATTAAAAAAAAATATGTTTTCAGAAGATTTAATCTTTTTTTTTTTTAAATAAAAATAAGTTTTTCAAAGTAGAAACATACTTTGAGAAATTTTTAATATTTATATTATTTTTAGTTTTAAATATTTTACTAATTGTTTTAATTTTAATATTTTAAAAAACATTAAGTGGCCTTTTTTTAAGTAAACTTTTGTTTCTTTTTATTTTTATAGTTATTTTGTTTTAGTCAACAATGAAATATTAAAAAATGTATATAAATGATGCGTTGAGAGCAAGATGGGGTTAAGTGAAATTTTTAAATATTTGAGTAATTATGGTTTTAAAGTTTTTCTATCTCATACAAAGTGTATGGAACCTCTGACCTAACTTGATCTCAAAAAGGTTCTCAAAGTGACAGAAAAAGTATATTGAGGACATAGAAATTTAAGTTAACCAAATGAACTTTTCTCTTCTGATGAAAGAGTCAAATTTCCAAAAAATTGCTCTCAATTGTATAATTTCTAAAAAAAGCTTATTAAATTTATTTTTTTTTTTTAATTTACATTTTAGAAATTTTTAATTATATTTTATATTTGCAAATGATGAAAACAAAGTTGGTTAGCTTAATATCAATTTAATATTATTTTATTTTTCATACTACATTTTGAATAATATTTTTTTTGTATTATGCAACTAGTGATTGTTTTTTTCTTTTATCCCAGCTTAACATACATATTTTAAGGACGACTGTTTTAACATATTTTAGTTTATTTTTTTTTTCCTTTTTTGAATTCCTGCCTTTTGATTTATATTTTTTCGCTCTGCATTTAAAATTCTAATAGGTTTTTTTTTTGTATTTTAAATATTTTATTGGAAATCTTATCTCCTTGCCTACTTCTATATTTGTATAAGCTTATTTTCTGCTAAGCTGATGATAACATACGCTCCAACATTCGCCCTAAACACACACATAATCCTCTTAACCGACTAAAGAGAGTTGCGCCTAAAAACCAGCAACAACAAAACGAATGAATACAAAAAAAAAAAAAAAAAATACTAAATAAAGAAGCAAAAAAAAAATCTCTAATACTTTATATCGATCTGTGCGTTTGCTGCTATCCTATCTAATACAATCAAATTCTTTTATGTTGTATTTTTTTTTTTTTTTATTTAACAAACACGATAAGCTTTCCAAACAACCTGACACAAAATTTGTACCCTCCTCGTAAAATTACAAAAAATAAAAGGAAGAAGATGAAATAAAAGTAAAAAAAAAAACAAATCCCCTTACCTAACAAAAAAAAAAAAAAAAATACGATAAAAAAACGACAAATTTTTTCTCCCACACACATACCATTATAAAAAAAAAAAAAACTCTCAAACAAGATGACTTTGCCAAAAATGATTAATTGCTTAAAGTACGGAGATACTGCGTATCTATCAGGTTATGGTTGGTGTACCTACTAGATAGATAGATAGATACTCTCTGAATCTTATATACTCTAACTAACATATATATAATATTTTTATATTTCTTTTTTTCTTATAAGTATTCATTTTGTATGTACTCACAGTAACTTGTTGAGTAAACTCAACCTTCGGTTGGCCGACAAATTCAATAATATGAACCATATGGAATGATTTTTCTTGAACTTTTGTTTATAATGAGAAATTTAAATCGAATTCAATAATTCGATTAAAGATAAATTTACAACAACGACGACGAAAAAAAAACAATCTTTTGTTTTTTTTTTTTTTTGAATATCTTTCAGATACAAACGGAGATGAGAAATATCTACCGTATGGTATTTTCACAATTATCACTTTTTTTTTTTTTTTTTGCTCTCTTCAAACACCAAAAAGATACTTTTGTATCTTTTTTTTTTTTAATTTATTCTTCTATCACAATTGATCACTACTTGATTTTGTTATACACTTTCCATGGGAATTACAATTTTCGTTATTTATAATTTTTTATAATTTTTAAAATTTATTTATATTAATTTTTTTTTGTTGTTGTTGTATTTGCTGATGCATCACTTGTAGAACCACTTGATGCACTTTTACACAAAAACACAAACAAAATACCACACTTTTTCTGTGTGAGATGTTTTAAGAGGTTTTTATATTTATTTTTTACTTATCACGAATTTTAAGTATTTTTTTTTTGCGATTTAACAAAATATTTTTTTGTGTCCGCGAGATCAAAGATTTTTTTTTTTTGTTGTCAAGTCAATATTATTTGAATATCGTGTTTAGTTAAGGAAAGGGTCCGTATAAACTATGAAGCCAAATAGAACTGAGATAATATTTTCTAACAGAAAATAAAACGTAAAAATATCAAATTGAAATGAAAACAACGATGTAAGCCAATTTAACGATAAGTTTAGATATTTTTTTTTTTTGTTCTAAGGGATGCAATTATTGGTTGACGGATAAGATAATTTTTTTTTTTTTGTTTATTGTTGTTTCAGATAAAGATACGACGAACGAGAATTTATTTAAATATATTTTTATATTTAAAGTTATTTTTTTTGTTTTTTTAATATATTTTTTTTTTAAATATCGAAATGTCGAAATATTTATTTTCTGACTTAACTACACAAAACTCAATATCATACTAAAAGGACGGACGAACAACGAATCATATCCGAATATTCAATAAGATACTAGGATACCCAGTAGGAAAAGCTGTTGTATAGTCGGAGCTCCATACTGCGCGTGGTGTGTTTTTTTTGTTGCTTGCTTGTCGTATAATGTTCGGGTGTATGGGTGTATTGTTGTTGTTGATATTTGTTTTTTTTTTTTTTTTTTTTTTATTTTATTATATTATTTTCCTTTGCTTTGCTTTAGATTGAAGAGGAAAACGTGGAAATTGCCGAAGCAATACAAGCATGGATATACGAGTACACCGCATCGTCGTAGTCGTCGTCGTCGTCATCCACATCGGCATCGTGCCGTTGTAGTCCATGAGGAGGGAAAACTTTCAATTCAACATATACATTGGTGTATGTGAGAATTTTCTCCAGTTCGAATGGGTGTTGTTGAATGTGTGCCGTGTTTTCTGACACACCAACCAACCACCCCCTGAAAATTGTGGTGGATTTGGTCACATTGATTGGGGAGCACAAGCACCATCAGTGCACAGATACACACCACTACAAGTAAGTAATATAATTGGGAAAATTTGTTTCCCTTACGCAAGTCTGTGGAGCAGCAGCAGCAGCAGCAGCAACAACATGAAAAACAAAAACAAGACAAGAAGGGGTGGAAATTTATTTTATCAACCCCTGTGTGTGTATTTTGCTTGCTTCCATCATCATCACCATCATCATCAATATGTCGGTTTTGTCTTGAATTTCTTCGTATTCTTCTCTATACGCCCACTCTCTATCTCTATGGTGAAGTTAAAAAAATATTGGAGAAAATTGAAAAACAAGTGAAAATGAGAAAAACAAAGAAAAAAAAAATACGAAAATTTCAAAAAAGAAAACAGAAAAATCGAGAGAAAAAAAAACAAAAAAACTAAAGAAAAATACTCATTCCAATGGCTGCGATATGGGGGGATAAAATACGCAACAATTTTTTCGACAATTCACATTGAAAACAATGGATATACTGTGGTGATGGTGCGGGCGGTGGTAAAGCACAAGGGGGTGTGTGGAGGGACGGTTGAGATATTCGCTAGACATGGAAGTCATAAAATCGTCGGGGAAATTGTTCTCTAAGAAGAACAAAAACGAAAAAAAAAACACCACGAGTGTATTTTTTTTTTTTTGATTTCTTATATTCTTGTGAAAAGGAAAAAGTGTGTCAATTAGAATCCTGATAAGTGACTCTAAAATTAGGAAAACATTCAAATGGGAAGCAAGTGAAATTCCATTTGACATAGTATTACAGAGAGACAGAGAATATCATTGAATGAATAGAATAAGCTTGTTACTTGTTGTTGCTTCTTTTTTTTTTTGTGTCCATTTTGACAGATGTAATGGGTAATGGTGGTTGATGTGAAAGTAGATAGTGGCTTTGTAGGTATAAATATGCTTTAGGGTTTTCTTTTTGTTTTGTTTTGATACTTTCAGATCATGTTTCACAATCTGATAGAAGATTAATATCAGTTTTGAACATTTTTGGTGGAAATGTAGAATTTTGTGAATATTTAAAAATTCACTGAAAAGTTAATTATTCTAGAGAACCTGAAATCCTTAAATATCCACAGAAAATTCATGATATGCTTATAGAACAAGAATTTACAAGAACAAGTATTTACAAAAATTGTGAAACACTGAAGAACAAAAAGAACGGTTTAAACAAAATTTCAACACGAGTGAAAAATTTCGTATGTATGCACCATTTGTTGTGACAACAAAGTATGGATCTGGGTTTACAAATTAAACGTATCCACCAAATTCAATCGCCCCCGTTTCACTATGTCAATTGGTCAATATTTGAATATTTGTTTCATCTAAAGAACCCGAATATTAAGAGCTAAAAAAATACTGATAAAGCTCCATATTGAAGAAATAATTGCATTATTTCTCACTTAAAATACCAAAAACTTCCTGATTTGTTTTGAAAATGTTTGGAACTCATTCATAGCCCAAAACTGTTCCCGGAAATGACGTTTTGATTATTATTTTCGTTTTTTTCTTATTGTAACAAAAGCCAACGAAATATTTTTGAGGTTTTATTGTTATGGTCTTGTTTTTGCATCATAACATCGTCAAAAGATTATAATTTTAATCTTGATTCATACCAAAACAGGCGTTCCCGAAATGACGCTTAATTGATGTAGGTACGCTCCTCACAAATATTAAATTGAATTTCAATTACCAGTAAGGCAGAAAACTATTTATAAAATAATTCCATGACATACCGAATAGACTATTTGTAGCGCCATCTACTCGTTAGATGAATACAAATTTGGGAACATTAGAATTCTTGAAGAAAATTTTGCCTTAGCAGCTAAATTTAATTGATTTAAGTATATAATTTTCTCACTTGAATTGCATTTTTTGAATAATGGAAGCGTTCCCGGAATGATTTTTCGGCTATGTTAGATGGAATCAAACAAAAATTTAATCTGTTTCAAACAAAGTTAATACGTTTTGAGATTGATCTCAATTATCTTAACCGGTACGTCAGAAGTTAGTTTTAATTTAATGTTATTTTGATTTTAATAAAAGCCTGGGCATCAAATTTTTTACCTCCATGATTTTGGCCTTTAAATAAAATAAGATAAAAGACAATGAATCTACGTTATAGATGAAGGTGCCCTATAGACACATAAGTTTTTACAGAATTATAAAATTATAATGTTTATTCAAGCATCTCCTTACCAACCAACACCCAACAGATTGATTCTACCTACGAGTCTTGCAACAAGTGTTTCGGTTTATGAAATCGTATACAAAAAAAGAAAGAAAAAAGACGTACAAAATTACTACCTACACTTAATTCCCGCATTTAACCTGAATTAAATACAACAAATCTTTTATTTTTATGACGTTCAAATCAAGTTATACAGGCTTGAGAATCTTTTACTAACTTCTATACTATGTCCGACTTCTTTCAAAACAACAAAATGCATAACCGTATAGCGTTAAAGTCATCATCAGAATTGCTTACAAATCACAATTGTTAAGGTCAATGTCTTGGCAATAATAAAATTTTCCGGTACCGGTACTCACTGATGACCACGAAAGAAGCAAAAATAATTTACTCAAAACGCAACTAGCAAGTTTCAGTGAATTAAATTTTGCAAGTAGGTAAGGTATCTGGATATTCTTCGTTCGTCACAAAGCATGTCTTCAATCAACTTATACGATCTTTTACAATGGAATGTCAGTTGTGGTCATAACAAAGCTGCTAAGCTATACTCACTCACTACCTACAATCAGCTGTGGTTTGTTTTGAAGCTGATCACCATTTTATGACAGGTGCAAAACATAAGCAACGCCATCAAGTGTTGAGTAGTTTATCCATTAAAACGTAGTTAATCAGCAAAGTTACAAACCTTTTCAAATGAAAAATCATTATTGAAATTAGGGTAAACTAACCATTTTACAACCAATTTTATAAGTCAGTTATTGAACTTGAATAAACAAACTGAATTTTAAGATTTCACGTAATTTATTTAAATTATATTATGGAGAATGGGCAAATTTGTATGGATCATACTCCGTACCGCAGCCAAGAATAATTTTGTTGTTTTTGGATGTGTTTTAGTCCTCCAAATATTCTGCAGCAGTTTTACCACGGAGACACATGTGCGTTGAAACGAATAAAATGCATTTTTATTTTTCAACGTTTTAGGTAGATTTCTTAAATATTTCGGTCTTATCCAATAAAAAATGAAAAACGAAAAATGAAACAACAAATCTTGATTGTTTTAAAGATTTTCACAAATATTTCGGGCTTATAGTTAATAATTAGCACATAATTTGGCAATATTTTTTAATGCTCAATTCAATGAAACTAATATCAACTCACATGGCAGAAGTAATGTCACTTTTTCATATAGCGTCTTAAATTTGAAAACAAAAACTTTCGTCATGATGTCTTGATATTAGTCTCTTTGAATTGTGCATTCAAAAATATTTCCATGTTAATTTTACACTAAAATATTTTATAATTGGGCTTTGAGTATTTTAGTAAATATACTGTACTATAAGTTCGAAATATTTATGAAAATTTTGCAATTTTTGAAGAGCTGTATTTCAAGACCTATTAGATCTAGAGAGCTGCGGTTACATTTAGTTGTAGCTTTTTTAATAAAATGTACATTTTAGAAGTTAAAAGACAAAAACTGAAAATAACGTTTTGAGTTTTTTGGTGCACCATGCAGTTAGCACAGGTTTTTCGAAGCTGCAAACTTGGTCTTGTGCTACTATGGTATCTATCACAATAACAGCTCAAAAGTATGAACTTACTACCAAAAGAAAACACAAAAATTTTAATCTAAACAATTAAGGCTGTTTTTTGCAAATTGTTAACTTTTCCTTGATGGTTATGGCAGGTACCGTTACTTTTGGTTCAAAGAAAAAAATTCAATTTTTCCTCTAGGAAATATACTAAACTTCTTTAACCACAAAATTTTTCATTAAACACGTTTCACGAAACGTGTTTTCATGCTAAATTAAAATCTTTATATTTATGTATGTAAACTTTTTCAAAAATCTGCAAGATGACGACAAACTTGCTTTTTTTGCTGAATAAAATTTATTTATATACAACCAATTTTGATTGGAATCGGTCGAAAATTATTTTTTATCCGCTTTTTAAAAGAAAATATGACTTGTCCTTCTGATAAAATTTCGCCACCTTAGTTTTGAATTGTCCTAAACGAAATTTTCAAAATTTTTAAGTTAAAAATTTGATATTAAAAACAATAATGAGATCTTTCTGTTAGTGTAATGAGATCTGTCTTATCTTTATTATTGCAAAAGATATCAGCTTTATGAGAAGTAAATCTCATTTTAAAAATTGACTTTTGTATCGAAATTTAAGAAAAAAACACAATTTGGTTCCATATTTAAATGCATCATTCGCAATTTTTGAAAAAAAAGGAAAAAACATGCAAAAAAAATATTTTTTAATTAAAGATTAACATTTAACAACGGACCGATGGAAACAAAAATTATAGTATAAGTAGAATTCTTTTTGAATCACTATGAATTTTTTTTTTTGGAATTTGTTCGACTGAAGATTTTTGAAATATTCCAAATCAAAACTTCAAACGTATTTTTCTCGAAATTAGGTTTTCTGTCGTTTAGATCACTCAATTTAATGGAACTGATTAAAGTGAAGAGGAGATGATTTTCAATTCGGGTTACAAGAAAGGTTTTGAAGTTTTATGGCCAAAGCTTAAGCTAGAACTTCTGTTTTGCTATGACAAAACGTTCATCGGTGCAAGGTATTTGACTTTTTGTGTAAAAAACAATATGATTGTTCTAGTTGTTTATAAATGAGGACACTTTTTATTGCTAAAATAAAACAATACAAATAAAACGTGATTCTTGGATACTTGAATAAAAATACCACTTTTAACCATCGATGGTCAGCTATTGATATAAAGATGGAAAATAGGAATATTCTTGTAGATTTCGTGAACTTTAGGAATTTGTTTCAAAATTCTTTGTTTTTTATTTCATTATTTCATTGGTTTCATTTTCTTTTTTAAACATGCAAAATGTTCCTAACCGATTTTAAAATAAAATTGTCTACTATTTTATATAATACCTTATCACACTTAACTTTAAAGTATAGCTGAATTTCTTAACTAAATTTAAGATATTCTTTTTAGTTTTAACCTATTTTTAAGCCCAAGTTCTTTTACAAAGATTTGGAAAACAATAATTCTGTTCATTTGATACATATTTTTAGAGCAACAGCATTTTGTAAAAATAGTATTTGCATCCCATAATTGTTATGAATGCAACAACTCCATGAAAAATTTATAATTCTACTTGAATGAAATAAGCAACTGATGCCACCGCCCTTTTAGAAGCTCTAATTTTCTACAGAAGGTACCAACAAACCCTCAATTATTTACAGAATGCTTGAATCTTTGGCCTGATTTCCACATATGTAGGTACAATTTTCTGAAAGTGATAATTTGTTAATCAAATTAAATGAACAAACATTTTATCCAACGCCAACAATTAAATAAAAATCACCGCAATTACATATTCAATTATTTTGTGTGTTACTTTATTTACATTCAAAAGACTACATAGCTACATAGTTTACTTTTCTTCTTCTTTTTCTACTTTACTGTAGTTGTGTTTTTTTTTTTTTGTTTAAATTATTATCTAAAGCTCATTGTGTACATATTCTGTGGTGACTTTAGCTTCTCCCTCATGGAATCCACTGCAATCAACTGGATACTTGGTCTCGCAATTATTTGCCTTCGTGATGACACTAAATAGCGTCCAGAAAGGTGTTCCGGTTTCGGCACTCAAAAACAAAGCTGCTCCCATACTGCCGACTTTGATAATTTTTGGTTTAACTCCTGCCACTAATCCGTTATTCGTATTCCTAGCTGCTTCTGCTTCATCTGGCTCCGAATTCAATTCGCACAAAACATACTTATCGCAGTGCGGTGTTTTTGTGACAAATCGATAGGCTCTATGGACTTTGAGAACTGGTTCAATCACTTCCAGATTAAGTGTGTCAGTGAGTTTGTCACTCAATTCAGTGGCGTTGAACTTCTGCAGCATAACTCGTGCTTGACCCAATTTGAGCAATTCCTTGGCGTAACCAACAGCTGGCTTGACATAGGTTTTGGATTCGATTTTAACGCTGAGCTGATGCTTGGCAACGTAGTCGAGGAGATTCGAGATGGTTTCACTGGCCCGACTGGGTTCGAAGAAAGTCGATTTGGGGTAGCCTTGAGACTTGAGGAATCCATTGAACATCAGTTGGGCAGTTTGGATGTATTTCAAGTAGACATCTGGATTGGCGAAATAACCGGCCCAATCGGCCAAATAGAGAGTGGCAGCCTTGATCCAGCGACGACGGAAAGATTGATTATTCAAAGACTCGAAGAGTTTATTGTAGTCCAGTTTGCCATCGCGCCCCTTGAAGCCCATGAAGATCGCGTTCAATCCAGATTTCTGGTAAAGCGCATCGGCCAAATCGGAATTGGAGAAATGGTCCCATAACACATGAAGATGCTCCAAGTATGGGGGAAGCACCCATGCGTGATCTTTATGCCTCTCTTGAGTGCGCTTGCCTTCTGCACCGCTAAAAGAACTAAATGCTTGCACGACCATGGGCAACAGACTCATCAAGCCATTGTCTTGTTCGACGCTGTTGTCGTGTATCGATCTCTTGTGTTGGTGATGGTTCTTTTGCGGCTCCTGGGGAGGCATGAACATCGAGGCAATCTGCAGAATCGAGTCCAAACCAATTCCTCCTCCTTGTTGCTTGCCTGCATCTCGTCTCTGGCGTGAGCCGCCACCGTTATCGTTGGCGTCACTGTTCGTGAACATTTCAATTACATTGCCAATGATTGACGGATCAAATCCACTGCCACCAGAGTTGTCGTTCCCATTTGCTGCCAGCAAACTGCCAATACCGGAAATAATTTGCATAGCTCCTCCCGCCGATCCAGATCCACGACCACCAGAACCAGCGTCATTGTTGGCCTGCATAAGTGTTCCAATCAAAGAAGCCACACCACCTAGGCCGGAACTGGCTCCGCCACCCCCCGAATTGCCACTTTGACTACTTAACGCTTCCTGAATGAACATCGAAGCCATGTCCAGGAGCGGATTGGAATCAGCTTCATCGCGACTAGGTCGTTGAGTTGTATGCGCAACTGCTATATGCAAACACAGAAACGCGACAAATACGTGCTTAATCCACATTTTCTTGCAACACTTTTCACCGAAAATATGCCACACAACTTTGGAACTTTTTCTTAGTTTGATTTTTTTGTATCTAATGGACGGGGTAAACAAAACGGTGTATGGTAATGCGAATGTAGGCTGTTGCGACGAGAGTTTATAGTTACTAGCCAACGAACCAAACGACAACGACGAAGGCGACCACGATAATGAGAAGAAAAAAATACCAAAGTCTCTAAATGGAGAAAATAATTGAGGTCACCGAATTCTTGGACGACGGAATATTCTAGCACCGTATTGTGAGTTCTGTAGTACGTCTAACTTTCACGAAAACTTTCTTCTTTCTGAGCCACACTGGGAGTTTGTGATTATTCTTAAACTCTACAAACCAGGGTTTTGCCATTGCGCCCATTACTTTGAGTTCTTTTTGGCCAGTATGGTATGGCAGATGGAGGTATCGTCTCAGGTAAAATATTATTCTGAGACTCACTCAATTTGTATCTGTATCTTTGATTTTGTTGTTGTGATGGCACAGTGAAGAAGCAAGTTGCGAAGAAGAATGTGTGCTAAGATGTGCAAACTATACAGGTGATCATTAGGTAGTGTTGCCGTTGATTTTTTTTTTTTAATTTTCAACAGATCGTTCAATTCTTTTTGGATACTAGAAAAGTATGCCATTTAACGTGGTTTTTATGAGTGTCCTTGGGTTTTTTTCCATCTATCATTGAAGTCAGTATGTTTTACTCAGTGCCATGTCAGAAGAAGTTGCATTCTCTCAGGTCTTTCACATAATATTAGTCAAAAAATGATTCACTACTTGGAATTGTTACAAAACAGCTCCTTCTCTTTTGGTTGACGAGAAAATGTATAATGTAAAATGCCAAACCCATTATCTTCAACTTAGGATTTCCCAGAAAAGAAAAGCGCTATTAAAAAAATGTAAAATTAATTTAAGAGAAGAGAATTAGTGCTTTCAGGAACAAATTACAAATTATACTGCCATAATGTTGCCTCCAAGAAATGTTTTTTTTTTATTTTTAATTTTTAAACAAGAATACTTCAAAAAGGTGATCGAAAATTTCGAGTTAAGCATAATAAAAACATTTGAAAAAAAACGTTTAGATTTAGAAGCAAAAAAAAGTTTAATTTTCTTATGATTATATAGTGCTGCCGTTGAGTTTTTTAATGAAATTTTTCTGTTCAAACAAATTTTATTTTGAAAATGTTCTCCTCTTATCTCCTACTGTCCTCTTTAAAAAAACATTTTGTTAGAAAAAAAATCTAGTTCAAAAGTAATCTTGAAAAAGAAAACAAAAATATGATTTTACTTTAAAACCCAAAGCAGAAACAAACCTACACAGCTGGATTTCTTAATAAAAGTTTTATAAAAAAATCAAAAATTATATTCGGTTGAATTTATACCAAATACTTTTGTTGTTTCATACCATAGCTCAAAGTCAAAAAAATGAAAATAAAAAGGTTTTCAAAAAATTCTAAAGTGTTCCAATGAATACAAAAATTATATTCATAAGGATATAAAAGGACTTTTTAGTAGCATCACAAATAAAGCTTTGAAAATATTCATACAAAAATACTTGAAAAATGATTTTTGTATCGGATTCAACAAAATTGATATACAGTACAACAATATATTAAACAATAATCCAATTTTTTTGAACAATTAACCAAATTGCGCCTCTTAGTTGCATGTTTCTTTTAAGTAGCCGACCAAGCACTCGAAATTCGAGTGCCAATTTTTTTCAATTTTTTTTTTTTTCAGAAAGTCAACCATAAAATTTCACCATGAAATTTTTATGGTGTAAATTATAAACTCTTTTCAGCAACAGATATGTCACTAGTTTAAGTGTGAATTCTTGTTCTCTTTTTGCAAAAAGAACCGATTGTAGTTAACGTCTAATGTTTCAAAATACTATTGAAAGAGCTCAACCAATAAAAAAATATTATGAGTTGATTCTGAATTTAAGGGGTTCACATTCAACAACATGTTCATCAACTTCTGTCGTGTTGGCAGATTTCTGTAATGTGAACAAACCTTAATGTGAATCCACCTTAATGTTTTGAGTTCTGGTCTTAAGTTTATGGATTTGACATTCATGTACCAGTGGATTTGAATTTTCCAATTGTTTTTTGTTTTCCTCGCATTTTTTTGCTATTTAAATTCTTTGTTTTAAGCAATTTCAGTGTAAAATAATTAAATAATGTTTAGCAATTGAGCATCTATGCAAAAAATGCTTTTCTTTCATATGTAATTTATTCCCTTTAGTTTTGTGTGGGCCGCGTAAAGTTTACCACAAAAATAGTGTCCGCCATTTTATAAAACATGATGTGGTTTAAATGCAAAAATTCAAAAAACTTTTAATAAATTTGGTCGGTTCATTTGTAACCTAAAAAAAGTACGAAAAACATGATAATAAATGCAAAAATAGATTTATAGAATTCTTCCAAAAGAAAAGAAATGAATTACAGCCATCGGTAATTTTGTTTCATGGCATTTTTTCCATTTCTGCAAATGAAAACCAAACCAAAACGACGCACAGATTTTCTCAAATCATCATCAAATAAATATTATTTATTAATATTATTTTTATTAAATATTAATAAAAACGCGGTCAAATAACATTGTTCAGTCACATTTGATTGCCTTCAACTATTTAAGCAGCATTAAAAACCACTTGACTATTAATTCTAAAAAGAACTGAATTCTTTGATAGGGATTTTATAAAAAAAGGTATTGACTATGAATATTTATCAAAAAAAAAACTGTATTTGAAAAATTCAATCGTATACATTTCGATAGTACCTACTAAAGCTAAATTTTCAAATTCAGCTTGGTTTTCGAGTTATATACAAAATAATGAAAAATTAATAAAAAAAAGTCGAAATCAGCTATCTTTTCAAAAACGTTTGTAACTTAAAAAGGTATCAACTCTTCTCTTCTTCAAAAAGTACCTTGTTTTCATTCTCAACAAGATTTTATGTATGAAATATTTAATAATAATAATTAACTATGCGGTGATTTATTTTTCAAAAAACTGAACATGACATTTGTCCATCTAGCTTACTCTATGCGAAGCACTGTGAGACAGTAAAATTGGCAAACAAAAAAGATCAGAATATCTACATTTTGTCACTCGTATAAACCTCGTATTAGCTTAAAACTAATTTCAAACTAGTTAATAGCTTAAAGCGTTTCGAACATGATAAACATTAAAAAAACGAAAAAAAACAACCTCATCATAGATAGGAAAAAATTTCTTAAGCCGATCTTAAAAATTAATCTTCAAACAACGGCAATTCTTCGATCTTATGAATCTTTTTCTTTACTTTCTTTTTCGTATCTTCCGTCGTCATCATCATCGTCGATATTAAGTTTATACGAAATGAGTGAGTAGAAAAATAGCACTTTGCGTATCATGGATGCGCGTCTGTGTAACTTTTGAGTTCTTTTTTTTTCTTATTTTTTGTACCCATATTATTATACAGGTAGGTAATTCTAGGTCAGGTACGTTTACCGTATATTATGCTACTCAGTATTTTTAATCGTTTTTGTGCGTTTATTTTGTTGTTGTTATTAATGTTTTTTTATTGTGTAGGTAAGTATTGATGAAAGAAGAAGCACAAGACAAGAAAAAAAAATATACAATCATTCTTATGAGTCAGGTCTAAGCCACAGGTAGGTATATGTATGTGAAAAGAAGAAGAGTATCTTTTACTTTCTTTGTGGTCTTCCGTAGAACTCAATAAAAGATTATTATTATGAAGGTAGGTACTGAGTAAAAATTGGCAGACTTACCTACAAAAATACAAAATAAAAACAATAATTTCAAGGTTTTGTAGATTCATTTTTGTTGTTGTTTTGCTGTAAGCAATAGAGGCCAATATTGTATGGATAGGGAGAGACATATCAGAGAAATGCAACATGTCTCGGCCTTTATTTGAAAATAATTGTTTAATGGAATGTTTCCTAGGAAAGTAAATAAAAAAGATACATTTACAAGAAGGACAACTCAGTAAAGGTAATAAATCTTCACTACAATTGCAATTTGCATTGGCGACAGGTTTTAATGAAAGGTTCGATAAGTATCTTATTTTGGGTTCTTAAAATTATAGGTTTTCTACAATTATAAAATGAAATGAGGAATTTTCGTGACTTCCTTAATTAGGTAGCCTTAAAAAAAATTGAATAAATATTCCAATGCGACTTTTAATCTGCAACAATGTAGAAGCCTCGTAAAGGTTTTCTTATGAGGTTCAAGCTACTACATTCCTACTTAATGTACCTATCATTTGGAGAAATCGGAATTTGATAAATTGGTCTCATATAGTAAGTAATTGACCTTGGAGAAAATCTCTTGAATGTTTAAGTGGCTGAGTAGGTAGGTATAGGAATATGAGTAATGAGATACTTTTTCTTACAAGCTAAAGATAGGTTTAAGTTTTTCTTCAATTTTAAAGGCCTAACTTAGTTACACAACCGGATGTTGGTGCTTTTCGATACTTTTGACCATAGGACTATAATGCTGCCATCAGTGAGTGAACATATTTTATTTTTGACAAAAAAGTGTGATTCTATCGTTATTTTAGGAGTTTTAGGAGTCAAAATAAGTGGGTTGTAGAGTTATTGGAGTGCATGGATCATATGAAAAAAATTTAGAGCAGTGAGAAAAAGTGATTCATTTAGCAAATTTTGTATTTTAAACTGTAGACTTCGATAAATTATTATTTTACTCAAATTAAATTTCATTTAAAATCTTTTCGAAGAAAACTTCCAGAAGAGACTATAAACCATTTAGGTATATTTGTTGAGTAAAATGCAACTTCTTCTTATTAAAACAACATTCCTACATGTGGTGTCCAATAATTTATCTATTATCATAACTCAAATTAATAGTATGTATGTTTTACTGAAATGTTTTCGCTTTTTTTGTGTGTGTGTTTTTTTTGTCACAAAACAGATGATTACCTTTCTTTTTCTTTCTATCCAGCCTGAGGGAAAGGTTAATGCTTGCCCAAATATGCGCTAGCATCCCACATTATGATAATTAGTCAAAAATTCTTGCGGCAAAATAGGTATTTCCATTTACATATTTCTATAGAGTCGATCGATTTATCAATTCAGAGAAAAAAAAAAAAAATTATAAGACAAAAAAATTTAAAACGAAAAGTGAAAACGTTAGAAAACGAATTTGAAACAATTAATCGAAGATGAAGCATAACATTGGTAAGCACCAAAGCATCAGGGCCGTTTGAAAGGGAAAATGCGCCCGGAATGCAACTAATAAATTATAGATTTGTTAGGTATACCATTTTTTTTTATTAACAACGTAGATTTGATAAAAAGATTCTTAAATCACATTAATAAGTTGGTACACACAGATTGTTGATTTAGTGAAATCACATCATGCTGTATAATCTTTAAGCTGAATAATTATTTTTGTATAGTTTATTTCATGTATAAAGCAGCAAAAATGGATACTTGAATAAAAACCTTAAATATAAATTATGCTGATATGTTTTATGATATTTTGACGGTATCGGAATTATAGCTGGTGTAAATTTCAAAAATGACCTTAAATAATGTTTGGACTTGAATAGATTTATAATATTCGAATGATAGTTTCTGCAAGCAATATTTTGCAGCAAAATTACTGATGGTCATAATCACGTTTTACATCGGTCTACCTCAGGAATCTGTACTTAGACCAGTAGTTTTTAATTTTATTGGCATTATTGAGAATTGCTTTGTTTTACCACCTTCTAAGCAAATTGATACAATTTGAATGCTATAAAACGGATCAAGAACAGATGATATATATCCTAATGTTCATCTCAGATAAAAAATCTTACAACTTTCCATTGTTGTAAGATTGTGAATTAAAAATTACTTGTCCCTACTCAGTCCACAAGGACAGGGTCAAAGAAATTTTCGAAATAACAGATAGTTTGACAGTGATCCATTTGTCTAAGATAAACAAAGAGTGTTGAATCAAAAACCTAATTCTTTAACTTGTGTAATTAGTGTCGAAAAATTTTGTTTATAAAAATTCTCTTAAAATCCTCTGTTAGGCTATTTTACAGCTTTTTTTAAGACAGTAGAAAGTGATGGTCTTATAAAATTGGGAAAAAAAAATCTTGAGATAATTTAAACGTATGACATAATTATAAAGAGTTATTTTTACTTGCTCTATTGGGCAAGTACATATTGGTTTCGTGTCAAGAAACATTGAGGTTTTAATCAAAATCAACATTACGATGATGGAGAAGTCCAAAAACGTGGTTTTCTTCATGCCGTCCGTTGGTCTGTGCGTCCGTCTTTACACATTTCCACTGCCCAAATGCGTGGACGGTTCTTCTTCAAATTTAGTACAGATCATTTTGTCACGAAATTTAAGAGTCAAAAGAGCCCACAAATATTCCTAAAGTGAAACCTTTCTTTTCGATAGAAATAAAGGATAGGCTTTTAATTTAAATATCACCATGCACCAAAAAGTGAGTAGAAGTACATGACTAAGGGGTATATTTTCTTCAATTGTTTATCTTTAATGTAGGATAATATTAACCGTGTCATTTAAGTGAATTTTATCATCTTATTAAAAAAAAAATACAAGATAAAAGCCAATAACAAAATTACAATTTCTTTATCAAAGCTAAGCTGCTTTCCTTGTTTCATTTATTGACTTAACATCAAAATGTTTTATTTGATCCCCTGCAAAGCCGATGCGGCAATAATGTTTTAAAAATAAAACATCTAAATTGACTAAATAATTTCAAAGGGATAAATCTGACAAATTTATTGTATAACCATCAACCCTAACTTTTTCAAATCAATCAAAAACCTACAAAATATCTGCTTCTTCATCCTTATTATCTAAAAAAAAACATCTAAATAATACCTAAGAACAAAAAAAAAAGCGAAGAAAAAAAAAACAATAAACCCTTATTTTATGAATGAAGATTTAAGGATTGTCTTTGATTTTAAATCTTTTATTATAAATAGATACTATCTCGATTGACATTTTTCCTCAATAAAATTCTTATCAAATCAAATATACATACACATCCATACATAAGACCAATTATTTGTTCTTCTTAAACGAAGAAAACCCTAAAGTTAACAACTTATTTAGCCCTAAACTTGATTTCTTTTCTTGGTGTATAAATTTTCTTTTAAGTTTATCCCCAGATTTATTTCTGCCAAAAGCAAATAAAAAAAAAAATCATGATTCGTATTTTTTTTTTTTGCAAAACTGCCAAAATTTCTACAATACTACTTCTAGTGTCACTTTTCAAGAAATCAAAAAAAAAAAAAAAGAAGAAATGAAGAATAAAAATCCCCATCTTCATGTAATTTATAGAGGTACCTCTCTACCTATCAACCTAATATATAAAACCTTATCACAGAAAAAGTTTCTTTTTATTCTTCCACACCAATTGAAGTTCGAATTTATTTTTGATATAAATACGCTTCACTGAAGACGATGAAGACGCCCGCCAACAAACACGACGACGACGACGACGACGTCTTCAATCTCATTAAAATCGCATAAATAAAGCAAAAATATCAAAAAAATAGAAGAAAAAAAAAAACTTAGCCGTGTCGTGTAAAAGATGTATCCATCATCTCAACACCACCGCTTCTTCGAATTTATGTTACGTCAACTTTTATGCTCGAACATTTATACCTCCTACTCTTATACTTTTTTTTTTGTGTAAATTCATGTCTATATTGCCTAATTTGCCCCCAAAATGGGAATCAATAAAAGTTCATTCCATTTTCATCCCACCGACTCCTATATGTTGGGATAAACGTGAAAGAACAAAAAAAAAAAAGCATTTAGGCAGATATAATTTTTTTTTCTTCTGCAAATTGTTGAAAATTAGATTTTCTTGGATTATCAATTTTTCAAAGAAGAAAAACAAAAATTTTAGCGAAATAAAAACAAAAAGAAAAAAAAATAATTTTCCCACAATCATCACATGAAATTTTCAACAACACACCAGCATTTTTGTGAATGTAATGGTAATTTCCTCCTTTTTATGGAAAATAAAAAAGAAAATTTAACTCTCCAATTTTCAAAAAAAAAAAGTGGGGAAGTCATACGAAAAAAGCATACGAAGAATCACCTTCAAACTATTTCACCAATACTCTGAATATTGTTGTTGTGGTGAAAAATCATTGGGGCGGTACCACCACAGAGAGTGCGTTGAAAATTTCACTAACCTTATTTTACTGCATTTTCCTTTTGATCCTTGTTCGTTGGGAAAAAGCCCAAACACTTCACCAATGTCCCAAAAACCCACAAAAACTTTTATTGGTGAAAAAGCATTTTCAACTTGCATTCCACATTCACTTTGTGGAGAATTCAAATATTCCATTCAAAATGAATTCATTGACTGGTGTGATTTCTCCAGTTTCTCATTTCCAAACCACCATAATAGCAAACTCTTGCTGACACACCAATGGAATTATTGAATTTCCCCTCACTCACTCGAAGAAAAAAGAGAAACTCACCACAGCACTTCTATGAATACACAGATACAAGTAACATCGCAAAACCAAAAAGATTCAACACTTGTTTTTTGGAGTTTAGAGAAGTGGATAATCCAAAAATGGAAAAAGACGAAGAAAATAATCAAAAAGAAGAAAACATGTGAGGGAAAGAGGAACAAAAAAAAAACAGAAAACATGTTGTTTTGTTGCCCTTCATCATCGATCACAATTTGGGGTTGACGTATCATACAGAGGAGATGCTGAATAGAAAAATCTCAAAAATTATATCTCAAAAACGGTCTGTTTGTATTTCGCTGTGTAATAAATTGTTATAGATGATAGTTTTGTTTACATTTTGTTGTTTTTTTTTTTTTTTATTTCTTGTTCCTCAATTCGGTTCGTTTTGTTTTTTGTTTACATTGAATCATACGAATACCGCTTCAACTGTAAAGATGCGAGATGCCGGAACAGAGAGGATTTTCTGTTTTTTTTTTTTTGATTTTTGATAGGAGGTATAGCAGCTAGGTATCTACCTATAGTTTAAGGAACACACAACCAAACAACCAATTTCAATTAGAGATTGAATTTGTTATTATAGAAGCGTGTGATGCTGCTGTTGCTGCTGCTTGCTGATGATGATGGTGGTCTATTTTTAGCAGACTCCAAACAATATGTTTTTTTATTTTTGAAAAAAAAATTCTTTAAACATTATTTTTAATCCGTTGGATTGGTGCATTAGATTGAAATCGATGGAACAAGTGAATAAAATAAAAATTTAAAGGGTAAAGAGGGGGGGAAGGGGTTGTATGATATTTGTAAGGTAATTGAACTGGATTATTATGTTTGAAAATTGGGATCAAGATTTTGAAAATATATATTTTTGGATTGTAAAAGGTGTCTGTCAGAATGTGTTGACTGACCTAATGAGGATTATAGTAGCATCTGGTTGTTGTTTTTTTTTTAATCATTTAGGCAATGCTATTTAAAAATAAAATCTAGAAAAGAATAAAATTATGATGGGATGCGCTTAAGATTAAGGGACTTAAAAGCTGAAATAACAATAAAACATTGGTATTGATTTTAATTTGCTGAAAATTGAATTTTAATTTAATAATAAATTTGTGTATTTTAAAAATAAAAAATAAATTTTAGTTACCTACTAAAATATTTTTATGCCATTTTTACGTTTTTTTTATCAAGTCTTCCCTCAAAAAATTGAAGAAAACTTGAAGATTTGAATGGAAGACGAACCAAATTTTTTGGTTTGCAAAAATACTGATTTTCTTCTATTAGACATGGAGATTGTGAAAGTTTTAGTCACGTCATATGCTGGCAGGGCATTATGAACAAATTGATGCATTTTTTTGAGAAATTGACTTAAAATCGAAAAAAACGAAAAAATCAACGAGAGCATATACAATGCTGAGCTATAGGTTTTTGTAAAGAAAACATTTCACTAATTAAAAATCAACAATGTTTGTTTCAGCTAATATTTTCTGGAAAAAAATAATTTCAAGTTTTCTTCACTCAGAGAAATAAAATATTTTTTTTCCTTTGAATTAAATGAAAATCATTTGCCGAAAAGTTAAACAATCTCCGCAATAGTTTTTTATTCGTTTCAACTGTATTACATTTGACCTAAATTGTAATTCTATTACAGCAAACAGGCCATTTGTTTGGAACTCATTTTCATAAGTTGATTGCGGCAAACGAAAATGCTTCCACGCTTGCGAAAAAAAAACCTTTCCAGAAAGTTGTTTGTTGCAAAGAACTTCACAAAAAGTCGTTTGACGTAAACGATTCGTTCTCTCATTTTGTTTTTATGCATTCTACGCTTATAACAAATTGTACAGTTTGTAGCAGAATATTCGTAAGCGAGGGGTCGTAAGTTCATTCACTGGTGTTACTCTTGTTTTTTTTTGTATCGTTCACAAAAATTGTTTAACCTAAACGAATTTATCAATTGGCTGCAAACGATGTCGACAAATTATCCTGCAAACGAAAAAGTCGTTTGCCGCAAACGATTTGTTCTCTCAGTGTTAAGATTAAAATTAATGTGATGCTTAAAACAATTTATTAAAACTAAAAAGCCAAACTTGTCAATTTGCTGTTAGAAAATAAAAAAAAAATATTATTGTTTTTATTAAAATACGATAAAATATTATTTTGCAGTTGCAAAAACGGTTTTAGAGCAGCATATGGTTATCACAAGAACAGTTTATACTTTATACTGCAGACCTGTAATGTAGCATGTCTACACTGCTCCAATGGGTCACCTGAAGTAAAAATAATTGAAGTGGAAGAAAATATTTTATAGTTTTAAGCCTAGTACGCCAAAATATTTTCATAATGTTTTCTTCTGGTATAAATGACCTTATATTTTTTTCGGGTCTAAGATATATTTAGTGAAATATTAAAAAAATTGACCTTCCAAGGCACATAATATTCTTATACAGCTTCATGATTGTAATTTTAAAACAAAAAAAAAATTAAGATTAAGAAAATATTCAAAGAATTAAATACTAAAGATTGTTGTGGTAATTTTAGCAATTTCATGTCAATACTATGTCTATAAAATACCGATGTAAAATAGTTTAAAATTAAGCTTAAGGGGGTCTTACCCTTATTTTCTTTAATTTTTAATTTTTTTTTTTTTTTAAATTTATAAATAAGAGGTAAGCCCAATAACCTAAATTCCTTTCAGGTATTCAAATCCATTATTTACTCACTTAACAGTAATTTTTCTAGAAAAAAAAAATCGCTGTCAATTTAAATAATTTAATTTCTCGAATAGTTTATTTTTTGCAGCTTGAGAGTTTTTTTTTTTTGTAGTATGTTCGTTCATATGCTAGTGAAGAAAAATTAGTATCTTGAAAAAGGTAAAATTTGACAACCATCCACTATTAAAACATAGAGTCTTCAGAGAGTTAAAAAGCCTTTATAACTAAGCATTCACAAGGTAGATGTCATTAAATTACCTTATTATTTATTAACAATTCCCAATATACAAACAAAAACTCATACACAATCGTAGGTATAGGTATGCCCAAAAATGTCTGCCAATCTATTTGACAAAAATTTATTAACAAACAAAAGTTTATTATTATCCTGAAAGTTGTCGCAAACTTTCGTGTGCTTATTATATGCGGAATTCTCAACCCTTGTCACATCAAATAGGTATACTGCTGAGATTTCATGTAATACTTTAGCTCATCACTTATAATTACTTGGTATGTCCACATAGAACAACTTTCTATAATAGACCTTCCGATCTTCACAGCCCCCGCCACGACCCTTTCCCCTTGGCATTTCCAACTTTCCACCGGCCAAATCATTCATCTAAGTTTTTTTTTCTTAAAAAAAAAAAAAAAAAACAATGAAAAGAACAACTTTTCGTAAAACTACAATAAATAAAATTAATTTCCATCATCCTGTTCATCCTGTTCGTCCTGATGTTATGTTCGTTTCACTCCATTAGAGTGAGAGATGAAATAAATGCAAGAAAAAATGAAAAAAAAAATCATGCGAACCGGAAAACTTTTTAATGTCATATCCTTTAGCATACTGAATGTATTTTCGAGCTTCACTTTCTCACTATCAACCCGCTCGCTTTCACCTTGCCCTATCCCTATACCTACACTCTATATGAGTACGAATACTATTCTACTTGCAATGCAACAAGAAGAAAGAAAAAAAAATGACAAAAAAACTATATACACGGCGCCATTGCGGGGGCTTCGAGAGTTGTCATTGTTCTTTATAGGAACTCGCTATACAATGATTATAGGGTGGTATGGGGTTATACTATGGCACTATGGTTGGCTTGTGTGCCATAACACCAGAAGCCGAACGTTTGAAATTATAATTTTAATGAACTTTTCTCGGAGCATTGTACAACATGAAATTTAATTATATCGTCGGGTTAATGCCGATGCCAAAAGGGACGATTTGGTTTAGTGTGGGCGGACTATCTATACATGGATTTGTGTGTGTGTGTGTGTGTGTATGTGTGTGGGTTAAAAACTTAACTAAAGCAAGGAGAAGGAGATATATATAGTGTTTAAAGGTTATCCCCCCCGCTGGGTTATGGATGTGACACTCTAATTCACCATCGAATATTACTTTTTCAAAAATAACATTCGCTGTACCGGAAAGCAATAATAAAATTACAGGGTGGTTCTGTATCGACAGGTTACACCATCATGAATGTAACGTGTTGCAAAGGATTTGAATTTTCAATCCAATAGCACTTATAAATTAGACGTTAGAGATTTTTTTTTTATTTTAATTTTTTTTTATAAAAGTCCTTGCTAAATTTTATATGGAAAAAATATTTCTTGTTTTAAAACGGCTCTAACGATTTTCAAAACTTTTTTTCTTAAAATTTATCATTATAGAAGAAATCAAATTGCATACTTCGTTTTGAGGTTAAATTCATTTAAGAAGCTGTTTAAGTAATTTGAAAATCGAATTTTATGCTTTTTTAATTTTTTTTTTTTTCTAAAACTGCATTTACAAATTTTTAATTTTTAATCAATAAGAGCAAGTACGTGCGATCCAGTCGTGCAATTTATTTGTATTTTTTTCCTTCATTTTAAGTACTTTTTATTTTTTTTATAATAAATCATCTTCTGCTGAATTAGGGGATATGTCTACCCCCTTAATTCATACAAATAAATGTTTGTATTTAACTCTTCTCAAAATAAAAGCTTCTTAAATAAAAATTTAAAAAATAAAAAATGTATATGAAATGTAAAAAAATCATAAAATTCATTTCAAAAATGACATTAAAAACATCTCAAATTGATTGAGCTCCAAACTTAGTATGATATTTGATTTCATAAAGTAAAACAATATTTTTAGAAGAAAAAAAACTATAAAAAACCGTTAGGGCTGTTTACATAACATAAAAATTCTCCAACGAAGTTAAAAAAAATGTTCATACGCCATTTTTAAGAAAACTATTAAAATTTTCAATATTTAAAAAAAAACAATCAGTAAAAAATTTTCGAAAAATTACGCCATTTTTAAATAATTTTAATGGCAAACCAAAAATTATTAAAAAAATAATTAAAAATTTTTCGAAAAATTATTTTTTGAAAGAGAACAATTTTTAATTTTTTTTGCGTCTATGCGATGTACTCTTTTAACCGTTTAAAAACTATTTTATTTTAAAAGTCATATAGTAATAGTCGTTTTTGAGAAAAACAAGTTTTTCCATTTTTGTCATATGAAAGGAATCGTTAATTTTGGTCCTATTCAAAATTTCAATTTCCTTTCTAGGAAATCATTTAAAGGCTTTAACTGAAATAGTGCTTTTTAAAGAAGAGAAAAATGTTGGTTCTTGTTGCACATTACACTTTTGTGGCTAATATATTTCGATGGTTCTTGGTTCTTA
Organism: Meliscaeva auricollis; assembly: GCA_948107695.1. Classification (NCBI taxonomy): domain Eukaryota; kingdom Metazoa; phylum Arthropoda; class Insecta; order Diptera; family Syrphidae; genus Meliscaeva; species Meliscaeva auricollis. The sequence continues at coordinate 8,666,093 of OX403619.1, forward strand.
TGACAAATAAATTGTTCATGAAAAAAATAAAATGCATGACTGGGTAGCACGTATATTGTCTTAAAGTCGAAGTTGCTGTGGATGCTAGAGCTTCATATATAAAGTTTTTAAAAACAAATACTTTTATAGGAAATTAAAAAAAAAAAACATAAAATTCGTTACCAAATTGACTTAAACAACTACTTAAAGAAGACCAATTAAAAAAAAAAAAATATATCTAAAAATACTAAAGCATTGTATGAAAAAAGTTGGTATGCCATTTTCAAGAAAATATTAATTAACATCTTAAAATAAAATAAAAAAAAAAAAATATCTACACGTTTTCAAAAAATCGATTTAATAAAAATTATTTGAAACTTTTTCAAACATTCCAAAAAATACTTTTTTAAACATTCCAAAAAAATCTCTAAAATAAAATTTAAAAAAAAAATTATAAACACATTTTCGAATAATCGAATTAAGAAAAAAAAAAAAAAATTTGAAACTTTTTTAAAAATTCCGAAAAAAATGTTTTTTTTTGAAAATTTTGAAACAAGATTAATTTTTAAATTGATAAGAACCTTTTGTGTAAAAACTGTCATAGAAATTTATTCAGTAGTTTCAGAGAAAATCAGATATGGTTCTATCAAAGATACCGTTGTAATTGTAAGCCTATGAAAAAATATTTTTTTTTTAATTTCAAAAGTACCAAAAATTTAATCAAAATCGTTAGGATCGTTTTTTGAAAAAAATATTTTTTTTTCATTTTCGTCATATTGCAGGTACCATTAATTTTGGCTCTAAAACAAATTTCAATTTCGCCTCTAGGCAATATCCAAAACCCATTAACTATCAAGTTTAAAGCAAATCGCTTCAGTGATTGCTGCAGCTTGAGATAGAGACAGGCAGAAAGACGTAAAGAAAGAATTGTCGCATGACCAACTTTTTGTCGCATTCTTAAGGAGCAGATCGAAAATCTGATTTCAAAATATTGCTTTTCAAATTTAGCTTTTTCTCTGTTCTACTCTGCCAGTACATAATTAATGATGAATTAAATTTATGCTAATTTTGTTCTTTTTCCAACATAATTTTCATTTCATGTGGTATAATATTTTTAAAATTGTTATTTTTTCAGTAGTAGTTAGAGTTATACCTTTTCTCTGTAAATTATTTAATATAGTTTTTTAAAAGAAGAATCCAAAAGTTCTATACTACGTGACTTTAGATTTTAACAAAAAACATTGTTTAACGTAAACAAAAAATTGTAACTTGGAACAAAGTTACAAACACACACAATCCTTCCCAACCGTTCAAAAACCCTCAATTATTTGTAACACCCTGTAAAATACGAATATTTCTTGCATATTACATGTACCTACTTAAAAACAAGCATTGTCCTAGTTTTTGGTTCCGTTTAATATTGTAATACCATGAAACTGGATGTGTTATTTGAACTCTGAAAAAGAGAGATAAACCTCATTTATGCATGGTGGAATGCAGAGGTCGCTGACAGCATACTGTCATTTCTGGAACACAAACAGTTTGACATAAGAACTAACGATTTTGCATTTTATAGAGATATACACTCCATTTTTCCCTTAGGTACTTACTTTCTCGAAGGGGAAAGGAATATGTGTACCACTGAGTCTATATAAGTTGAGTGGTGGTTGACCAGAGAAAGGATTATCCTTGGGTTTTGAATTTTTATTATTGGCTCCAGCAAAAAGATAAGACTTCAAATCGAAAATGGAATAAGAAAACAAAAAACAAAAAAAAAAAAACATTTATGCAGGAGTTGGCAAAAGCGACAACGACAACGACAACGATAAAGTCGCTTATTTATATTCGTTTGGCCCCAAAATCCAAAGAAGAAAAAGGAGTCGAAGCAATATCCTGTGGCACTATATTACCTTCGATGAAATTTATTACAACTTGAGCTGTTTTTCTTCATTATACTGAGCATATATCTTGATATTGTAGACAGAATCCATTCTTTGTGGGCGAAGACGAGTACGAGGGCGACCACCAACGACGACGACTACTTGTTGTCATTTCGTGTAAATGGCTTATACCAACCAACCTACCTACAATACAACTGCGAATTTATATGAGATGATGAGCAAAAGGGTCAGAGAATAGAATTAAGTACATTTTCTCATCTTTTAAGATCTAAAAGCCGCACTATATCCGTCGGTGGGATCTATAGAACGGCGGCGGCAGCGGTGCACGGTGTGGGATTGGGATGGTCGTCGGTGAAAAGAGTGATGAAGTGAAAGGATATTGTTTAGGAAGGTGGGTTAAAATCTATGAAATAAAGTCATCGCGCTAATGGACGAATGAGAAAACAAATTCATTTGGCCCGGGGTTATTATGACCAGCATCGGGCATTTCTATCAAAGTCCGTATTTTATTACAAGTTTATGTGAAGAGCTTTAGGTCATATAGAAGAATATCTAGGGCGTTTGTTTATTTGCAAAGGGTCATGTGTCTGGCATTTCTATAGTGTTTGGTAGGTTGGCTTAATAAATAGTTAAGTAGTGAAAATGATCCTGGTCTATAATGTTCTGTGTGAAAACCATCCGTAGAATAACATCGTAGAAGGTTTAGGCTGAAAGTTCTCAATTTATTAAAAAAAGAAAAACAACATTGTCCTTAGAATTTGTTATTTTCGAAAAACGGCTTGGAGTTTTAAGCAAAGTACCTACTGTATCAGATATTTTCTTTTAAAATGAACTAATAAAGTATTTTTTTAGGTTAACTATTTGTTTTATTTTAAGGGAAATTTACAAATTTACTAACATTTTCATTTATTGTACTGTCAAATTTATAGATTTTATAGATGTTATCTTAAATATTGACTAAAATATAATGTAAGCTGTTATATTCTTTCAGTATTTCCTACCATTAATACAAATTTGTATTTGCACAGCCAAAAAATAGATGACGGAGGTTAAGTCATTGAAACTCTGATAAATCAACAGATCATATGAATGGTTTTCAAAAATGCAAACTTCTCTAAGACCAGCAATACGGTTTTCGTACCGGAATGTTCAACACCACCAGCCAGCGCAGCGGGTGAAACAGACTGCAAAAAATAACTGTGCTTAGCTGTTAACTCAATTTTGTTTTTCTCTTTAAAAATGCAAGACTTGCCTAATCGCATTCACAAAAAATGTCTCCAAGCTGCAAAGTTGAAATTCTTTTCCCCATTTTAAAACATTCTACTAAGGCATTTATAACAATTTTATAAATAAAATCTAAGTTGAGAATAAGGGAGTAGGGGAAAAATAAAAAAAAAGAAACAGAAAGGAATTTTAAATATAAAAAAATAAAATAAACAAAAATAATAAAAATCACATCGCATTCGCTTTGATATTAATCAAATATTTAAAGATTGAAAGCAAATGGATATATCAGATGGAGAGTATAATCATGTCCTTTTTACGAGGACCTCTTGTATACATATTGTCATATATCCCAAAAAGGACTTCCATCATCTTCGTCCAAATATTTATTTATTTATTTTTTTTATTTTCTTTGTTGTTGTCCTTTATCTTTTTTGTTATTTTATTTATTTTTTTAAGTCTCCTTTTTAAACTGTGATTGGAAAATCATATTTTTTGCGTCCTTTTGGTCAAATTCAATATGATGGATTTCCTTTCTAAAGTAAAAAATATATCAATTTGTATCCTCTCTCTGCAAAGTTCAAAGTACTCTCCTCCATCATATTACATTGTGTAAAATTTGTTATTGATAAATTTTTTCGAATACCTAGGCCAAGACATATTGTAAATCCTTAGAAATCGAAACAAAAAAAAAATTACATATACATTTTCTAGGCCATGTCTATAGAAATTCTTCGATTTCTATTGAATCCTTGAGTTTTGTATTTATATATTGTCAGTAGCTCAAATATCCCATAATGACAAATAGCTATTCCCACTAAAACTTTAAGCCAGGCCTACACACTACACACACACACACACCTCATCGTCTCTGGGTTGGTATAAATTAACTTTTGGGTTCATTTAGAGCGTAAAAATGTATCCCTCTGTCGAAGGACATTTTTCAATTCAAAATGAAATTATATTTTCCAGATTGAAAATATGATTTATTTTTGGGACACGTTTTTTGACTCAAACCCAAGCATAAATTCAAGTTAAGATGAACTTCTTTAAGGACTCGCTATACACATGGACCTTTAAAAAAGCAAAAAAAAAAAAAAACAAGTAAGAAAAAAAAGGACATTTTGTCCAAATATTAAGTTCGTTTCGATGTAATACGATGGTGTGTATTTCAGACGCACACATGCTGCCTGAATAAAATATTCCATCAAACTAAGAGAGAGAGAGAGGTGAAAATAATAACAATAACCTACCCATAGGTGGCTCTGGCTACCCAACAAATAATATCCAGCAATATAAAGTAGTTGTAGTCATTTTTTTTTTTAATTTTTTATTTTTACTCCAATATCAGGATAGACTTGGATGGAGAGTGATGAATGTAAAAAAGGACATCGCATTCGTTTCAAAATAATGTATCACAATCTTGCCCCCAGGAAAGGTTATCCTTACGACGATATGGATAGTAGACATGCAAAGGAGATATCTGCAATCTAAAGATGATAATACTTCCACTTGCAATGGAGATGATGATGATGATATGCTGATGCTGATACAGAGTATGTGGTTTAGTAGTTTGAGGCCATATTACATAGATGTTAGATAGGTCTAAGGATAAGGACGACCGACAGCGACAACGAGACGAACTACTTTTCCTGCTGTTGCTGATGGTTACATTTATATTTGCAATAGCACATCCTTCTGGCCATCTCATTTCATCGTAGAGAGAGTTTATTCATAATCCTTTCAACACAAAATTCTATATGATTCCTATATGAGACCGAAATATTTATCATTCGTTTTCGTGGACTCTCTCTTTGGTATTGAAGGATTATTTCATATGCAGACTAGAGGGTTAGAGGTTTATGCTAATAAAAAAAAGTGACAACAATATGATGTATGGCGTATAGCCTTTATTAATGTCCTGCAGCATGTAAGTAAGTTTTAGAGAGTTAAATGGCCACTAGGGGCTTGAAAGACCTTCGCTGAGTAAAAGAGTGAAAATATTGGAGAAATAGATGACAATTTCTTTAAAACTAAAGTTTATTTGGGTTTTTTTTTATCACAAATCTCTTAAAAAAACCTTCAGAAGAAGATCGTTTATAATTTCTATAATTTCGATGAAATTATAGACCCAGAACTCAAGAGCTGTTGCTGTGACCACTAAGAAAACAATGAAATACAAGAAATCCCATTTTAAAGAAGTCAGTGAATCTATAGTTTTTAAACGATAATCTTTTAGAAAAATTAAAAAAAAAAAAAACTCCATCTAAAATTGTTTTGAGCTCCAAACTAAGCATGCCATTTGATTTGGTTAAGAAAGAACATTTTTTAGAAAAAAAAAATCATTTTCAAAAAATAGACTTAAAAAAAAATATTTTTTTATAAATTCAAAAACTATTGTTCTTGAAGTTTTTATAACAAATAATTTTAAGGTTATTTCGAACAAAAAAATATCATTTAAATCGGTTGAGTCGTTTAAGAGAAACTTAAAAATCAAAAATAAACGGTTTTATGGTAGGTACCGTTATTAACATTTCCAAAAATATTTCTTTCATTTTAAAAGTACGGCCTTAAGCTTAGCATACAGTTCTTTTGAGTAAAAAATATAAATGGTGAAACAAAAAATATCTGTGGTGTGAACTATATTTTTTTTATTCAGAGCCAGTTTACAGCCAGGTAACAGCCAGCCAGATGGCAATCGTTCGTTTTTTTGGGGCCAATTGTTTGTTTTGTGCGAAATACCAATTTTTTTCCGTTTTGGTTTAAGGCTCGGATAGATGTGGTGAAATGAAAAATATTTGCTCAAAAACCGCTCTCATAAGAAATGCATAGGATTTAGAATTTTCTTATCAAAATCGTTGAAGCCGTTTTTGAGAAAATTAAATTTTTCCATATTCATTTTATGGCAGGTACCGTTAATTTCGAACCTAAAAAAAATTTTAATTTCGCCTCTAGGGAATCACTTAAAACCTTTAACCACCAAATTTGAACAAAATCGATGCAGGGGCTTAGGCTGTAGCTTAGACAGCTAGAGTGCATTCTCAATCATCGTATTGCCATGTCTGGTTGTTATCTCAAGTTCGATTCTTTTAACGAATCCAAAACTTGCCTTATAGTACGATTATCATAAGTAAAAAGTGCTAAATGTAAAAAACTTTGAACGAAAACATTTATGTTTATGTATTTTCATGTACTAAGTCCAAATTTAAGTTTTGTTTGGTCCCAAAACTGTGAAAATTTTGAGTAAATTGCCAAATACCGCCAAAAACTACAAAAATGAACAACGAACAAAATTGACTTTCATACAAATAATTATTTTGCGTCTTAAATTTCTTGAAAGCAAAGGGTTTAACAACAAAATAACATCGGGTCTCTTGTTTTCAAGGGCACCAATTGGAATTAAAAGTTTGGGTTCTAATCAGGCCCTTTTTTGCAATGTGCCCGAAAAAAATTTCATAACTAAAAATTATTGGTGAAAATTTAAAAATAATATTACTATTTTATTTGATTAAAAGAAAAGATAGACTTTTCAGAACTCTCAAAGCTGTAAATGTTATGGAAGTTTTTGATTTCACCCATATGCCAATTTTATATTGTTACAAATCTTAATAAATATTTGTATCAAAAGGAGAAACTCAATAACACGTCTGTTGTCATATGAACTGAACTGAACATATCTGCATGATGTGTTTGTTTCTTTCAAAATTCAAACTCAAATTTGCCATGTTATTACATTTTTTTTTCCGATTCAATACAACTACACAACAGTAGTAAACCTATACTCTTGCTCTTTGATCTTCATTTTTCATTGGAATCAAAATTCATTTGTAAGAGGAAATATGCCAAAGAAATGCAATATATCAAATATTTTGTCCAATCAACTTTTTGAATAAAGTGCAATAAAACTCTGATGGAAACACAAACGTATACCTTATACCTCTCTTTTCTGAAAAGTTTTTGTCATTACCACCCTTCCATCAACACACACAATACACAATGCACATCCCCACACTCATATCCTGCAGTGCGTTTATTGAAAATCAACTTTTTGTTGCATATTTCTAGGCAACCCAACAACTGTCCTTAAATAAAGCTCCTTATAATATGTACTACCTACCTGCTTCTGGGGGTTATGCAAACAGGTACCTGTGATATTGTAAATTTCCGCTCTTTCAAGTGCAGAAATAAATATTTTGTGTAGGTAGGTGGTGGTATAGATGCATCTCAAAAAAAGAGTTGCCATTGTCGTATGCAAATATGTATACACACACACTACCTGCTCATTCCCGTTTACTTATAGACGTATCACATAAAACTTCCTTCAACGAAGACGAAAACAACGTCAAAGTGCTGTTTGATGGTTGAATTTTGATGAAATCGGTTTTCTGCTCTCTTATAAAGCATATTCACACAAATATTATACAATAATATGAAATTCGTCCTTCACAAATATTTGACATGAAAATGATTGATTGAGGATGCAGTTCCTTTTGATTTTCAAAATCAACAGAAAGAAAAAAAAAATAACTAACATACCTAACCTATTTTTCTTGCTATCAGGTTCAGATTTTCCAAGCAGATTTCAGGTGATTTTTTGAGAAAATTGATTTTCTTTTCAAGTGATTTTTTCTTATTTATAGTTTTATTGGATTTTTTTGCATCAAATAAGAAAGCAAAACCAAACCACAAACCATTAAGAGATACTATCAACGACAGTGTTAAATGAGTGAAATGAAAATTGAATGAACTGAAAACTGTTTTCTTTTTGAAACATGAGAAATTTTATGTAAAGTAAATTGATTAAATGCACTTCTCACAATTCAAACTTCTTACCATGCTCAAATCTCAATACATAGAAGAAATCACTTTAGCTTAGAGAAGATTAAGTATTTTTTATTTTTATTCGCACCAGTTTTTTGTGAATTCATAATTCACACTTACTTACGACAAAAATATATCAATCATGAAAGGCTTATTCAAATAAAGATATATACTGTTACGTTACGTTACGTTACGTTACGTTACGTTACATTACGTTACGTTATGTTACTCTACGTTACGTTACGTTACGTTACTTAACACTCATCTTGTTTAATGAGAATGAGATAAGAGAAAAAAATGCTTGCTAGACTTAAATTACTTTCTTTCTTCAAAAGGCTGACAAATAGTTTTTTGTTTTTATTTTCGTTTCTTCGACAAAAGAACAGAATAAGCTCACAATAAAAACTAATAGAACCATCAATAGAGATTTTTAGACCCTCTCCCTTTTCTTAAATTGCAAAGACAAATACTTAGATCATTCTTGTCATCAACGCTAAAAACATCAAAACGTTTAAGGAACTGAAAGAAAATGAAAGCTTCAAAATTTTCTTATTTTCAAACTCATTCTCTAATAATAACCTTTTCCATGAAGGACGACTTCCAATCCAAATGCTATACCCAAATATTAAACCAGGTGATCAAACTATGGTAGCTCGTTGACAGTGAATTGCTTAATCTGGGACGTTTTACTTTTTCAAATGAATAATTCTTATCATTTTTGCCATTTGGTTTGTTGTGTGTGTCCTTTACCGCAGAGGAAATATCCTTTCTTCAATATTCAAAATCACGACCTTAACCCATGCAACCATAAAAACATATGAGTGTTTTGCAAAGACAACAAAATACATACAAAAAAAAAAAAAAGATGCCAACACAACCATTTGAAATTACTTAAATCCCTCGAAACTATTTAATATTCTTAAAAGGGTCATCTTCAGTATTAGAACCAACCCTCCTCTCTAAAGGCTTATACAAATTCATATCCTCTGTTGCACACTATGAGTTGAGTATCTATATACTCGATTCTAGTTTTTACACAAAACACACACCTCTCGCTTTCAACCGATGTTGATTGCAAAAACCTTTTTGCACGTTTTACCTTTTATTTTTTTTTTTTTTCTATTTTATTTTAAGTTTTCAACCCCAAACGTCTGCTTAAGTTTTACTTTATACGGATAGTTAAGTTGCCATCGTCCTCGTCCTCATTCCCTCTGCAAAATAACAGAAAAAAAAAATAAAATAAAATCACATCTAAAACAGAAACGACCAACTTGCTGTAGAGCAGAGGTATCTAATAAAGGTGAGAGTGTCCTTTAGCAGAGCGCACAGCAACAGTAGAACAATAACAAAAACAAAAAAAACAAAAGTGTGTGTTCTTAATCCAATCAAAAGCTTTCTATCCTATATATCCTAGCAGTATATCCTTTTATTGCGATTATCTTGATCAAATATTTATTGAAGAGAGCCGCTCAAGGATAAAGCAAAGTACGAATAAAGTTTTTATTTTTAGTGTATAGGTAAAAGGTAAAAACCCTTTTTGCCAAGATGGCCAACTCAATTGTTATATCCTTTTCGAACATGATAATAACATCAGAATGACTATAACTGTGGCGCTTTGTTGATGTTCTAACTGGAAAGTGCTTAAAATCAATAACATTGATGTTTTTCTGCTATTTTATAGCAAAACATATCCCAAATGGAATATATATATATTACAAATGGATTTGTGTGTGTGTGTTGTTCGACACGTTGTCATATGCATCAGTTGCAACAATGCAATATGATCAACACACACACACACACACACAAAAGAATAAATTGAAATTTTGCTGCAGAGCAGTGTTTAATGAATTGATCCTTTTGGACTGATGGCAGACGTGTTTCACTCAGAACCCTTCCCCCCCCCCCCTCCCCACATTGTGTGCTGATGCACACAATACCCATCAGCCCCTTAGAAGTCTTGTGTGAAATGTCAACGCGAGCAGCGTGGTAAGTCGCGTGAATCTAGTGATTTATGCCATTGACAGCATGTAGACCTACATTTCACAATAGTGGCAACACAAGTGGTGAACAGAATCAACCAAACGAACCCCATGATGCCTTTGTCATTCGCAAAGAATACACTTGAACGAAATTTCACATCAATTTAATACCGGAAATGAGTATTAACAATTCAAATGATGTGAAATTAATTAGTTTCAAATATAAAAAACCTTTAGGTATTAATAGTTTAGTTTAGTTACTGATATTTCTATTGAAACATGCATTGCTTGAGAATATTTTTATTTAAAATCATGAAGCTTAATTTTGAGAATCTTCTTGCCCTGAGGCAACCATCTTGAATTTTCGGCATAAAATTAATTATTTCTTAGGATCTGTCTTGATTCCTAAAATAAAAAAAATATAGCAAGAAACCTTAGCTACAGCTTTAACGCAACATTCAATTCAATCATGTCTAATTCTCTGTTTTTTTTTTAATTCCTGGCCTGGCGTTAAAAAGTTTACGGACTGAAAAATCCATGCTTAGTGTGCGTTCGCTCTGCATAGGAGGGTTATCCTTGAAACACTTTAGTGTTCTTTTCAGTCACTCGGACACCTGAACACCTCTTTATAAAAATAATCACTTTTGGACACCTTTCAGAAATTTTGACACTTTTTATACACTTTTCAAAACAAACAGACAGTTTGTTCGAAAGTAGCTAAATGACCCTTGTTTTGAAGATATTTTTGATTAAAAAAGTATAGAACGGTTCTGATTCAACGAATGAAACTCAACTCACTTGATTGAATTTATTTAATCGAATTTGTACGAATTTGATAGTTAAAAGTTGACTTTTTCGTATCAGAAGTGCGTTACCCAAAAGACTATTTTCCAAACTTACTCTCTCATAAAAACCAAGCTGACTAAAAAGCTCAAAGTTAAAACTTGTTTTGTCTTACTTGTAATATCTACTCAATTGAATGTATTTAGTTGGGTTTTAATTACTTTTGGGACACTTTTTTACCACTCGAATACCTTTTTTGGACACTTTTTGAAAAATTCCAGAGGAAACCGCCTGGTCCCAGTCATTCGAAAGTAGCAATGCGTGGATTTGTGACTAGATTTCTTGCAATTTTTAGAGATTTCTTCAAGTATCAGAGTAGAAAAGGAGAAAACAATTTGGTTCACTGTGGCGTATACGTATTTTTTTTTATTTTTATGATTTAATATATTTTTTGTTATAAAATGTCAAAGATGTAAAATTTGTATTCCTTGCAAAACTTTTTTAAAAGTGTAGGTACCATAGGCACCCCCTTTCCCTCCCTCACCCTTCATTTCTTGTAGATAACATGCAGAAATCCCTAAACCCAGTCGATGACGTTAGAGATTTATGTCAGTTTCCAAATGTGAAGGAGCGATTGGAAATTCAATTTTATGTCTCTCGAAGGCCAAATCTTTTCCTTGCTTGGCTTAATTTTTTCAGCAAAATTCTCAAAAAAAAAAATAAAACTCGCCATTCGACTTTAAAAAAAAAAAATCTCTCTCAGAGAACTCTCAAGTCTCAAACAGTCAATACTTCATTTCCTTTTTCAATTTTCATCAAAAATTTGTTTTCATTTCTCGTGCGCTTTTCTCATGCTGTCAGAGTGGAGTATAAAGTTGGTGGTGGTGTGAGGAGAGGGTGATGGTAGGTAAAATTTTCATGCATCCATATGCATCCCATGGATACAAAAACGAACCTCAAGTCTCTTATAGCCTCCAAGTTGAATACGGTTTTTCGATTTATTCCCATCGGTCTATTGGAGTGTTTGTTTTTTTTTTTTTCTATAAAATACTGAATCCTGATGAACGAATGACGACAACAACGCTGCCGCGATTCCGTGAGGGATTCAATTCGGCGTGTTAAATTGAAGGATGAGACCAGACAGCACGATGGGAAATGTCACGCTGCTGGCTGATGGTGCTATTCCTCTATGGCTCATGATGATGATGATGATGATGCTGCTGTTTCTATTGCAACAGCATATGAGAGGGTCGCGCGAATATTTTTCTTTGTAAATGTGTTTCTGTGTTACTGCACCGTTTAGGCGAGGACGATTGATGATGAGAGAAACGCAACCATGATGAGGATGAGTATTTTGAGCATTTATTGGAAATTTTTGCTCGATGGGGTGCGAATCAAAGTAATGCATTTGAGAAAGAGAAGTAGTGGAGATGGAGACACACACATATAAGAGGGGAGATGCAACGATGATGATCTGGGGATAACCTATTTTTCGTTTGATCTTATTCTGCTGATGCGAAAGGTATTGATGAAATGCATTCATAATGACTTTCCTCTAACTCTCATTCAAAGAGGGCACTCTGTGTGTATGTCCTTTTTTTTTTTTTTGTAAGTATGTAGATTCAAATTGAAGTGATTTCATCAAATGGCATATGGTAGAGATGTAGAAGTCGTCCATCAATTAGGATGGAATTTCCGTTGGTAGTAATTTGAGCCAAATAAAGGAGTTGTTTTATATTTTTTTGCTGATTTTTTAAAATAATGAAATATTATAAAATTCCTTGTTTAAGATATTTTTTTAATGCAAAACGACTTATACTTTATAAATAAGGAAGACAAACAATACGCCAGTGAGCCTAAATGATGCAAATACAAAATTAATACGTATAAAATGTTTGTGATAGTAATTGGTGGTTATTTTAATATTTCAAGTAAATTAGACCAGTTTATACCAATCATTGCTTTTGTCTACTTTTTAATAAAAAAATATTATAAGAGCAGTCAAAAGTGCATTAACGTTGTATTTCGTTTGAATTAATAAACACTTTTGGTACTTGTGGATAGTTTTAGGTTTATACCATTTAAGAAAAACGATTTTTTCGTAGGTGTAATTGGAATTTACTGTCCTAATAAACATAAGCAAATATTTTACTGGTATAATAAAATTTTATAAAAATTATTGAAAATAATTTATCAAAACAAGTGTCTTATTTTATACCAGTCAGAAATGAGAAAATAATTCTTTTTTTTTCTCTTACTGACCATTTTATATTATAAGCTCCGGAATGGACCTAGTACACAAAATTAATCTATAAGGTCTGAATCTGATTCGTATATTAAAATATAAATGTATAACTGTATTATACCACTCAGCTTAAAATAAAAAATCTAATTAAGAGGGTCTATATTAAAGATTATAGAAATAAAAAAAGAAAACAAATATTTACATTATTTTGCCTAATGATTGGTATAAATTGAAGTTTTGTAAAATTGACAAAAAATTTAATTTCTAAATTCATTTATTCCTTCGTTGATCATGTATGCTTTTAATATTTTCCAATTCTCATAAGGTAATTATTTTTGATTGGTATAAACAAAAATTTCACTGCATGACAACTATTCGCACAACAAAATATGTGTGTAATTCGTTGACAAATTTGAAGAATGGTAATCGAAGTCATAGCAGATACTGTTTTGTTTTTTCTTTGATTGGTATAAACTCATCTAATATATAATTACGATAAATAGATGAAAATCTTTGTTTTTGTTTTGTTAGTTTATCTCCTGATATTCTATATAGTTTTCGCATGTAAAAAAAAACTGAGTTTATGAGTGTTAATTCAAACAAAAATAATGTGAATCTAATTGGTATAAATTCAAATTTGATCCAACAACTATATTTTTTTTACTTTTTCTGATGCGACACTTTATTAACTGAAAATTGAAAAGAAATCAGTTCTTTAAAATGACTGGTATAAATTCGTCTAAAGTAAAAAAAAATACAGCGTTGAATAAAATATATTCTTATTTTTCTTTTTACACTCATTTGGGGATGTTTATTGCTTTCTTCATCAGGTAAATGAAAGAATGAAAAAAAAAATGTTTTTTTGATGCCATATTCTACAATTTTGATGATTTTAGAATCTATTTAGTTAATTCAGCCAACTTAATAAAGGAGACAAAACCCTATTTTGTCAGTTTGATTATTGCCTAACATATTATATAACTGTCTGCCTGCCTAAATTAACACTTTTTTATTGTTATGACCATGAAACTTTTCCTTAAATATTTTTTTTTTTTTGAGTTCGATGAAAACAAAATTTCACCTTAAAAATCCAGATTCTCATATTCACTGCGCGTCTGGATTCTGAAATAATGTGTCCAATATAGGATTAAAATGACATTAAAATTATAAAATATAGTCACATCTGTGCGTGCTGCCTCTCAAGGGACTTAGTTTTTTTTCCCTTTAAAAAAAAAAAATAGACAACAACAAAAAAAAAAGCAAATAGAATATAAAATAAAAAGAAAATAATATCCAAAACAAAACCAAAGAAAATAGAATTCCCAAATCACAAAGGACAGCTTTTTCTGAAGAGATTCCCCTTTTGACAGTCATTAGCCATCACCAGACTTACCTCTACCTATATCCGACGACTTTGCATCCCCAATCACCTTGAAAAAAGCCCAAAATAAATTATAAGCATCAATCATTTTCTCTTTTACAACGAATACACTCTTGACGACTACAACGACAAATAGGACAAGTAGAGAGGAAAAAAAAAATCCATGAAAAACATCCCTAAGCTAAAACCAGACAATTTTTATTTTTCGTTTTTAAAAAATTTAAATCCTTTGATCAAACTGCGCGGTGTTCTATATGTCCAACGCACAATAGCGCTAGGACAAAGACAGGACGACCGACAGGACACAACAGCAACAAAAAATTACAAAAAAAAAAAAAAAAAGTTGAAAATTCCCAATTCTTCTTCTGCTCATAACAATTTCCTATTTCCCCCGGACACCAATGAGGACGACGACGACGACGACGACGAAACAACGACCATCAGCCATTTGAGCCGCACCAAGCTCATACCACCTTTTGTGAGGGTTTGTTCCGAAAAAATGTCTGAGCGCTGTCATAAAATAATTTATGCGCGAGAGTGGATCTGTTCTGTTGTTTGGAACGGTACCGGGATTTCTTTTTTTTTTTTTGTTCCTTTTATTATATTTTAACTTGATTCTTCTTGGGCTTAAGAAATAAGGTGGCGGAAGTTGCCGCAGATAGTACCGGCTCCCATGATAGTCCTTAGCTAAAGATTCTATTATATTGTTATTATGGCCGGAAATTTGCTCGAGAGTCTCTCAAAGAGGTTTTCTGTTTTGTGTTTTTGAATTTAATTTTTTTTTTTTTTGAAAATTTTCTAGTGTAGGTTTTTTTTTTTTTTTTGTTGTGAGTTGTGCGATTAACCGTTTTCTTCTTAAGCAATATTTTTTGGTTCTGAGAAATTGATTGGCTAATTATGGGGTAAGCCGCGTGATGTGCGGATGGTAACCTTAAGCAATTTTTGTGATGCAAATAATTTTGGTATTTTAGTTTGAGAAAGTTTTTTTTTTTTTTTTTTTTTTTTGTTTTATTTTTTCTCAGAGTGTATCAGACCATAACTCTTCGTGTTGAAGAATCAGGACCGCAAGGCAAAGTAAAAGATGAAGGAGAAGAAGATGTGTGGTTGTGTTTTGGATAAAATAAAAAAAAATATTTATGAAAAATGAAAAGAAACCAAAAAATTCAACGGAATTGTGCCAAAAGCGTTATAAACCGCAGACAAGTTCATAAAGTTGATGGAATATTTTAAGTTTTTTTTTTTTTTTTTTTTGTAATATTTTGTGTTGTTTAGGTTAGCGATGGATTTTTTGAACGAGTGAGTGGTTGAAAGTTTATACCGAGTAAGCACGGATTGGGAATACACTTAATTTTTTTTTTTTTGTTTTCTCCTTTCTTGACTTTTTGGTTAACATAAAAATGAAAAAAAAAAAAAAATATATATTTTAGTTTATCTTAAAGTTTGAAGAGAAGAAAATTAACATCTGTATCTTTCTTTACTGGAAATTCTATTTTTCGCTTGAAACGATACGAAATTCGTTTCAGGTTATATATTTTTTGAGAGAAAATATGATGGAATCGTTTGCTAAGGTTTGTGAACTACTTGACCCATAAAGGTACTAGCTTGAATTTTATTTGTTGTTTATTTGAAAATTTTACTTTTGAATTTGCATTTTCTTAAAAAAATTAAAAAACAAAATGAACGACTGGATCGCACGAACATTGAACAGTTCAGGTTTTGGTATTTTTCATTTTAAATATGAAGAATACCAAAAACTGAATTGTTCAAAGAAATTATTAAAAAATATATTTTTCTTTACCTAATTTTTGTTTAACAAAATGTTTTTTAAAAACTTCTCGAAAAATGTGTTCATCATATTTCCGTTA
Source organism: Meliscaeva auricollis (assembly GCA_948107695.1). Taxonomy (NCBI): domain Eukaryota; kingdom Metazoa; phylum Arthropoda; class Insecta; order Diptera; family Syrphidae; genus Meliscaeva; species Meliscaeva auricollis. The sequence goes on from OX403619.1 coordinate 8,682,274, forward strand.
TTCGTATTTAAAAAAAACTAAAAACGCAGTATTGTTACAATCACTTATTGCATAACATACACGAGTTTAATCAAAATCGTTAGAGCCGTTTCCGATAAAAATCCAATAACCCGAAACCGTTACATTTGAGGTATTCGTTCTAACCGAGAAATTAAAAAAACATAGAAAATTTGTCCTATTTGGAAGAATGCTTTTGAAAACTGCACAGAAAAGTTTTCGATCAACAAATATAATTATTTTTATTAGAAACGCTTCTCAGTTGTAAAAAGTATTATTTTTACTTTTCCAATCGTAATCGTAAAAAAACTACACTCTATTTACAAGTTTGGCATGAACATTTTTCCAATATCTTCGATATGTTTTACATTATCTTCCAAGGAAAAGTTTCTTTGAATGGTAAGGCCTTTTAAGTATAATAAAAAAAAAATGTAAAACAAAAAAAAAATTATTACCTACTAAAAGAACTAGCGACCAAATTTCTTCACTTAAGTAATAAGCCAGCCAAGCACCTGGTATTTATAGATCTGATGTTAGGTCTGATACTAGACCCTTACGATAATCAACAGTGTTAGAACTCTGTGAAGAAATTGGGTTTATAAAAGAAATTCATTGAGTCACTGACGAGAAAGTCATACAAATGAAAAAGTTTATTATGCGAGGAAGCTTTAATAGCAATTATCTTTAATTTAAAAAAAAAAAAAATATAAAAACCGTTAATTTTGATAAGTCTGCTCAATTAAATGACAATTTCCAGTTTATCTTTCTGTTCTCAATTTATCAATGCAATCCAACATGAATAAGTTCTTTTTTGATCAAGCAAAACATTTTTCTCTATTCTGTTCTTAATGAGCATAAAAATCATATTAAGTGAGACATCCCTTGACAAAACAAAACTACACACAAGTTAGTTGATATCTGTTGTGAAGAATCAGAAATCATTTTACTTTAATCACCATACGGAAATTGTTGATTTATTTCAAACCGATTGCTAGAGGAAAAAAACTTTGACAATAAAGGTGCATAACACAGAATACACTTTTCAACAACTATAATATATTATAAAAACTAATTATCCTAATGAGTTGTTGCTTTCGATTCCAACACAAACAAACACAACATTTTCATAAGAACTGACAGTGTCAGTGCCAGTGTGCTGCTGCAACTAATTTTCAACCAATCAACTACAAAAAAGCAAAACTCAACACACACAACAGAGAAACCATAAATATTTATAAAAATCAAGCAAAAAGAAAAAAAAAAAAGAAAAACATACTTAACTAAACTCATTATTCCAATTAAACAAATTGATTTGCGTTCAATTGATAGAAATAACTTTCCTCATAAATTACTCCCCTACCCCCGCCCCCACCCTCTTCCCCAAGTCGTATTTTTATTATATATTATGCACAGGAAGGGCAGCCAGAAGCAAAAAAAAAGAAAAATATGAGGAAAAAAAAACAGGACTCATTAGTTTGGTAAACAAACTGTGGGTGACAATGAAAGCACTCACCTCTCGACAATGAAACAACCGACAGAGGCCAGAACAGACACAGGCTCAGGCTCAAGTACTCTGAGGAGAGGACCCTGCTGGCACAAGGCAACTACTCACTCTTCTCCCTCTCTGTCGCTCTTTAAGTACAAATATTGACTTCTAAGCTAATTACCTGTAAACATCGTGATAGTGTAGTTGTAGGTCAACCCTTGTTGTTGCTAGCTATCACTCCAGGGACATGGTCAGCACACAAGAATATACCAACTCGTATATTAAAATGTAACTATGTCAACAAGATAAAAATGGAGGACTGTCAAACAGAGAAACGGAGAAACAAACCCTTGCACCGTTATGAGTATAAAATTGAAATAAAAATTCATAAATAGGTACAAACATTTTTATGATGATAAAACAAAATATAATAAAAAAAAAAACAACCCCCACCCCTAATTTCTTCTTTTTTTTTCGTGAGATATCGTCAAGTGTTTTGTTTTCGTCAATGATAATTATATCATGGGGTTGAATAACGACAATATAAGTATATGGACGAATAAAGGTTGATTCCTTGAATAATAATAATTCATTTTTTACGTCTATTTGTCGAAGGAAACATTTGTTTATTAATAAAATTATTAAATACTCGTAGGAACATAGGAACACATATTTATGTTGGTCAGAACTCCCTTCCAATTACAACACCAACGGAGTGCTCTACGTTGTTGGTTTGGTTGTCTCAACTCATCAAGCAAGAAGAAGACAAATTAAGTTCGGTTTTAATTATAAGCGCAAAAAAGCGTTTGGGGAATTTATTATGTTTGGTCCTTGGAGTATTCAAAGAAGAAGGTTAAATAAAGGTATTAAGTTAGGTCTCTCTATTTATATTGCTTGCAGTATTATTACAAATAATAATGATTGAAGAGAGGGTTGGTCTTTTATGAGCCATAAGCACGATTATTTTATCGTAAATTTATCTATTGTGTACCAACCATCATTTTGGATTATGACAAGTAATAACAATTTATAATGAAACTATAAAAAAAACGAAATGCACCCTTTACGATTTTTCGATTAAAGATGAGAATTTTGAAGCAAATCAGCTTCGCAGTTGCAAACCGACAAAAACAAGTCAATGAATACTTCAACTTGGTCAACTAAATGCTTTCATAAACTTTACTTTGCAGAAACAGTAACAAAGATTGTCAGTACAAATCTTATGGGAAAACTTTTATGAAGCTTTTTACATGCGATAGACTCATGACAGTTTAACGTTAAGTCAATTATGTGCAACTGAATTGACAGCACGACTAATAGACACGTCATGGCTGCAAACTTGCACAGCTTCAGTGTCCAGACAGCAGCAAAAAAGAATGGCTGGATAGGTAAGTTAGAAATAGCGGATTCTAAATCAGCAGCTAAGAAAGCCCAATTACCATTAGTAAGTGTCATTTTAAAAACTTGACTCTTGTAACCAAAATAATTTGTGGAGTATGGTTTAAGAAAGGTTCTAGCTTAAAAGAACAGAGCGAGAATGAGAATACTGATCTGTGAGGTATAATTGTGCGCCCTCTACCGGCGGCGCTCAAAAATTTCAAAATGAGCAAAATTGTATCGTTTTTTTCTTGTCGACCCTGTAACTCCAAAAGTATAAATCATACGAAAAAATTAACAAAATTATAGGAATAATTGGAAGCAGTCAGCTATAACTCAAATGTCTGAAACCTTTGGGCTTAACTTTATTGACATTTGGAAGACTGAATCCCTTACTTCAGTGCCAATACGTCGTGTAAGGCAACAGGATGTTGGCTCGGTAACTGAAGCTAGTGTCTGAAACGTCACAGTTCAGAAAACGACAAGGAGAAATTCTTCAAAATAAAGAATTTCTGTTGAACATTGAAAGTCTTATTTCGACAGGAGAAACGACAAGGCATTGGTTGATGAAAACGAGACAAACGTATCCATAAAGTGACCAAAGTAAGGAAGCATATTTCCTGATCACGGATCCGGGTTCAAACTTCCTAGGACATGTCTTTAATTCTCTGAAAAACGACAAACCATAGGTATTGGATTGCATTATTTCCTTTCTTGCGGACGGAGAACTGGATTTTAGTAAAATATCTGTCCTGTCGTTTGCTATGATACAGTTACTACTAAAATTTGTAGGTTCCCTGGGATCAGTGAAAACTCAACAACAGGAGGGTCATTAAGTTAGCAAATATTATGAAGAATTCGTAAGCATGTCATTGGCATATCAACCATTGCAGCGGTTTCTCTATCTTCAACTCCATCATAAGCTGAATACCTCCACTTTTTCAACCAGTGATGGTTGTACTAAGCTGTTTCTCAAACTTGTACTAAAATTGAAAACATAAATTGTGTTCCAGAGTATCAGGCCAAAAGATTGACGATAGGACTAAAGATTACATAGGTATTCAGGTTATGACTCTCAAAGAAGCTATATTAGACGCAATCTTTAGTGCATGATACTTCCAGTCAATAAGACCAAACGCTCTGATATCAGCTTACAGCAAAGTCTTTGTGGCATATGTTTATTCCTTTTTTTCGGCTTGAACTTGTAGGTTGCTACTGTAAGATTATCGTTCCTGTAACGTTGTAGTTAATTCGGTCGAAAAGGACAAGTGTGTGTAATATAAAAATTTCGAAATGTTTAAAAACTATTAGAGTTAACGGTTCTTCGTTCACCATCCTGTCGACAATTATATCTTTCAAAAGAGCTCAGTTTCTGCTAGTTTCTTCTGGTTGAGTTTTATCACTTTCTACGGGTCCTTGACAATTGCTTTTCTAGGCGTGTGTGCACTAGCCAGTATATTATAGAATATAGTGCTATACGGATCCAAAAGACACGTGATCACTTACTGGGGCGGAGTCAATAATTTTGCAATCAAGCCGATTTTCTACGATGCAGCAGATTTTTACACGACAGCTGATAATCGCTTGGATCTCAGTATTAACAATCATAAATTCTCATACGGTTTTCTCATACGTTTAGTTTTAGGTAAGCTCATTTTTTAAAACTTAACGTGTCTTTATTATAAGTTATGTTTTTCATAAGATGCAAGAAAGGTGAACCAGCAGTGGTACAATCTACATTTAAAGTTTAATTAAAATCTTTATAGCCGTTTTTCAGAACATTGACCATCAGTTATAGTTAACAAGGCCAATTACTTGCCAAAAAATGTTTCGCACATAAAGTTTTAATTGAGTGACCTTCTATAGATGTAAAAAATCCAACTCAATACACCTCATATCTTCACTTAATATATGGCTTAATAAGCTTCTATCTAGAAACCTTCTATGTAGCTATTTTACCATCAGCCATTTCCATCACAAAGAACCAAACCTATACAATACACGCATCATTACACTGGAAGCTATTTAGGAAGCCATCCTGTGCACACGGTCTCATTACATATCACACAACTAAACAGTCGGTCGGTCGGTCGTTTCGTTGTCGTCGTCCTTGTATCACAGTTCACCAGCAAAAGCAAAGGCTAACAACAACCAACCGGCAACAACCATCATATCATAATATCATATCCTGCTTGCTCTCCTTCAGGACTTTAACGGTATCATATTTCCATTATATTATGTGCGCTTGTGAGATGTCTGCAGGTGTTTTGCGGCCAAAACAAAAATTCCATCCAACTTTCCTAATTAACATTCCTTAGGGCATGCACCATGAGAGACAAAGAGAGAGAGAGAGATAGAGAGGCAGACAGAGAAAGCAAACAAGATTGACTCTGACAAAAAAAAATATACTATAAAAATAAAACTCAAAGAACTTAATATTAGCAACAGCAACTCAAGAAAAAGATGAAAATAAGTAAAAAAAAAAAAGGATATGCGAAGGTCCTTTCTAACCCACCAACCCAACTAACAAAAAAAAAAAAAAAAAGGATAAGCCAACAACATGTGATCGTATAAAATTAAAGTTAATGATATTCGTATTCCCCATACAATATTATGTGCGGTCCAACATCGGATGTTGCCGAGGTTTGAGGTTTGAGGTTCGAGGACGAGGTGAGATGTGTGTGTAATCCAAAGAACGAACGAAAAAGTATCACTTAATGAAACTACGTCTACGAGACCGAGAAAATATGAAAGTTTATCATTCAAGCTCAACATTATCACGTTTCTGACGATCAAGGACGACTACCGCTGACGCACGGCGCGGCGGCTGCTTCGGCTGACTTTTATATACTGACTTTCCTTTCCTATAAAGAATAATAAAGTCTAAGCTCTCTGTAATATAGACCATATGGTGTGAGATATGATGGGTGGAAGTTTATCATCTAACTTTTTGATATTCTTGTGGTCCTTTTTTTTTTTTTTTTGTTTCTATTTTTGTTGAGGGCCAAATATAAGTAGCTGTAATGTCATTTATCTTATCAACACTCTCTTTTTCGGTGTGTTTTAGGATCTCTCAAGCGATGTCATCAACCTAAAACAATAATTTTAAATTTCAAAACATTAAACAGCTTAAACACGTCTTATTTTGGGATTTAAAAGGTTCGATATTACTTCTGGGGGTAGCTTTAGTTATGGGGTGACATTGTAGCGAAATAAAATTCGGTCACTTGAATAGTTAAAAAAAAAAGTTAATGATGGAAGACAGAGCCTGGAATGATAAGACCTCCGAAAACAAACTCAGAATATTTGCGTTTGTGGAGGGTAAAATGTCAGCTGTCGACTTTTACATTTCGATATTTACAAGTGTTGTGGTATTTTCCAGGCAAACGTTCCGAAGATCCAACGTAGGGTTAAATCAAAAAGCAAGCGATTGGAAGCTACTATCAATGTGGACTCAGTTATTATCAAATATTATGAGAGCAATTGACGCCTCCGGTAATTCTTATCGCAAGAGGCTGAAAGAACTTTTTCTGACAAAATTAGGTGTAGAAAAGCATTGGAATCATTGAAAACATTTCACCAGAAGTTCAACCACTGATGTTCTAAGTTTCATAAAGCAACTAAAGCAAAACTAGAGGCTCGATGAAGAGTTCCGCCGTACATGTAACCCAGAACCAGGCTTATGAGTTAATATTATAGGCTAGGCCCAAACTGGGAGAGCAGCTCACGAGCTCAATGTACGAAAAATAAGAGAGGAACGCTGACTTCTCAGAACCAAAAAGAAAGAGCACTCAAAGAAAGTCTAATAGGGGTTGTTCTGGCAGGAGTCCTGCTCAAAAGTTCTATCAAACGTGTACCAAGGATACCAGCACCATCCCAGAACAGAAGCTTCCTTCCGATACGTAGTGGGTGCGGAGGATATTCGGAAGAAGATGAAGAACAATTCAATCTACTCTAACCATATTGGCCAAAATATTCGTCCGTCTAAATTTGAAGAAGTTAGAAAATCCTGACGGACAAACTGTTTATTGTTAATCAAAGTTGACTAGTTTCTACGCTCTTTTCCACTGACCACCCAGTCGTTAGCCAGATTGTTTCGTTGTAGAATAAAGTAGAAGATTCATCAATGAGCCATATAGGCTTTACAGTGATGTAGCCCTGGTAGAAAGAAACCGTTAATACAGTGGCTAAGATGACTTGACCACTTGGAGCGTATTGTCACCGGTGCGCTGTCCAGCTTGACGAATATTAAAATTCAACCCCGATGTATAACGTGGCTAGAGAAAGACCTCATAAACTAGGTCGTACGATAAAGTGGAAACAGAACCCAACATACTTTTGATATCCGTACCTGAAAACAGCTAGCTAGGTACCCAGATGGATGGAAAGGCATGCTGATTCAAGCCCCGATCCAGCCTGCCCATTTTCGGTAAGTAAGGAGTACCGCCTTCAGTTTGGTAGCTTCCAGGAAAACGCTTTCTCTTTGTTTTGTCTTTAGAAAGAGAGAGACATAAATATGGAGATGGCAAAATCAACAGAAAGAGAGAGAAATAAAAAATAATAAGCATAAAATTAAATTATTACTTCCTGTCTTACTACTTTTTGCCCCCACTGTTTGTGTATTTAAATTACAATCGAGTGTAAATAAAAAAGTCGTACAAAATAAAAAAAAAAAAAAAACAAACACCATATTTTAACTTGAATTTATCTACAAAATGATGAACCTGTTTCGTCGTTTCAGCAGGCAATCATCTGTGTCCTTTAGCCACATGGCAATGTCACAAAAGTCATCACCAACACCGTAGAGCTGTGGTCAAATTGTGCAGAATATAATATATTTTCGTACCTATGTCTTCTCCGACCTCATCTCTTATCTTTCTGTATCTGACATTGCTCCGTACGTGATGTCATCAGGGAAAGGTATAAAAATCTCGTTTAGTCTATTTGACATTCTGGGTTTTTTGTTGGTTTTGCAGAGGGCCAGAAAGAGAGAGAGAGAGGGGGGGGGGGTGGAAGTGGATTGTGGTGTACAAACTGAAACGGTACTTGTTTTTATTTTCTTCCTTTTTTTCCATATTCATTCCATCCGAAACAGGTAAAACATGGACAATTAGTCCTTCATACCCTCTGATACCACACCACCTCCACCCACCACCAAAAAAATGTCATCCTCAATATAAAAACGGGATGACAAAACGAAGAAGAAAACCAAGAATATTATCCTTGCCATGGAAATGGAATGCATATAAATAAAATTAGATTTTCATTAAGAGCGGCCAAATAGCGCACAAGTTGGACTGTTGGGCACCAAAAAAAAAAAAAAAATCCTCTCCGTGACGTTAATTGGACTGCAATTTGCCAAATAAAAAAAAACTACGAATAGCTTTAACAAGGATTGTACGGGGTCATCTTAAGGATCAATTATTCAGATTGTACATATCCAGAGACAAAGAGAGAGAGAGAGAGAGAGCAGAGATAAACCGGGGTAATCACGTTGTTCGCTTAAGGTTTAGTATTATATTGGGCGGCTAATAAGACCTAATGACCCATTCCGTGTGCCTTAGGTTATAAATGCACAAGGACACCTTGAGATTCTTTTAATTTGCCCAATGCCCCACACTATATACTATGCGCATAGCACACTTAAGCTATCATGCCAATGCAGGATAGAAGGATCAGAGAAAGCGATATTAATATCGCTACTCCAATTTCGGAGGACACTTTTTCAACTATTTTAGTTGAAATTGAACGCCAGCAAATAGGAATTTGGACTTTTTATGAGAGACTTAATTAGATATAAAAGGAATCTTTAGTTATAAAAGGGATGTAGGAATGTGTGTTCGGTTTTTTTTTTCTTTGTTTGTCAGATTTGAAATGGACTAATAAATTCGTTTAAGAAATCCTGATTAAACAAAGAGGATTATATGAAGTTTCTAATATGTTATTCATATGAGTACTGGAATTTGGATTCTAACTTTTTGGTGTGATGTAATCTCATTAAGTAAGAACCTTAAATATATCGGTTCGGTAATGAAACAATTTTATTAAATCCATGCACAATTTATTCGAAAGAATGAAACTCAAAGGTTTTACTTTTTTTTAATTATTATTCGGGATAAAGTCTGATTTTTTAGTATAAGAAAAATGTCTGGTATTTCTTAAAAAATATCATCTCTGATATAATATTATTTTCGGTGAAAGTTTATTTTTTAGAGGAGGAACAAATGGCACGAGTCCATTAACTTTGAAACTGAAAAATAAATATTTCTATGCACTAAATTGAATGTAACGTTTTTACGAAATGTTTCTTTTAATATTCACCACCTCTCTATTTACCACTTAAAAAAAATACCCTTTTACTCAAAATACTTTTATGGATTCTTCAGTCTTATTGCAATGTATACTATTTTCTGGTAATATTATGCAGGTACGTACTATAGGACAAGTATTGACATCGTGTCTTAACAAATTTGAGGTGTTAATTAGGACCGGATTAAGAGATGTGGATGCCCTGGGGCAACAAAAAAGTGGAGGTCCCCATTAATTAATAATTCACAGATGGCCAATTTTACCAACATTTAATTTTTTAAATGAATTTTCTTTGTTGTATGGCACAAACGTCATTTTATGGCCTTAAAGCCATAATTTTTAATGCCAAAAATTGTAATGGATTATAAGAGAACTAGTTTTCTTCCTTTCCAAACAGTTCAAGTTATTTCGATACCAAACGAACAAGGTTTTTTGTTGCCGAATTTAAAATTATACTTTTCTGGGCAGCAGTTTTTTGACTTTGACTGGACGTTTGAAGGATCTTGTGAGATGATAACCATCTTAATTTCAAATCTACTATACCGTCAAAAATTCTTTCCTATCTTTATATTCTTTCTAACAAGATGTGAGAAATTCACATTTCGCTGAAACCCTGGCCATGGGGCTTCAGCTCCGGCTGCCCTCCCCTATAAATCCGGCACAAGTATTAATGAAAGCAAACATTGACTACGAGTCAATTTTCTAAAATTTTGTGTTGATGTCTTTTGTGTGATTTCGATTTTTTTTAATACCTCGTCTAGAATGAACCTATCAAACGAACGAACCTAACCAAAAAACAGCGTGTCCGTAATTTAAATAACCCTAAACAATATTATTTAATTTCTGAATAATAATTTTATTTTTCAAATGTAAAAACATAAAACTGAACTGAACAATGCTGCAATTATACAGCTGCCATCGAACCAATATTTCCAGGCTCCAAGGCGTTATTACCCTCTCCGCATACAAAATTTTAAAAAGCCAACTGCATAAAGTTTAGTGAATTGTTAACGAAGGTCAAATAGTTTCAATAACTCATCAGCAAAAAAAATTTATTTTCCGTTAAATTTGTTAAATAGAAGAAAAATTTACTAAAAATTCTCAACCCTTGTTTAAAAAAAAAGTTGGTATGTCATTTTCAAGAAAATATTAATTCACATCTAAAACCCAGATTTTTTACAAATCCATAACTTATATTTTTTGAAAAATTGTTTAGTCGAGAAAGTGAAAAATGAAAAAAAAAAAACGGTTCTATGGGAGGTACATTTCTTTCATTTCAAAAGTATGACCCTATTAACAAAAGCAGGCATACAAATTTAATCGAAACCGTTAGCGACATTTTTGATAAGAGTTAATTTTTCCTTAATGGTTATAAGGCAGGTACCGTTAGTTTTGGTCAATAAAAAAATATTCAATTTCTCAAAAGATCCTTAAGCACTAAATTTGAAGAAAATCGCTTCAGCGGCTTAGGGTGTAGGTCGAGGTATACACTACACAGCCAGACAGACTGACAGAATTGCGAGACCCACTTTCTCCATCTTCTTAATAACATTTCCGCATGTTATTTCGATTTCGATTTTTTTTATGAATCCTAAATCGCAAGTAAAAATGGATCCGTTAAAAAAGTATTATCCGTTAAAATATTTCAATAGTTGAAAAAGGTTACTCATACGCCACAGTGTTTAATTTAAAATTTTAAAACTTGGTAGCAATTTTTTTATTGTTTTTCAAATAATGGAACCGTTTAATCTCTTTTTACCGTTCATTTTTACATCTTAAATATAAGATTTTCTGTCGAAATTTAAGGTATTAAGGGCTAGAATCTCGTAGTCGAATTTCAGACCTTCTAAATATTTTAAATTTTTGGCAACTTACCAACTCATCATCAAAATTTGTTTGTGGGATTTCTGAAATTCACAGATTTTATATTTTGATGGAGAATTTGAAATGCCCAGTTCTAGGTATCTGTTCTTCATTTTGTGCATTTATTATCAGGTACTCAATTTTGAATCTTTAAAGCAAATGTGTAGTAACTATCTGAAATTTCAGCATTTTTTTTAGTAAATTTTTTTCAAGTCTTGCGAAACATTTGCCTTATTTGCCTTTTTGAGTTTGAAATAAAAACAGACTTAATTATCTATTTCTATAGTAACTTTAAGCATTATTAAAAGACTGCCCTTTATATGGATATTTTTGGACTGAAGCATCCCATTCCAATGGGTAATATTGAGTGCTGCTGTTTACATTCAATTTTTCATTTCATTAATTTTTTTTTTTTGTTTCTACTGTCGCTGCTGGAGCTTTTGTCTTGCACTTCCAATACATGACATGGCAATTAATTACATTTGTTTACAACACTCCATTCTTAATTAAACAATGTCACAACATTTTCTCAGCCACAGGCAAAATTTCTATAGATTCGCAGATAGAGAGAGAAAGAGGTATATGTAGGTACACTGCAAATACACTCACAATGGCACACATCAATGGCATACATATACTTATAGAAGAACTGGGAAAAAAAATTTCTACCTCTCCATTTGTGTCTCGTGTATCCTTGTGAGTTTCAAGTTTTATACTTAAGCGACACAGAAATTGAACGAAAATAAAAATCACTATTGCCCTTCAGCATCATCAAGCGAGTACCTATAGCGAGTAGCGAGTATAACATAGGGATGGAATATGCGATGGTAGATTGGAATGGTGGACAAGGGTTTTCGCTCCTCCATATAGTAGCTTGCAGCAGCGCATAATTTGTGCATTTCCTTGGTTTAAAAGTTATTGAATTAAATTCAATTTATTGTCCCTGTTCCTGCCATCTGTTATAATTAAAAAAATGTCAATAATTACGACGACAGCGATGATGAGGAGGAGTTCGAGGAGCAATACGACGACGAGTGTATGCGAGGTTTGAGGACGACAACAACAAAAACAACAAAAAAAATGTACCAAAGAAAAAAAAAAAAAAAAAACATCAACACTGAAAACGGTTCGCATAAAACAATCACATTCAGCTTCGGTACAATAATGTCCTTTTCATCCTTGCGGACTCTCGCTCTCTTTGTTGCTGCCCTATCTGCTCTGCCAGAGTGTCTTTTACGAAATTCACCATTTTGAAAAATCTATATGTACATCACATGTACACAATGTACAGTTGTGTACATTATATTAATAAATATAGTTATAGTCTTTATAGTCGAGTTGAGTCGAGGCATGCAAAATTAAAACTTTTAATATAAAACTTGTTGTCCTCGTCAGGATCTCTCTTTCGTGTCGTTTTGAACTCCCACTCATTCATCCCATCAGGCGGTACGAATAACAACAACTGAGACTAAAATCTAGGATTTCAGAAAGGGAGAGAGAGTAAGTGTAGGTACACAGACGCACACACGATGGCATCAACACAATTATTGAACCAAATTCATTGGATTAATGGGAAATCACGTGCCGAGGATTCAGCGACATAAAGTGGGGGTTGGTATGGTTGGGCGTTTTTGGGGGGCATCCATTTCCACTTCCATCTCCATTGCCACTTCCATTTCCACTTTCCATACTTCCGCTCCCGCCCACGTGAAAATTAAGTGTTATTTGTTTGTTATTATATTGTTTTCGGGCTATATTTGTGTTTTTATGCATCCTGTCTTTTCTCTGGGGTATCTCTTCTCTTTAAGTTTATTTTTCCATTGAACCTGGCTTATTTTAAATTTTCCTCTTTAATTTATAAAAAAAAAAACAAATCTAGGCCTTTGTTCTTTTTGTATTTGTTTAAAGAGAAATCGCATTTCCATGAAGGTTAAAATTTATAGAAAAACAAAATAATTGGTTATTTATCGACTTATGCTTGAGGTCGGGGTCAATCCATGGTCACCATCTGCTAAATGTTGGTGGTTTATATTATTTCAGTTGATTTTACTGTTTTTATTAAACGAGAAGGTAGGTTTTTGCCTTACAAAATGGTTAACACTGTAATTTAGTTCTTAAATACCTACTTGGTTTGCAGTAAAAATGTTTAAAAATCTTTTTTTCTTTTCATGTAAAATACTGAAAAAGTGTATTTGGGATTCAAAACTATTTTACTAATTTTCGATCCAACAAATAATTCAAGAGCTTTTAGAAATTAAGGTAGTAATTATTGAATTTTTTAAAGTAATGAAAAAATTATGACAAAAGTGGGTCCAACAATTTTGTTTTTCTGTTTATTGAATTAAGAAAACTACCTTAAATTCCAAATCAGTATGAAAGTTTTTGATGACAAGAAATCTATGCGTTATTCGATTTTCAGTAATTTTAAAGTTTTAATCAAAAATCAATAAAACGATGAAGTGGATTTTGGTAGGCAGTCTGTGCGTCTCTGCGTCCGTCTATTAAGAAACCACAGCCTGGACGGTTTGACAAATCAGTTTGAAATTTAGTACAAGTAATTTTTTTTGTAACTTGACATAGGTGTTTTTAAACTTAAACCGTATTTAATGGTTGGTTAATGTGTAATAGTCGTCTCCACTGAGTTCTTTCCCTCGGAACTCCTCAGCTCCAATTTTGATTTTTCAATTTATTTTTGTATTTTAGATTCTTTAAAATCAGAAAACATTATGATGAGGAATAATAATATTTAGGTGAAAGGAACAATAAATTTTCAAAAAAAAAAAAAAAAAATTGAAAATTCAAACGTAATTTTTCAAAACAACGGCAACACTTCCAATAGCATGTTGAATTTTTTTCCAAGCCAAAAATCTATTAGGTATACAATTTGTTAATGAACTTTAGTGACCTTAGCAAATAGTTTTTGGAAAAATAATTTTTGAACTAAAAATTTTATGCATTTATTTGTTAAGTTTTTAATTTAATTTTTGAAAGAAAAATATTATTAAAACAAATTTTTGCAAACAATTTTTTTCTTTCAAAATTTCACTCGAAAAGCACAATTTTCATTTAAACACATAACATAAATACCACATGTAAAACAAGACGTTAAAAGTGCTTTGGAACATAATACTTTGAAAAATCTATTTTTATCATTATTACTTTTGGATTCTTTAAAAATCAAAATAAAAATAAGTCGTATCAATTTCAGAAAAATCATTCTTCAAATTCCAACTTGCATTTGCTAAAATAAAATTGACACTGACAATATTTTTTGTTGTTTTTATTTACTAATTTGGTTTCAATTTTAAAGAATTTGCTTTTTTAGAAAACTGCCCATATCACCCAAACCAGCACCTGTCGATTTTTACTTGTAGTTTGCATGTTTTACTGTTTTCATTGGCTCAACCATGAGGGTCACAGTGTCATGGAAAAAAATCGTAACGGATATCAAATTATATTTTTTTCAAAAGCCAGATATCTATTCTAAAGTTGCATTCAATGCTAGTTTTTGAAAAAAATTTACTTCAAACTCAAAATTTTTAAAAATAAATGCAAAACTTCCTTTTTAATCTGATTTTTTTTTTTCAAAAATTTGTGTAACTAATAATAATCAAAGCATTCATTAATTTTTAAAACTGAAGATGCTTAAATATTATTAAGTTTTTGAAAAAAAAAAAATCCTAAAATAATAGTAGATATTATTTTGAAATTCAACAATGTTTCTATTTTTTAAATTTTACTAAAACAAAATACATGAGAACCGAAAAAAACCATAAATTAGTACTCAACACATTCAGAAACATTCAGAAAATGCTCAGAAAAGATTTTCATTAAAAACGATGAATAGAAATTGGTTACAAAATTTAGAAATAATGATTATTACGATGGATTTTGAAAGCTAAATTTTCCGTTGCTTGGATTCCATCATTTAAAAATCAATATCAATTCTCAATACAGAAGTGTCATTCCTTGCGGTTTTTTATATAAAAAGTACCAGAAGATTTAATTGGAAATAGTGAAAAATTTGGTCTTAACCCATGTTTTCCTGATTCTATACTTCTTGCATTTATTGATCCAATTATCTTGAGCCTAACACAGATGTGATGTAAACATGATTTTTCCTCGTTTCATGTCATTGTACAGCAAAATTGACTGATTCTAAGAAAATAATATCGGAAAAGTTGCTTCAATTTCACTGTACCCTGTGTATGTGGAAAAATAATATTTGCTTAATAAAAACTTAATAAAATACTGGTGATCTAAGATTTTGTCGGTATGTCCCCCTTCTCAA
>OX403619.1:8697796-8851781 GCA_948107695.1 Meliscaeva auricollis
TTTATTAGGAATTTATGTATGAAAAAAAAAAACAAATTTAAATTATAAACAGAGAGGAAAAGTCTGCATCGTTTCATCGTGATTTGATTTATTATGTGTGGGTTTTGTGTATGTATACAGTACATACATAAGTGCGTGCATGCGAAAATTGTTCCAAGTCATTCTACTAGACCGATTTCAAATTTAAAATTGTGCCTTATATTACCGGTATTCTTTTAGAATACTGTGCTGTATTATGAATCGTGTCACGCATCGACAGAAAACAAGCAAAAACTAGGCAAATATAGAGTATCTGCTTGTAACAGAGGAAGGTAGACAGAAGCCATTATCATTATCATTTTTCAATAAATAAAAACAAAAATTTTATACCTAAATAGCATCTTTGATGAACTCCGAAATTTAATATAAGCGACGAGATAAGTGAATTCGAAGACATTAAAACTCATAAAGTAGAACTGTTAAGCTAACGCTTTTAACATCTTAGCCAAGCAATAAGTTTGGCACTAAATCCAAGCCTAGTGTTTTTTTCTTCCAGGATAATAATTTAAACCAAGATCTTAGCGAATATCTTACTGAAATCTTTAATATTATAAACGGCCCATAAATGCATGAATTTACAAATAAACTTTGTTAACTTTTATCCTACTTCTAACAATTTTAGTCCAGTAAATTTTTTTGGTATAAACCCAAATGCCCAAATCAGAATCGATGGAAATGAGAATTAAGACTACTACTATTTCATCTAGGGACAAATTAAATTTTTCATTAAATTTTGTATGAATTCTTTAAAAATATATTTTTTTTAACTGTCCAATACTTTTACCCACAATTATAATCTAACATTTTATATTATTGAAACTAGGTCAGTTATAAAAATCCTGCAACTACAACAAACAAATTTTTATATGCAATGGAACCGACTTTTTTTGAAACTTTTTTTTAAGTTTCATTTCTAAAATCTATAAAAATGCATTAATTAGTGATATTTTAGCTAAATTTAAGCACCTTATTCCTTTAAATCCGACTATAAACAAAAAAGTAACAAATTTTATAAGCGAACCAACTCGAATCCATTTGTGAGCCAACGGTAAGGTTCTCCACTCCTGTCTGGCCGAGTTCCGACGACCAAAGTAGACATTTTTTTGAATTTTGATGAAACTCTTTTCAAGTTTGTAAAGCATTTATAGCATCCACAGTTATGTGTGATACATCAAATTAAAGGATATTGATGCTCAGTATAGTTGAATCATAGTTTTATGAGGCTTGAGTAAATACAGTAGTCCCTCGATAATGTGAACAAGGCGTTTCCGGATTTTAGAGGGATTCACATTACCGGAACGTTTTTAATTTATCATTAAACTGGCTATAACGACTTTCATACATTAACTACCACCACCACCCACATAAACTTTCAAAAACGTATGTTCTTTTAAAAGCTCAAAAAAGCCGTTATGCAGTATTTTAAATATAATCCTTATTAGACGCTTAATTTTTGTTTTATTATCAATCAACGTACATAATTAGTTTTTCAACAAAACATCAACTTTACCCACACAAACATCATTTTCAAAAGTCTAAAAAAATATTTGATTTTTGGAAATAATTTTTAACTTAAAAATTAGATTTTTTAGAATTTTTATTTTAGCAAAATTCATCATCATTTGAACTTATTTAATCAATAAAATTTATTTTATAATTCTAACCCTTATACTTTTTGAGATGCACACATTTTTTTTTCTTTTCGTTTACCCCACTTTACCCTAACTTTCTGGTTGAGTTTCAAAAAATCCCGTTTTACCGGAATCCTACATTACACCACCTATCTTTTGGTGTGTTTATTGTTTTTTCTATCCTTTACAGTGTAGAAAATAAATCGGTCAGATTTATCAATAACAATGGCTGACTTCCGTAATTTAATAAGTTTATTGTGTTGCACCCAAAATGCAAAACAAACATTTTCAACAAAATTTAGTTTGAGTAAGGTATTTTTAAAAAAAGGGTACTCATAAAACCTATTTTAAAAAATAGGTTAAAACCATGTTCTACCGATGCAAAGCTCTATCTATGAGGAAACTGCCAAAGAATTTTACAGAATTCAAAGACGAAGGACCTAAAGAATTAAGCAAATATCTTCATCTGTACCAAATTCATATTTTTTTGTATTTTCCCTCTATACTTCACTATTTGTCCAAAAGTTGACTTTAAAATAACCAGGTGTACCTAAAGTGACCCTTATCTATAGTTTCTGTGATGATACATAAGACTTTAGGCCTAAAATTACATTACTTTACTTTCCAGAATGTGAAGCATGCATTTATTTTGATTTACGATTCATGAATATGTCATAGAAGGCCTAGCAAGAATGGTTACTGGTTTTTCAGTCTAACACACTTTCCCAGTCTATATGCAGCTGCTTTATGCACAAGTTACATACAAAACATATCAGTAGGATGATTTGTTCAAAACCACATCCTTTAGTCAAACCGCTGAATTAACACCTAAGTCAAAATGTCAGGAAATGTAACCAGAATCTATTCATCATTAAGGACGGGTCACTAGGTAGATAGGATACCTAAATTCGTATAGAGTTTTGTATTTCACATATGTAGGTACATGGTACACCCCATACAGAAACTCCCTTTATCCAAAAATGACATAAGCATTTTGACACCTACACACATAAACACATTCCCGCATACAAATACGAACTAACATAATAAAGTCCTTTTGGTTATGCTAGTTTTCGGAGATATTTTCCGGGTTTTGACTTATTGAACATTCTTGCGTTCTTATTAAAAGGGTTTGCACGAATAAAACCACAATGTTTCGTTTTGTCGTTCTACTTTCAAGTTATTTTGTGCTGCAGAATTTGTATAGACTTTTACACAGAATAATAGGACAACAATTTCACCTTCATTTTGAGTGCTATGACAATGGGTTTTTCGAAAGATAGGTGATGGTTATGGTTTTAGAGAGAGAGAGAGAGAGAGAGAGAGAGACATAAAGTGTAATAGTAGGTAGAGGTACCTACTATATAGGAAAAGTAATTAGAATACCTTTTCTCTTCGTCATATCTTTGTATTTTGAATGTGTGATGTAGGGTATTCGAGGTATTTTTGGTGCGAGAATTAATTTTGATTTAGGAAACTACTTTGCGAGTCCTGTAATACAGTATGTTTGCCAAGGAAGAACCCAAAAGGGAATGAAACTGATTTCTGTTCTGTTCCAATAGTGAAAAAAGTGTTCTATCAGTGATAAAGAGTGCCGTTACTAATTTTGAAAACATTTTAGGGGCTTCCACTTGTTCGCCACCATGTCTTGATATTCTCTTAGATACCCTTAATTGATGAACAGAAATTTAATTTGGCGTAAACTATTAACAAAGTAAGAAATATAATTTCCACCTTGATCGAAAAATCGTCAATTTTAATACTGAAAGCAGTACTGTGCGTGAACAATTGCTAAAGAATTGATCAGAAATAAACGAAACAAACTGAGACTTAGCTACTCTTTCGTATTGATGTTCAATAAACATCGACTATCTAGTCTATGGAATACTGGAAGGAGCTTCTTAATCCCTTAGTAAAGAGTTAGAAGAAAATTTTCGAAACAGTTATTAAATATCATTATAACCTAAGGTTTTGGGCTTCTAACTGTTTTTAAAATACAGTTTCAATATTCTCTTAACTAACTTGTGTACTTTGGTTACTTTCTTGCTAACGGTACATTTGAAATAATACATCATGCAACAGTGCCAAAGAGATTATTACATGAGACCATTAATATCAGCAACAGCCATTGCATATAGTGTGACAGGACTACCTCTACCACCATATAGGTATGTCGTCAGCCTACTACGCTTTATAGACAAACTCATACTATTCCACTCTCTCTGGTCTATACTATAGCCGCAAGGACATTCGTTTCTTTATACGATTTTCCCATACGTATACGGTAAAATTTTCGAGATTGGGTTATTTCCGGACTTAAATCACCTGTCGACATTTTAAGTAAGCTTACCACATAACAGTGTTTATAG
Organism: Meliscaeva auricollis; assembly: GCA_948107695.1. Taxonomy (NCBI): domain Eukaryota; kingdom Metazoa; phylum Arthropoda; class Insecta; order Diptera; family Syrphidae; genus Meliscaeva; species Meliscaeva auricollis. The sequence continues at coordinate 8,701,836 of OX403619.1, forward strand.
AATGTGTGTACAGCACCCCAGCACTCACTCTCAGAGATCCCAGAGTATCCAGTATGATGCGAAAATATATAGGGAACTCCTACTGTGAGGAAAAGCTTACAGATAGTTTAATGGAAAGGGTTTTTTGCTTATTGCAATTGCCTATACGTGGGGATTTGACCATTCTATCTATTTCGTCGTGTGCTGCAGCATACAGAGTTTGTTACATTGTTGTGTTGCAAAAAGGACTCTTCGGGTCCTTGCCACATTATATAGACCTCTATATGAGTTTAGGACAAAAAGATATAGAGCTATATATATGCTGATGGTGATGGTGCTGCTTCCGTTGTTGCTTTTGATGATTATAGATCATTGGAGCGTACTTCGATTGGATTTCAAGTGAAACATGTAATAGCTGAGGTGCTTATAGAAAGAGGTGATATCTGATTTTTTGTATTCCGTTACGAGTTTCATTTCGTTCCATCCCGTTCCGTTCCGTTCCGGCATCGAAGAGTAAATATTGTGTAATTATTTCTGTCGTAGAATAAGAAGAAGAAGAAAGGATTGTTCAAATTTCAACTAAGGACATTTTCACAAAATGTTGCCTACATCATAGAGAAATTGTGTTGTATAGGTGTATAAGGTGAAAAGTGTGTTCTTGATATAAAATTGAATCGAATTTCCAACCTTAATGAACAGGAGGATTTTGTTTTGATCCTTGTATGGTTTTTCTATCTCTATCGAGTATATATTGTATGTCCTTGGTATTGTTTTTGATATTTGGTTAAAATTTATATAAGTACAGATACTTCTTCAATGCTCTTATGTCTATTGAATGGTATTTGAGAATTTCTCATCGGTTTTGAAAATTCCTTTGGTTTATTGGTACAAGTTTTTGGAAAATTAATCGTTACGTATCGATGCATACTTGCCTACATGCTACACATATATGTTAAAGCTTCGTGAAATAGTAATTGTGAGGTTTTGGTAAGGTACTTGACTCTGAATTTCGAAAAACACAGAGACAGAGATAAATATTAATTGAATTTTCACAAAGATCATATAACAAATGTTATGCAATATTATGTTTCTCATATTATTGATAGTGTTTTGAATTCCAAAGGATCTTATACAAATTATTTGTGTAAGGATAAATGTGAAATTGAAATTTGTGTATTCTGATCTTTGTTGGTTGGCTTCGGAAAGGGTGTTTTTAATTCCAAGAAGGCCTAAGAAAAAAACAAAAAAACAAAACCATAGAATTATTAGTACCTAGAATTTTATTCAAATTTTTATTTACACATATCAATTTTCAACTTATTTGTAATTAAATTCTTTTACTTATCAAATGTATATCATATTGCATTTTACATTATTCAAACAAATATGATTTTAAATGTTCAACTTTTTTGTAGGCAAGAAAACAATAATTATAGTTTCTTTGAAATTAATTTGAGCCATATGATTATTATTTTCAAAATATTCGTGAAATCTGGTCAAAAGAGTGGGTGTGGTCCTAAACTCAATATGTATGGTATATAAAGGAAATATAAAACCCATAATTACTGGATAGTATCTTTGTAGGAATACGTAGTAAGTATATGTCAGTAAGGTTTTTCCTGTACCTTAATTTTTACTCCAGTTATTGAGTTTGAGAAATAATCTCAAAGCTTTTAAACTCCTCTGTTAATTAAATACATTTTTTATCTATTTTTTTATATAATTTTTTGGGAAGGTATACTCTCATTTCGGCAATAATAATAAATAATTATGAAGGTATTTTAATGTTAGAGGAAAAATTTAACAAGATATTCGCTGGATTTCTTACAAAATGCAATGAATACTTCATTCCTGGCTTATAGCATTTAAAAACATAGAATTTTGGGGAGTCATTGTTACAGTATTTTGAGACCACAGTCTTCTGTACAGGTCTTTAGTAGTTGTGTCCTTCAAGGACTTCCAATATCTTGTTAACCTCTTTGTTTTTGACGTTTGAAAAGAAATTTTGAATTTATGTTCACTTAATTAATTTTTCGGTTTTAATTACGAAAAAGTATCTTTATAGTGAATACAAAAATTTATTAAGGTACTTATCTCTTAAAAGTCCACTATTATTGATTTAATTTGAATAAAATTTAACGTACCTGCAAAGAAAAGAAAAGACGACATTATAAAAATTTCATAAATTAGTTAAATAAGGGATTTAGAAGAATTTTTGAAATAAGAAAAAAATGGTTAAATACAATGTTTTCAGTAAATTTTTGAAGTTTTACTTATTTACCGGCTTTATAAAATATTCAACATAGACTTTTTCAGGCCATTATTACTGTTTTTTTTTCACACAGACACTATAAATAAAGAAAGAGTAACAAGACACTTAAATTTTATACTGGGTTTGTTTTTTTTTTATTTTGCTTTTTGTGTGCAAGAAAATAAATTTATTGAATTACAGAAGTCGAATATTTTTATTGATAATCTGACTGATTCATTGTTTACATTATAAGTGATAGAAAAAAAATAAATAAGATTCCGCATAAAGGGATTTTTTGAAATTCCACCGGTAAAGTAGGGTAAAATGGGGTAAAAGACAAAAAAAACTTTTTGTACATCTCGAAAAGTATAAGAAGATAAATTGAAATGATGATGAGTTTTTGCTAAGAAAAAAATTCTAAAAAATTAAATTTTCAAGTTAAAAAATATTTTCTAAAATCAAATAATTATTTTGACATTTGAAAATGATGTTATTATGGATAAAGTTGATAATTTCTGGAAAAAACTAATTTTGCACATTGAAAGGTAGATAGATATAATGATAGGAAATTTATCTTCTGGCGCACGTAGATGAGTACACACACCTATTTTTGTTATCACAATCGAGTATAATTTAACTCCAACAATCTTGTTTGCATTTTTTCGATTTTTCGATTTCGATTAAAAATATATCTCTACTTTCCAAAAAAAAAAAAAAAAAACACAAATGTATAACTTTGTGTGTGTGTTTTTTTCCTTTATTATTTCACTATAAGGATTAAGGATCCTTTTTTGTGCTTCACTAATCTATCTTCATTGATTTTAAATTGAGTTGAAAGAATGTTTCTTAATATTAAACAAAAGAAAAGAAAGTTTTATTTCTCTTTTAATACTTTTTTTTTTTCTTCTTGAGAGCCCTTATATCATAATAATTCTTCTTCTTTTCTTCTTTATTTGTTTGTATATTATTTTGAGTGTGGCTGTGTATAGCTAGTAGTCCTTCTCTAAAAGGATTACTTATAAAACTCTTATGGCAGTCTTATTATCCAATTATTGATGGGAGCCAATTTGACGATCATATAAATACAGATACACTACACATACACACGCTTTATGATTGTAAGGACTTTTCTTTTCTGTTGTTTATTTTTTTTTTTTTTTTTTTTTTTTTTGTCTGATAAAATCCAATAACTGAAATTATTTCGAGTTCAGGTGAAGAGAAAAGAAAATTCATCATTTTATGCGGGTTATAATAATAACAAAAGTAGAAAACGAACAAGAATGCGAAAGAGGCATTGATAAAAGAAAAAAACCTACTTTTTTACGTTATTTTGTTGTTGTTAAAAATAAAAAAAAAAAAAAATAACAAATACACTTAAAGTTTTGAGAACTGATGGTTGCTATATAAGTGAAAGGATATTATTTTCTTTTAAATCCGATTATGTTAGGAAATATAATTTCTTATCTTTTTTTTATGTTGGCCACCTTAATATTTCTTACAAACCGTCAACATAGGAAGACTGATTCTCCAACAATGTGTTGAAAGTTCTTTGAATTGTTCTTTTTTTTGTTCAACTTTTTATATTGTGATTACTTAAAAATGACTTTGGTACACAACACACACACTTTATAATTCAATTCATGGGTGAGTGTGAAAAATGTTTTTACGACTTAGGTACACTTTAAAGAAAATACTTATACCTTACCTGGAAGGAAAAGAAAATTCTACACTTTTGAGATATCCCAGGTCAAGGCATTAATCTGAAGAAAATTTCAAAAAACACGTATTTTTTCTGTTTTTCCAAAAAGTACCTATACCTACTGATTTGTATGGTTTCTGAAGACCATTTTGTTAAGCAAAGACATGAACCAAATAACTAGTCAGGGCATAATAATTGACTGATCTCATATTTCATTCTACACTGCTGGACAAAACTAGCGAAACGCAGATTGCATTTTTTGAATGAGGATTTATAACTTGTTTAATTCCACAACATTTCAAGAAAAAAAAAATAATTTTGCAACTTCTTGTCAGGAAAAAAAAAATCGTAAAGACCTGAAATAATAAAATTTGCAATGTATAATGGTTTTCGTTAAATATAGTTTAATTAAAATAATTTGCATTTACTGCGGGTTACAGCTTACCGGCACATAAATTGGTACTACCCAGACGTATATTCAATGTCACTAGTAAAAACTGTAATCTACATTTTGGAATCTCGTTCTAAAGTGACTTTGTTACCTATTTTGGATCCTCCAGTAGGGAAATTTGAGTAAAATGGGTAAAAACATTGTTTTTCTATTACAAATGAAGTTTTTTAAAAAAATTCGAGTCATGAATACATATTTTGGTAATATAAATCTAATAATGTTGAGTGGTATACATTTAATTTTTTAAAAATCTCCATATTAATCTAAAAGACCTTTTAAAAATGTTCAAGTAACTTCTAACCCTCTAAAATTAGTTTGATCGTTTTGAAACTTTTTATACACTTTTCAGAGTAAAAATGGCACCCATTAGCGGAACTATCATCAAAAAAGTGCCACCACAAGCATTGAAACTCAACATTTAATGCATTTAAATTAATGAACAGAAATCGAATTTGATGCCTTTCTGTGAATTCTTATTTATACACAATTTAAAATAGTGTTTTTTTTATGGATTTTGAGAGCTACAATTTTCCGTTACTTGGATTTCATAATTTTCAAAATCAATATCATTGCAAGATTGGAACATTAAAACAAAAAAAACCAAATTAGTGGTTCCCTCCATACAGAAGTGTTATTCATGGTGGTTTTTTTTTATATAAGTATGAAAAGTACAAGAAGATTTTATTGGAATTGATGTTAACTAGTTTTCCCTAGTTTTCCCAATTCTACACTTTTAGATTCAATTATTTTGAGCTCAACAGAAGTGACTATTATCATGTTTCAAATTATCAAAGGAAAATGTTTTAAAAACATGTTTTCTCTACATTTCATGACTAATTCGAAAAGTAAAAACAATATTGTGAAAGTCGCTTTCATTCCACTATGAATGAATATCTACGGTAAAGTAGTAATTTTTTTTGGGCTACTTAATTGAATATACAAAAATTGTTGATAGGAATCACCCCCCAGGAATTAAAGCTGTATACGCCCCTGACTAAAGGTATCAATAAGTTAAAGAAGTTACAAATTTTCGGTTGAAAGTAGATTAAGTATTCCAAAAGCCCAAAAATATGAGCTCATATCATAACCACACATTTGTGTATCTACCAAATTTTTATTAAAACCAAATCCTACTAATCAATTTTGAAAAATAAAGAGTTATGGGCTGGCAGACAAACATATTTTCAACTTTTAGCCTTAACATGACTTTGTATATAGAAAATACGTTAAATTTTATTCACCCAAGAAAGAACAATAATTAATTTGAATTTATGTGAAAAGTTTTTGTTGAAATTCCCTTGAAGCCATTTTAAATTGTGTGTTCTTCGTTTTTAGTGTCTTACATGTTTTAGACTTTTGCTTGCTTTTTATGAAAGCAAATAATTCACCTCATAAATCCTTTTGTGATTGTTGCTTGCAATTTCAAAGAAATTTGCTGACTTACTTCTTACTACTTTCACTGGGCCGCATATACGAGAATATCCTATCATAGTGCTTGGCAACAACTTAAAAGTCGGATTTCTCATTTCATTTTCTATGTTTATTGTGATGAGGCGATATCTAGCAGACTCGTACCGCCAGCAGTGCATTACATAGAGTACACACTGTTGCTTCTTTCTGGAAGTGACATGAGTTTTGTTGTATTGGGTTGCCACTATAGCTTAGTTTACCATTTGTATATTTTTGTGTGTTTACAAAAAGCAGGAAGTATGAGTGAAAAGCCTTTGTTTTCTTCATTTGGTAAACCCCATCACAGATGGAGGAAGAGAGAAAATCTTTCAAGAAAAAACGCCTTGAGGATATTACATCTCAGCAGTACCTAACCTATAATACCTACTGTGTGTATGTTAAGAACTTAAGAGATGTGCACAAAGGTTTCTATTCGGTTATGATGCCAAAGGATAATAATAAAGAAGTGTAAGCAGGCACTTAAAGTTGGCATATAGAATTGTAGTTGTACAGTAGACACCAGCTGCTAGTGACTTTCAACTTTCTCAACATTTTCAGTTTAGTTCTTGAGAAAACAAAACTTCATACCCACCCACCTACTCCTTTTGGCCCCAGCGAAGGATGTTTATTCGAAGTAAAAAAAGGATATGAGAGGGAATTACTTATATTACAAGCATTTATACAACAAAAACAAGCTAAATCGTCTAATGAGCTTAAAGTGAAGTGAGAATTATTGTGGTGCTGGTTCGCTTGCTTTGCCTTGTCCTTGTTATGATTATATCCTGTTAATAGAGAAGTGTTACCAGGGCAACAATATTTTTGTTGCTTGCTCCTTCTTCGACTTCTTCTTTATAGAAAAGAGACCTTTTAGAATGATTTTTTTGTTATTGTTGTTTTTTTTTTTGCTTTAATTTTTTTGATTTTAGCAAATGCGAATTTAATTGGCTGTGTAGAAGAGAAACTTGCACTTTGTGGTGTCCCACCACAAAATACGAAAATACGACGTCGACGACGATAACAACATCTGGATGAATCCTTTTTCGATTGCTTTCAACATCATAACGTCGACGTCGTCGTCGTCGTGCGTCGTCTTTTCGTCTCCATGGTTTCCTCTTTTTGTTTTAATATGACTTTGAATGTTTTCAAGAGAGTTGAGTTAGTCTGGATATCTTTAGACCTTGTGTCGTTTTTTTTTTGTAAGAAGAAATTTCTACATTGCAACTATAGAATTTAGTTGCAGCAACACGCAGCTGGATGTTATAAGTTGTGTTGTTTCTTTTTAAGCAAGAGTCTTAATCGGATTCGTGTCATTAAGAACGTAAAGCTAGAAGTTTATGATATGCATTAGTGGTAAGAAGGCTAAAGTGGTTTGCGCTACGTTAAAATATATTATCATTGTACAGTTTGGGAATTATAAGTGCTTCAATAGCAAAGATTAAAGAATTTCCTAATTAGTCAGTTGAAGATGAAAGCTTAACAAATAATTATCTGCTATGAATTCGTCAAGGAGTTTATTTTATAGGTTGGGTATTCGTGGGTTTCTAATTAGATTTAATTGAAAATCAAACAAAAACAAGTACTTACTCTTACATTCAAAATGGCTTTATTTTTTTTCAAAATTGTATCCGAAGAACTTTTCCCGCTCTATTCTTTATATCCTCAAAACACACAGTTAAAAAGCATCAATTATTTTCTTACACACTTGAAGAACTCGATTCGTTTTAGGTGTGGGCTTAGAGAAACAGACTAAGCTTGGGGAAAATCCGGCCTTAAATGTTTTTACTGAAGATTTACACTATTCCAGTACGAAGAAGTTTTTGGAATAAAAGTATTCAAAAATAAAATTCACGACTAAGGTTGCAAGTACTTGCTTTTAGGGTCAAGGTTGCTGTGGATGTTAAAGATTCTTATATAAAGTTTTTTTCAAATTTAATTAGAAATGTAAAAATTTGAAAGATTTTTTAAAAATCCAAAAATTATTTTTTTGAAAACGATTCTATGGCAGGTACCGTTAATAGAGTTTTTACAAACAATTCTTTCATTTCAAAAGCATAACCCTACTAACAAAAGCTGACACAAAATTTTTTATCAAAATCGTTACAGCCGTTTTTGAATAAAGTTAACTTTTCCTTAATGGTTATATGACATGTACCGTTGTTGCCTAAGAGAACTTATATCTTCTCGGACCTGCCAGTTCTTACAGTTTTCCTTTTCTGGAAGAAGGAGTAGGTCTGTCATGACTGTAGTGTCCTTACTACATTGCTGCTTGAAGAAGTATATTTAGAACAGTGTAAAAACTGAGAGAAGAAATCGATTGCAGCAAACGAAATAACTTCCTAAATGAATATTTCGTTTGCTGGAAAATTTTTCGGGTTCGATTGTAGCAAATTGATATTTTCATTTAGGTTAAACACTTTTTGCGAACGATACAAAAAACTTAACCGTAAAACCTGTGATTGAACCCACGACCTCTTGCTTGCGAAGCGACTATCTATTCATTCCATCACGAATTGTATAATTTATGATTGGCATAAGAGAACGAATCGTTTGCGTCAAACGACTTTTCGTTTGTGAAATAGTAATTTTTCGACTTCAACAACGTTTGCAGCAAACTCTTATGCGATCGACTAAATTAAAAAAAAATTCACCGTAACACCGATTTAAAACCAAGGCTGTTGTCAGTGCGCCACGAACTATATATCTTTTGTTTAGCGTAAATTACATATTAACACCACAAATATGAAGACAATGAGAGAGTGAGGGGGTTATTTTGTAGCTGAGAATTACTCGGCATAGATTCACTTAAGGAATACTTCTTCGAAAACCTCTAACGACTCTTAGTGGAGGAAAATATCCTAACCACTGCTTCGGACCACTCACTGCTAGACTACGTACAAATGTTAAAATAGGAATACAAACCGAATAAAGAAATTAAAAAAAAAAATCTTTAAAAAAATTGTGTAAAACATCAAGAAAACTGCTTTTGGTTTCCTTGGCTTGAGTACACATATATTTTATATCAAATAAAGAGTTACCGACTTCTTCATAAGGTTTTTTTGCTCGTCCTTTTCTTTCGTCTTCATCGTTTTTATAAGAATACAAAAAAGAACCACGACTGACGTACATAATGTGTGTAAAGTAAAGGAACCTTACATAGTGCCGTATATCCTTTTTTTTTGCTAGAGACACGGTGGCGTACATTTCTCAGCACCGTTTGGTTTTTTGTTCTTTTTTTTTTTCGTTTGTTTTGAATTGCAATTTATTTTTATTTTTCATCTTAAGCTTATGTGTGTTGCTGTTTTTTCTTCATCTTCTTCTTGTAAGGATATTAAGGTATATCCTAGTTCATTTTATTTTAATTTACTTTACGATACAACTCACTTAAAAAAGTTTACCTACTTAGCCCAACCCCACCTGCCACCACTGCCACCCTTCTTCCTTTGGTTGTCATATAGCCTCCTCTTTCATCTCTATTCTCATTCACACAACCTTTGCTCTCTTTGTCTCTTTCTTATGCAGCACACCATCAGCCTTTTTTTCCTCTTCCATATCCTTTAAAGCACGTAATTTTGTTTTGTTGCATGTTAGTTTTTTATTGGTGTATGTTGTTGTTGTTGTTGTTGCTGTTGGTGTTGCAACATCTCTCTTTATGGCGGGTGGAAGGTACCTACTTATATCATGAAAAGTCGTTACATTCTTGTTGCATCCTTAAGGGCATATGTGGAAAGTCATGTGATTTTATCGTTTATAACCCTACTTCCCTTCAAAACAGAGAGTAACATAAGGGTTGTTGGTCTTCTCTTCAGAATAAAAAAAAAAAATAAAGATAAAAGAAAAGAGGACTAGAATAAATGTGAGGTGAGGTGAGGTGAGTGAGTCTGATATTAAGTTACGGCCAAGTATGTGTTGCAAGAGAGATACTTTCAGACACCATGTGAGTTGTTAAACAAAAATAACCATTGCACCTAAATACTCGTTTTGGTGCTTAAGTACAGTTTTATGTGGAAGAATTAAAATATATTTGAATTTTCAGTGTCGACGCAAAACTTTGACGTTACCTATACCTATCTACTACATAGACACTAAAAAATGGTTAAAGAGGACTTTTCTAGTAGATACTCATACTACAGTGCCGTACTGCAACTTTCCCAACAGCTTGGTACAAGTATTAGTTAGAAACTTTATCAAACAGGTGACTCGAACGATTAAGAGCAATGGCTTTTGAAATGTATTGATGGTTTGAATGTGTGGACTTGTTGTTAAAATTAACTTTAAGCTTTTTGGAATCTCTGTCACACAAGCTTCAGTATGTCGACTGTTTTGAAGAATTAAGATTTTCAAGGATTAAAAATTGATTAATCAAAATTTCTTATCAGTTAGTAAAAAAAAAATCTGAACTTCTGGTTGCATTCTTTGACCTCTAGGAGAAGTAAGAATAGCATGTAGGTATTTTCAAAAAGATTTAGTCGTTTAAAATTCCTTTTTGTTTTTTCTAATGGAACAACATTCACATATTGACTTTATTTTCAACAGAGTTAATTTTACTCCCCTTATTCCAATAAAAAAAAACAAAAACGCAATCTAACATCGCTAAACTTAATGAAACTTATTTTTGTTTTCCCCCCTTTTTTTTGTGAAAAAAAAACAAAAGAAGCAAAAAAAAAAAAAAAATTGTAAAAGAAAAAATAAACTTCCATTTAACCAACCCTTAGTAAAACTTCACCTAACTGTATTAAAGGACAATGCTCGTTGATGAAGGTTTTGACATGATGAAGCCTCCCAATGGAAAACAGAGTAAGTGATGTGTGCACGACAGCTTCGCACTGAACTTCGCATCTCTGCATCACACAAAACAAAAATCGAAAAGAAGAAAAAAAAAAACAAGAACAGACTCTAAGCTGGTGGGATTTCCCATCCCTCTATTCATAAACTTTTTCATTTTCGGAAAGTATTTCTTCTCCATCCTTTCGATTTTTTTTTTTTACTTTCTTTCTTATTTTCCCTTATCATGTCAAGGAAGAACTAAACAACAACAACAAAAGCGAAACAAACAAAAAAAAAACCCGTAAGTACTAAACAGGAAGTACAAACGAGGATATCCCAATATGGAAGTTTTCGACTTTATTTTTGGACGAGAGAATTAAACGGCATCATGGAACAGAAACATGATGAACAGAACAGGACCTTGGATAAAACAAAAAAAAAAAAAGAATATGCCGGCTTTTAATATTGTGTTCTAATAATAATAGAAGATAAGGTGTTTTTTTTCGTTTTTTTTTTTTGGTCCGTTTCAAATTATAGATTTTTGTTTTGAAATAATATCAATAAATTTAAAGCTTTACAAAAATTTGCTTAGGTAACATTAGGTATTTATTTTTTAGGAATAGTTACGTCCATGTTTCGGTAAAGAACACCAAACCAAAAATTTAGTTTTTTCTACAAAATAAAATAAATTTATTTATTGATCCTTAATGATATTTTGACTGGAATGGTTACTCAGTGGTACCATATGCAACTAACAGCAGGCTGATATCATTTTAGGTTCCTTAATCTTGGTAACGCTTTTCAATGTCAGCAACTGCAACTGCTTGTTTGACAGTAACTGTACATTGTTTCGAGAAAAAGAACTCTAGGAAATAATTTATTGCATCGGATGTTATGTTAGCAATCAAGCATTTTATTTTATTCATCATAGAAGTCGGGGGTGTTATTGTTACAAATATGAAGTTTTTCGTCACGTCAATAAAAGCTTCAAACTTCAATAAGTTTCTTGTTTTCTGGGCCTACGAATAAATTATATTTAATTTTTACTTACTTGCACTAAACTTAGGGAACTTTTACTTCAGAAATTTTAAACCAGCGTTATTGTTCGAGGTTTGTCAACACTATTGATCGCTCGATCTATAATGAGGCCTTTCTCTGCCTTTCTCTGCCATTAATCTGTATTTAATGACGCTAGTGAGCAGAGTTGTAGAAACTGCAGTCTTTTCGGTACTGCAGTTAATTGACTTAAAAGAAAAAATTTCTTTAAACTTACAAAAGCACTTTGACCGTAAAACTACAATCAGCAGTAAGTAACTAAAATACGGACTGTACAGTTAATAAAAGCACTTATTTACCTAAAAGTTAATTAACTGCAGCTGGACACTTAGCGGCTTATAGAGACTTATGGTGACTAGTGGCCCGGTGACTCAAGAGAACCTATAAAAAAATTAAGTTAAGATCTCAATAGATCACCTTTAAAACGGAATTTTTTTAACGTTTGGAAACTAAAAATCATGTTCGCGTTAAAACAGAAAATGTTTCTAGCGTGAATTGATAAACTTAATTAAAGTGGTTGTAGCATTTCGAACATTAGTTTTGCGTTTTTAACCTGTTATTTTGGGTTTTTAACCTAATATTTGTAGGCCAATAGTCACCAAATCTCGAAGCTAATAAACAGTTTTTTGAAATTTAAACGTCTTTAAGGTCCAAAGAGATAGCGATTTTCATTGGTGATACTTCGTTTGGTCTCTTCGTTGATGTTGCTGAATCTTTTATGGAATATTGAGATTTCTCTATCGTGATTCTCTTTGCAGCATTATTAAGTCTACCTCTAAGACAAGAGCACCAGGAACTATAATTTTTTAAAGCTCTGTAAAGAGTTTTGCTGTAAGACCTCCCGGGCTAAACGGAATTCTACATTGTCAGAAGATTGGAATTTTTATTAACTTCTTCAAATTAATAATTTTGGAATTCATCTTTGGGGTCTGTCGGTTAGTGGGAATCTCCTGCAACAATGAATATCTTGGTTCACACCTTTTTAGAGTAGAGTGTCTTACAAGGATTGAAAAAGGCTCGGATATTATTCTAATAAGAGCATCTTATCATAGCCTTTCGCACTCGGCACAAAACTTTAAATTCAATTTATTCCCGCAGATTAGTAACATGAACACATTAACGGTTGAGAGTATAGTTCACTAGGTCTTGATTCTTCATGAGCTTGTAGTAATGCCACAAATCTCTTTAGACCTGCTTCCGTTCATTCTGTAGAATTTTTTCTTTTAATTATTATTCTCCCGTTTTTTCTAGGTATAAGACAGGTTCTGAATCGAATCTTTCGTAGTTGCCCTTTTTCAAAGCGTAGGTACCCCGTAGATCGCTAAATGATTTAGCTTTCCTTGCTAGGGACAGAAAGACCGCTTTTTGCGTCTTGTGCATAAAAGCTACTCTTCTTCGACCCGCTTGCACTAATTTTCTAGTCTTCTGCTACAGAATTGACCGTTTCCGAGTTGATAATTTTTCGAAGATACCCTTCTTCTAAACGGAGGCTTCCAGTCAAAAGCTGTTCACTGATTATCATCTAGTCTTTCTCTTTAAACAGAAATTTGACCAAATCCTGCATTTACTTGTTTTTCCTTAAATCACTTCTTCTAAGTGTAATCGGGATGCAAGCCACTATTTCCTAATACTCGCTTCCGTTCATGCTTCAGAACTTTTTAAAATCCCTTTTTCCATGCATACCTACTATTGAAAGCATGGACCGAAGCCTTTCAGCCGATAAGTGCCTACCAGTACTACTAGGGATAGGTCCGTTTCCAAACCGATTATTTCGTGAATCCTTTTTTTTAAGCGTACCATAAACAGGATATACTGTTGGGGACTTTATGCATATGAGTAGGCGGCTTGTTGTGAAAAATGTTCAACAATTTTTACGATGTTAAAAACTTTGTCAATACTTTAACAACACCTTTTATTTTTTTTTTAACAATGGTCAATTTTTTCCGCATTGACTGGACCAAAAAATGCACAAAAAAGTCTTTCAAAAATTTTCTTCATAATCACCAGTAAGATCAGTGCAATTTTCAAGCTAATTTTCACACTCAAATAAAGTTTACTTCAAAGTTGTAAAATTAATATTCATTTTCCTTATTTTGAAAATCACTCTTTGCCTTGCACCCGATAACAATGAACAAAAAAAAAATAGGACAAACTTTCTTTCCAAAAAGTCACATTAAATCAATTTACTGTCACTCTTCATAAAAAACAAAAAAAAAATACCCAAAGTGAGAAAAAATGTTTAAACTTTCGTAATAATTTTTTTTTTCTGCTAGACTCCAATACCAAAGAAGGACGAAAGAAATGTATCTTTTTCAGTTTTTTTTTTGTTGTCCTGTATATACATTTTAACGAAAATCAAAACTTTTTCATGTTATTTTTGTTGTTGCAATTATCATTGTATCATCACCGAGAAGAGCTAAAGGTACATAAAGAGACTATGGGACTAGAAACGGACTTATAAGACCCACCAAGTCGGTTTTGTAAAATAAAAATAGAAAAAAAAAAATCTTAACCCTAAAAGAAATATGAAGAAACTACAGAACTAGGTAGGTACTTTGCAAATAGCATTTCCTCGTTCGTTTTGTGTTTTTTTTTTTGTTTTGTATTTTTTTTGTGAAACTCTACTCTTCATCATGTTTTCTGAGTCGTCCTTCTGGCATTTTGGACAGCGTGCATAAATCCCACTGGGTATAAACCACCTAACGCGAATAATAGGCATGGAATAAAACTGTCGACTTTTTGTCGTGCCTTTTACAACCAAAGGAAGTTGCACACACACAGAACGAACGAACTGAAATAATAAAAAAAAAACCTATATCGCTGTGTCCTCATCTTCAGGTTGACTGAATGTGAACTGAAAAGTGATGTAAAAAGGACTTAAATGAAAGAAAAAAAAAAAGAAAAAAAAAGATCTTTTTTTTTATTTCAAAGGATACTACTCAGTATACTCTTGCATTCAATGCTGCTGTGCTGGTTCAGAGAGAGGAAAAAAAAAAAAAAAAAAAACAAGGAAAATAAAAGTCCTGCAACGAATACCTACGTATGCTTGTTGGTGACTTTTTCAAATTTGTCTTTGAATTTCATTTTTATCTGACGGTCCAGTGATGATACTTTTTTTTCTTGTGTCCTTTATGTCGACGTTAAGGATCTTTATTGAGAGAAAGGACATTCGAGGTGCCACCCACTTTTTAAATGAAAGCTTTTATGTTTCATGTTTTATTACTTTCAAGTGCAGTAAATGTGTATTCGGACTATTACCGGTCGTCCTTGTAGGCTCTGTAATGTTGCAATATCTTTCTTTTATTTTTGTTTGTGTTACCATAGCGCCCTCTGTATTAAGCTTTACGTTGATGTTTTTTCAGCTATTATGAATAGAGAAAACAAAGATCCTTCTTTGATAACAACAAAAAGCAAAAAAAAAAAACCAGAAAGTTTATTTAAAAACCCATAAAAAGAAACAGATAGCACATTTCCTGAAATAATAAAAAAAAAAACAGACTTGGTGATTGTAGGCAGCCCTGTGGGAGGTCATATTCATTCTTTTGTTTTCTTCAAAAAACATGTCGATAGAATATATTTTAACATAACAAGACTCTCGTTTATAGTTTACAAACAAGATATATCGCCATTTTCTTTTTGTATATTCAATTTAAAAAAAAAAAAAAAAGAAGAAAACAAACAACGAAAAAGATTTGTGTGACAAGAACAAAATAAATGATGTTTATAGGACTATACCTACCATAAGCGGAAATATATAATACCTTTATTTCATCCTAGAGACGTAAAGTGTAATATGCATAAGCATATATCCCTATGTCCGTGTCCATTCTCATGAATCACTCAAACAATTTGCACAAAAGAGGGAAATACACAAAAATGAAACATGAATGGGAAAAAAATCTGACAGATAAAAATGAGATTTTCAGATGAAAAATGTCTGTAAAAATAATTCGGTTGGATTGCCCAGGATAAAAAAGGATGCTTAAAAAAAAGAAATTGGTAAAACATAAGAAAGGACATACAAATACCTACCTCTTATACCTGTAACTTCAGCTATAAAAGCATATAGAGTTTATTTTTGTCTATTTAAAGTTCCAGGATGGATAAAATAAGTTTAAGGAGTTTTTTTTGTGGATGCACTTGAATCTATTGAAGCACATTAAAGATCGGTGCTGCCCAATAATTATTGTTAGGTTCTATGACAAAATGTTTTAAGTTTCATTTCTGAAGAAGATTTTTATGTACTAGAATTTTCAGAATTTTTTTCAATCTTTTGGCAATTCTAAAATCAAAATTAGAGTGACAACGCCGATAGCAGAAGCAAAATCGCTTTCACAAAAGAAGTGGAAGGAATGGTGGCAGACTGAAAGCAAATGGCGCTGGACTGCAAGAAATGTGATCGAATGAAGTAACTGGTAACATGGTGAAGAAAACTATTACATAATTCAGTTACTAGAACGGAGATGGCACATCAAAGGATGTCTACCACTCTGCCTTCAGAATAGAGTAGATGAGAAATTGCTACGCCAAGATTTAAATAGAAGTTCCGAAGAAATTAGACACAATTACTTCATGCAGAAGATGCTTTAGAATACGGAGCAAATAAGCGCGTATCTGACCCAATTCTTGAGAACCAAACTACGAGAGAAGGCAGTTACAGGAACGATCGAACGCACATAGAGAAAGAACCCCTACCGTAAGCCCCTTTGCCTTTATTATCGGATCGATACATCCTGTTGGTCAAACTCAAGGATACTCTTCTTTAAACAAGACCCTTAAAAAAACCCTACATAGTCTTGTATCTTTACAAAAAATCGTGGCTCACGTCTACTATGCATTTAAAAAAATGTTTGATAAGAGCAAGTGCGAGCTTCAAACTGCTCCCAAAAAAGCATTCCCATAGACAAGATCTTTATTATTTTTTTAATCTATGCTCTATTACTGTACCTTGAAAATGACACCAACAAAATGATCAAATAAGGACATCCTCTTACCTTTTAATAACTGTTTCGGACTTATACACCATCTTTGACCATCTCTACTTACTGAAAGTCCCGCTATAGTTGAAGTGGGCTAGGGGTCATCCAATATTTTTTTCGAAGGGGGAAGGTCACGAAGTCATGACCCCCTCTGCATACGCCACTGGGTCAGAATCTCAAGATTGACAAAGAATGTTCTCTTGCATTTTGTAAGTTTGCTCCGTGATAGTATATTTGATAACCTAATGACCAAATAAAGAATTTCACTTTGATTTTAATAACTGTTTCTCCTAGCCAGAAATTCCTATAGGTATTGTTTCGAATAAGGTCCCTATTCGTAAATATCAAAGCGGGAATGTCCTTCCTGAGGCCAAAACATCCAATACAAGCCCTTGATCATCTCGCCTTAATTTGAGCATTGCTTGAATCTCGAAGGAATCAATGATTCCGAAGTATCAGAGAACGTAAACTTTGGATTTAATAACTGTTGGCGTATTTCCGATGAGAAGGACAGCTATTTCGAGAACACCTTTTTGGTCATTATAAATGTTTTTATGAGTTTTTCGAAGCTCAGGCCTATGAATGAGCAATTTATCCACCTTATAGTCAGATTTAGAAACTGGGTTCTTCGGTAAACTCCGGTAAACTCCTATAATGTACGGACTTTAAAATAAACTAACCACTAAAAGTCCCATTCTTACAAAACTATTACCACATAAGCTTTCAAAATTATATCAACTGGTTGAATATTCCAAAAAAAACTTATAGGTCCCTCCTAAATACTCTCTGTACTATAAAAGATTACATAAAAACTGATTTGTTTAATTAACCCCATCACTCTCCCAAGACACGTTTCAGGTACCTATATCCAGAAATCCAAATGGTACTTTGAAACCCCCTATAAAAACTCCTTGGGTCTCGCCTGCCTATTTACCCCACACTCCAAAGTACAGCTCATTCCAGTCAAACGTTTTGAAACAACGAGTACCCATAAGCGACTGCATGAGGGACAGAGGCGTTAATATGACTGGTAATGAAATATGCAAATTCCCTATGGCAAATTTCATGTAAGAGGATAAAAGTCTTTTTTAAGGATACGAACTGTGTTTGGAGAGAGTATGAGTTGTGCGAGAGTCAGAGAAGAGAGCGTCGAGTTAGCCTGAGTAGGATACTTAGAGTTTAAGTAACTCTGGCAGGCTCTGCCTCGGCTTTGGGTTTGGGTATATGATGGCTGGCAAATGGCAGATCCAAGGCAGAATGGCAATAAGAGGGTAATTTTTCTTATGCCAAAGAACTGCTTATGCCTTCGACTGCAAAAAAAAAATACATATAAATAAATAAACGAACAAAAGTGATGTACACTGCAGGCATCGACTTGACTGTAGATTGTGTAAAGTGTTGGGAAGTCTTCATAAATGAGGGTTCTTTTCATTCGTTTTCGTTTTTATATCGCTGCAGGGCACACTTGGGCTTAAAATCCACCAGTCAGGCAGTCACTAACAGAAGAAGCAGCATCGCTTCCAAAGTATCAGTAGCCTCATCACAATTTTGTGGGCTGGTTTTGTTTGCCATCTGTTTGCATCACCAAAAAAAAAACTGGTCACAAAGGTACCCTTTTGGTGGGCACTTTGAAGCACAGCGCTATAGTAGTTGCAAGTCATTCTTCCACTTTAATCCATCTGCAACTTGTATATTACCATTGCTCTCTCACTGATGCTAAATGACGTGGCGGAGAGAGTGAGTGTG
Source organism: Meliscaeva auricollis (assembly GCA_948107695.1). Taxonomy (NCBI): domain Eukaryota; kingdom Metazoa; phylum Arthropoda; class Insecta; order Diptera; family Syrphidae; genus Meliscaeva; species Meliscaeva auricollis. The sequence continues at coordinate 8,720,210 of OX403619.1, forward strand.
GAAACGACGAAAAAATCCCTCAAAGTATTTATCAAAGTGAGTCACTTAAAGATGCCACGAACCGTTGTTGAAGAAGAAAAACGAATTAAAAAAAAATTGACAAGAGTGTGAAACAGAGAAAGAGAAAGAGAGAGAGTATCCTTTTGCAAGGATTAAAAGCGGCACCCAAGCACACAGTGGCGAACAAAAGTATCTACAAGAAAAAAAAAAAAAACACAACAAACGCCCCGCTCCACAATGTATATTTATCTACAGCGAGATATTAATTTAATTGCATTGTAAGAATGGCAAAGTGTTTTCTTTGTCAAGGATAAAGGACTTCCAATTTGGTTATCACCTCCTTTTGGCTGCCACCTCTTTGTCTGTGGCGTGAATTGCAGAAGCGCGTTCATGCTTAATTATCTCGGTATTTTTTTTTTCTTCATTCATTTTTTTTTTTGCGTTTTTTTGTGAAACTTGAATGCTGTTTGGAAGGCGAAAATAGTGTTTGCAGCTACTTGAGCTGTTTTGCAAACCAACCATCAGCCGAGCATAAGGAATTATAAGGTATGGGGAGGGGATGGGGAAAAGGGTGTGCAACGTCAAGAGCGTTTTTAATTCGCGTGTGCGGAATTTCAAAGGATAAAAAGAATCCTCTTCCTTTGAATAAGGTGTGAGATTGAATTGGCAAACAGGAGTAGTACCTAGTAGAAAGAAAGGGATAAATTTTCAGTTCTGTTTGTCTGTTATCCTATGGGCCTGGTCTAGGTAATATTTCTTTTCAGCACATTTTTAACTTGATGGTCTCTGCTATAATATTGCTCAATGTGGTGCAGCGGCGGCGGTGGTGGTCCTTTTCTCATGGTTTCCCTTTTATTTTGAATGAATCCTTTTTGGCGGCGTGAAAAAATGTTAAGTGTCTGCAATAATTTTTCATTACAACCAGTTTAAGTTTTTTGATGGTAATTTTTTTTCTTTTTTTCTGGAATTGCACGACTTGAATATTGCAAGTTTGGTATATTTTTTTTTCTGTTCGTTTGTATTGTTAGTACCTACTGGTGCTGGTGCTGGTGTGAATAAGGCAACTTATGCTTTTGTGCGGTAAAGAAAGGGCTATTGTTAGTTTGGTATGAATTATGTGGCAGGTTGTTGCACTTTTTGTATAGTTAAAGAGCTTATTTTGGGAGTTTTTCTTTTGTTTTTTGTGTTGGTGTATTAATGTGACAGTAAACAAGAAGATTTGGACTTTTTATTGAGAAAGTTTTTGACCTGGGTCCGGTGTTGAAGGTAAAATATAGTTATTGTTTGCTGTTATGGAGAACAATTTACACGAATTATTGTGGTGTTAAGAGTTGTACCTATCTGTTTGAATTTATTACCTAAGTTATATATGACCCATACCAATTTTTTTAGTCGCAAGAATAAAGTTTTGGTTTTTTAAAAGTCAGTGGATAAATGTAACTTCCATTTTTTGTTGATATTAAAAAGAGAAAAAGAGTTTTTTATTGATATAATGAAGAATAAAGAAGTTCACCATAAGGAAAATAGGAATGCAGGTCCTATTCCAAACAAGTTGGGAGAAATCTCTAAACGTCCTCTAGAGGTCCCAAACTACTTCCAGTAAGTAATATTGAGAACAAGTGGGAACATTGTCAAGAAAATATCAGAGATGGCGCATTTAACAAACTTGGTTTACCAAGGTCATCTAAAAGTTTCTGAATTGATGACAAGAACCTGTAAGCACATGCAGCTTAACAGAAAGCAAACAACGTGGAGCTGCAGAGAAGAACCAGAGCTGCCAATGAGCTCTTAAAAAAGATTAAAAAAGAGAAACTTTGGCTTCTTCCGAAGAAAAAAGATAAAACATGCTATTTTAGAAATATGCTTTGCTGTGGTTTGTTGTTTTTCTGTCAAGCGAAAATCTGTCAAATTCGATTGAAGGATAGCTACGGTGGATTAAATGCTTGCAATATTGAAAGAAAATGATATTGGTTTTAAAATGCGAAGCAAAACAATTTGAAGTTCGACAAGTCCCCCCCCCTCCTCCGCCTCTCCCTCCAATTATTAAAAAAGTCCGCTATATTTAATTTTTGAAAATGTTAACCGTAAGTTACTTTTAAATCCTACTTTAAGGCACTTGTCATAGTAAGTAAGTAAGAAACCAGAGGTAGTAATTAAAAAATCAGAGTAGGACCAATTATGCACCCTTTGGGTAGTCCACAACTACAGAAATACAAATAAAACCGCTTGATATCCATCTTAAATTAGTTTGAAAGTTTTCGAAACAGAAGAACTCATATCTGACACAGGTCAGAAAGTACATTATGAAAGTACATTTAACTCCTTTTGCTGAGGGCCCTTAATCTCTTTATCGATACCCTATAGGTACTTATTATACTTACTGATGGAAGATTTTGATATATAATACGACTGTTCATAACCAGAAATTTCTTCTTTAAACTACCATTTCACTCTTTTTTGCTGTTTAAAAGAATTTATTATTTTCAAAACTAAAAACTTATCTATTTTTGCTTGCCTATATATCAAAAGTATGTATTTTATGGGCTCTTCAAATTCTTTTTCCGATTTGCTTTAATAGTCTAATATAATCATGAACACAAATACAATACATTGATTGCCCGCAGGAACGATTTGAAGCTTAATTAAAGACAAAAATAAAACTCTTTGAATACTTCAGCTACCTCTAGATACAACTACTATCTACATAATAAATTTTGATTTTCAAAAACATCCTAATAGAAGAACAAAAACAATAACTACCATTTCCGTTTTAATTTTTTTAAAAAAAGGAAAAAAAAAAAAAAAAAAATTAAACAACAACAAGAACAAACAGAGAAAACTCCTTCAGCTGTTTGTTTCGTAACCACAAAGGAATTTCTGTCAAAAATGTTCCAAACCAATTATTTCATGTGGCTTGCATGAGTTAATTTGTGCATTGTGTGTGCTTTCAAACGCACGGCTATATCCTAACCTCAAATTGCCTTCTCCAACAGGTAGACTTCTGGCCATTGCAAAATTCCTGATCCTCACATACAATATATTCCTCATCTCCCTTACCTACATAAATAGTAGATATTCTGAAAGACCTAGCCCGCAACCAACCTCAAACACACAAAAGCCACTGTGAATTTCATTGGTCATTTACAAATAACCTCTGTCTCTCCATTCCTCGTGCATCCCGAGATATAGGTACCGAGGAAGCTGTAGCTACATCTACATATATATGGAATTTATATTATCCTTCAGTTGGTCGTAGTCGTATAGCAACAACCGGAATCAGTTATGGTTACCAAGGTGCTGGCTGGTTGCTATCATCACTTATCCCACAACTACTCAAAATCAAAATAATAATAATAAAAAAAAGACTTGAAGGCTTTCTATATGGGTTCGGGAATGGGATGCCTTATACCTATACACATAGATATAAATAGCAATTTCCGACAGCCATTCCACATCCTTATTAGATGTTTTGACGTAAATAACTCTCTGCTCTGGCTGTGTGTAAGGAAGGACCCAGTATAACTTCTGAGAATATTTCCAAAACAGAAGGCACGGTCTCTCATATTTGTGGTTTGTGTTTTGAAAGTGTGTGCCTCTGTGGTGCTGGAGAAGGCAGAGTTAGAGTACATGATGTCCTGTCGTAGTCCTAGAGTCGACATCGTCGTCGTTTGCCATCATATAAACCAGCCCAGCCCAGCCCAACCCAAAACAAACCATCCATACAACCAAACCATAACCATAACCTAGCAACCTCCTTTGACTCTTTCTACACACCTGAGAGCTGACAGAATGCAATGAAGGATATTTTCTGTGGTATCCTGTTTGCAGTGCGGATGGATAGTGAAAATTTTAGCCGAAAATCAACGACTTAACCAGAAATTAAAATTATATTCCACGCAAAATGAAGTGAAAGTTTCCTCCTGCCAGGCAATGGCAAATTCAAATTTTAAGGACTAGAGACAAAAGTTTCCTTTTTAAGGTGGTTGAGCAGCAGTAAAGGGTATAGCTTGGTCTAGCAACTTTTCTCCGCACCTATAGCTGAGCTTCATAATATAAATTGCAAGCAAAGAGGCTTATCCTTTCGTATAAAAACAAATATTTTGGAAATTTTAGACAAAACTTTCAATGAATATATGGTTCACTTATCAAAAAACATATAGATAGATAGAGAGAGAGAGAGAGAGGGAGAAAACAGATATAGAGATTGTTTAAAAGAGAAAGAGTAAGAGAGATGTATAAAACAATTAAGTCGGTTCAGCTGCCATGTCAACTAGTTTTAGTGTAATTCATTGCCATAAGTTTGAGATGATAAAATAAAACAAGCATTAGAGAGGGAGAGTCAGAGAGAGAGAGAGAGAGAGATAGAGAATTAATTTATTAACGTACTTAAAAGATGGCAGCAATGGATGGGATCATATTTTATTTGAATTTTCTCAAGAAGTTATGGCAACCTTAGTCAACTTATGGAAGATTAAAAGAGCTTTTTTCAAAGTTGGAAAATGATTAAGTTTAATGATTCTAGAGGAGCTTTACAAAAATGGCTCTAAGGATTTTGGTAAAAAAAAATTGTGTTTGTTTTGTTATTTGTTAAAAAAAAAAAAAAAAAAAATTAGGTAGGGTAGGTAGGTGAAATATGCCAGTCAAATATTTCGTTGATGTTATTTTAATCTGGTAACTTTAACAATGCAAATCAATCAGTTAAATTATTAACTACTTGTCGATGGAACTCAATATTTTTGAAAGTTCTATTTTGAAAATATTCCGAAAATAATAAATTCAAGTGCCTTCATATAAAATTCAATTCCCATTAAAATGTATATTTTTTGTGTTTGTTTATATTTTTCGGGGAAATTTGTTTTCCAAAAGGGCAAATGGGAAGTAGGTACCGTTTCATGATTTTTGTTTTGCTGGTTTCTCTGACGTTTTGGGGTTAAATACCACCGCCTTTCCACACCAACTGGCATCTTACCAAATTAAGTGACATACTACCCCCATCGAATTCTTCCATTGATTACCCTGGTCTGCAAAAATAACAGTCTTGGAACCAAACTATACTGTATTTTGGCACCCTGAACCCGAATTTAAAGTCAAAACTACCCTAGCACCTCATATTTTTGAAATATGGTAATGTGAACATGTCAAAAACCCGTTTTTTTGGTACATTCAAGTTCGGATTACCTTACTGGTAAATACTTTATTAAAAAACTATTAATGGAATGTGAATTATGTGCATTTAATCACTTTTGGCACAAAGATATTGGAAAGTAAAATTTATGATTTGTCTAAAATACTCTCTTTAGTACAATTAAAGCGTTTTTAGAGGTAGAAAGTCCTGAAGTAATACAATTTTTAATAGATCAGTTTATGTTTTTTGACAAATTTAAAACTTTAAAAAGATTGTTTTCTTATTGTTGTAATCCAAAATATTGTAATCCAAAATATGAACAATTTTCGTTAAAACCGTTTATGTAGAACAAACAATTACCAAATTTATGTATTGACCAATTTTTTGTACGACCTCTGGATTCTTCACAAAAATCCTTAAAAATCAGTCTTTTTGAAAAGCACAAAATATTTGTTTTTATTGTTTTTCCTCTGATTACTGCCTTCTTAACACAATAATTAACTTGGCCAGCATCAAGAGTATAGAAATTCGATACTATCTTCTAAATTAGAGGTTTGTTTTTTTAGTATACATCCCAAAAACTACGGAATTTTGAAATTTATGGTGATTTTTTTTTAAATAAAGGTTTAAAATGTCTGATTTAAGGTCTTAGCTTGTGCTATGTGGAAGAAGTCCTCCAAATTTCAGCCTCTTTTCTACAAAACAATCACATTTTCACAATTTTTACTAGATAGAATTTTTCTGAAACCAGATTTAGATTTAGAAAAGTCCAATCTTATATAATTTAAAACATTTATATGAAGAACAAAAAAAAAATTAATTTTTGTAGACCAATGTTGCCATGGCAAATATTAATTGGCATTTTACCCCATCACAATAGCATATTCTCCACACATGTGGGTAAAATGTCACTTTTTAAACCTTTTAAGAAAACGAATTTTTAATGACTCAGAAGCACAAAAGCTGACCTTTTTTTCGGTTTTCAATGAATAAAATAACGCTGTAGCAGTATTAGACAACAAATTACTCATTTTGTCTTCTACTCGATGATATTGCCTGTTTACTGTTAAGTGTTACATAGATCTACCCTAAATTTTTTTTTATTAATTTTTCGAAAATGAGTCACTATATTCACAAAATCGCTTCAACGATTTCCAAGTTTTTATTTCTAAAAATTCATTTAATTTAATGAAATCAAATGGTATTATACTTAGTTTGGAGCTCCAAATCGTTTAAGAAGTGATTTGAGTCATTTTACTATTTAATTTAATAATTTTCTTACATTTCAGTATTGAATTGGCGATATAATTTAAAAAAAAACACTGAACCGTTGACCTTAAGAATAAGTACGTACAACCAGTTGTGCATTTTACCAAGTAAGGTTATGCAAACGAAAAAAATGGTTATCCTGGGACTGTCGATGAGCAAACGAACCACAAACTTTTTCTCCAAAAAATCGCAAATGTACCGAATTCACATAGCCATAAATCAGGATTATTCTAGGAGTTTAAAGGTTTATTAAAAAAAGTGATATTTTTATCACATTGTAAAATTTCTTCCTAAACATACAATTTGCTGAATACTTTGTGTTTGAGTTTGGTTTATTAAAAATATTGAAAAGTAACCTTTCTCTCAAAAAACCTAAATGCCAATTTCCACATACCTAACTGCATCAAGAATAATGCAAAATTTTAACTGAATTAAACATAAAATTAAAAATGTATCTAATCAGATGTAAAACATTAACAACTGTTAATAGCTCAGACATAAAATTTAAGCTGAAGTTAATGCCGATTCAAAACACAAGCTCAGCCACCTCCTCCCTCACTTTCCTTATAAATTATAATAAACGTATGGTGATTGGTTGTTCTTGAAAATAATTTTAAATCGACACTAACCGCAAGTTTATTAAAGACCCATCATAATTCTTATATCACACAACCCTCACGTATAAGCATGACCAGCCACATAAGTGGTCCTATATAAGCCACCACCACCATCACCCACTCTTTTTTCGCCACTTAAAATATACAAACAACAACAAGAACCAAAAAAAAAAAAAATAAAAACAACAAGGAATAATAAAAATTGAAGGATATACCTATAAAAAAAAATATTGGACCCACTGAGAAGCAAAACAAAAACCAAGGAAAAAAAAGAAGAAGAAGAAGGGTTATAGCCGCCGCCGAGGCTACGTGACACGAATACAAATTTTTTTTTTGTTCACTCACTAAGCCCCCACACTCACGTTATTACTTTGTCCACGAAACAGCTAGCAATATAGCAGCAGTTGCAAATCCTGCTGAGTGTTGAGGCAAGAGTGTAGGAGTTTGAGTACAGCACCACTTAAGCCTTAGGAAAACTTCCTTCCTTCCCTGAGTAGGTTGCGAAAAATATAAGATGTAGAAGAGCGAGCTCTCTTGTTCTTCTTGGTTTTATTTTCACATTTTTCCGTCAATATACACCACGTCATGTTTGTGTTCTAAGAAAAAGCTGCAAACAATCGACACACAGGGACCAGCGATGACGTTGAATGAGACACCAAAATAAGGACACAACCATCAGAAAAAAAACAACACCAACGAAATTACTGTGAAAAGCGAACCACTTTACAAAAGCACAAGTGTAAACAAAAATTCGCAAACGAAAAAGAGGTAGAAAGTGTTATAATATTGAAGTGTGTTTGAGGGAGTAGGGGGGGGGGGGGGGGGGTGGAAAATGATGGAATTTAGGATGGGATGATATAAAATAGAAAACGATAAAAGGAAAACAAAATTATGATTGCCTTTGCCAATTGGGATGAAATTGGAACAAGACAAAAATAATATTTTTTTTTTTTTTACAGATAAAGAGAAGCAACAATGTGGCACCAGCGTACACTGGCTTACTTAACAGGCATACAAGTTCTATTACAGACACACAGCAACTCTTACAAAACTTATTTGGAGGTCCTGCTTCATGGACCCTCCTTTATTAATCTCTTTTTTTCAATAATCATGCCTATTAGGGACTTTACAATACTTTTCTCCCGGGGAGTCAACGTGATTCGTGGAGTCTGCATTCGTATTTAAAGGAATTTTGAACTTACCGGGTGAACTATATTATCACTACGAGAAACTACCTTACCATTTACACTAAGCAACTTCCTCAACTACGAGGAATATATAGAAAATATGGCTGAAATGAGTGGGAATAACGCCGAAAACGAGTGTAATCGCCGAAAACATGGATCAAAAGACAATAATCGCTGGCCCCGCACTCCTCAACTGCTGCTTGGAATACTCCAAGAACCTTACTCAGGTCAGAAGCCGCCTTAAGGGAGCACAAAAATGCTACCGATAGCTATTTGTTATCAACTTACTTAACTTAATTCTGTTTTTGTGTTCCCCCCTGTGCGGGTCCCTGGCTCCCATATCAACAGTTGAGCCTTGTTAAAATTGCGAAATAATACTCAGGAGCATTGAGTAGTCCAAAAAGTATAAAATTTCTTCTTATAAAATGATTAAATGTTATTATTAAATGCCAGACCTACCTGAACTGATAAGGGGTCCAAAAGTATTCCTGTCATTAAAAATTACTTTACACCTCGTCACAGAATTGTAGGTCTCTAGTATTCCTGCACAATAATTTCGCGAACAGGGAAGTAACTAGGAATATAAATGTCACTAGACCTCGGATTTTCATGCATTATGACCTTGTCGTGCCACAAATTTCTTTATTAATAAGATAACTATCCAGTTTCTGAGAAGTGCTTATTATTATTGGTGTACTATTTTTTCCACTGATCCCGGCCAAAGTAAGTACTTTTTCGGTAACTAAAATCAAAATGGGTGATATATGACCTCGCTGTTGATTAAATCCAAGATTTTTGATTGCACAGTCTTCATTTATTGAATTAGTCCGGTTCTTTCAACAACATTGCTCCTGGAAATTACTGCCTCTATTATTTTATCCCTAATAAGTGCTTCACTGAAGGAAAGATCTTCCCTGCAGTAAAAAGAAGGAGTACTGGTGTTATTCACTTTGGGGCGCTTGGGTTCTGAAGCGGTTCCCTCAATCGACCGTTGTCCTTTGATGTAAAGTTGCAGCTGGTAACACATCGTGTTTAGCGATTATACTTTTGGCCAATTCTATTGATTCGTCCTGCTTCTTTTAGCATTTCGAAGACCTTGAGTGACCTACGTGTTACTTTACTGAGTGGAGACTGAGTTCTTCTCTTAGTAGTGGTAGCAGTATTGTTTTTCACGTTACCACTACCACTGAAGTGGGGTTTATTGATAGTGGTAAGAAGTTTGGGTATTCTCATCCCACTACCAATGGTGCCTGGGTTGTCAGTTGTTCCGAATGTTGAACTTATTGCTCCAGGAAAATCTGAAGAAGTTAAAAACTGTTACATTTGCAAAAAATTAATTGCAATGATATTTCTGTTAAAACCAAAATAATGCCAACTGCGTTGCTAAGAAAATGAAAAGTCAACATAAAACAACACAAAAATAATCTCCAACTAAACATTGCATCAAGGGGTTAATAATAATAATAAAAAAAAAACTAAGCTAAACACTATAATCTTTGAAGCGTGTGCAATTTGTAGATTTTCTCACATTTTTGCTAATCTTCCTAATCGTGAGTGAATTTAATTAATAACAATTTTGTTTGTGACTGTCTAAGGACGAATCCTTGGAAAATTCTTGTCCCAAGTCGATAATAGTATAAAAGAAAACAAAAATGAAAAAAAAAAACAAATATGATATTCTAAGATTATTCGCCAAAATACTCCTGCACACATTCCAATTCCTATACAACAAACACTAGTTTTCATTTTCACACAGTGAGTGAGAGGGAGTAAAAGAGATGATCTAAAAGACAAACCTAAAAGTATCTGAAGACAATTGATAACAGACAGCATTATCAGCAACAACAGTGTGATGCAAGGATATATTATAGTGATGAGAACTCCTATGGATTTGTGGTGTGCAAAAAGTTAGAAGAACTCACAAATACACACAAACAAAGCAAGGGAGATCTATCTATCGTTTGAATTCAGTCTTAGATCCAAGGACGTCTTCTACGATGAAGGTATCTTGAAGTTTCCTTCATTTCTTTTAATAACAATAATGCTATCGAGGACCAGGACATTCCATTTGTTCCCATACCACTTTGTAAGTCGCTTCTGCCCTCTTTTTCTCTTGGTTATAGTTATCGTTTATGGTTAGAAGCTGTGGAGGAAGGGGGGTGGTTGCATTTTCCATTATTATTTGCTGTCTGCATGTCACGTTTCGATGAAATCCATTAAGTTCGTTAGTTTTGCGCTAGCCATAAGGACCTGCAGCAGAGAAGTTGAAAGTTTTCTTTCCTCAACTCCTTTTTGTGCTCTTTGCACTTTTTCCCAGCAGATCTTTGCTTTAGATTTGATACTATAGGCATGTTGGGTATGAGGGCAAAACTTCGATTTGCACTAAAGTGGGTGGTTGTCCTTGCTTCAATATGATGACAGAAAGAATAGGGAAAACAATCAGTGAGAAATTCGGTTAGAACGGTACACCCTTTTGGAAGAGAAAGAGACAAAAAAAACTTTTCACTTATACTCTATTTTGAAGGATTTTTATTATTATGTTACATTTATAGGTATGTTTGATCCTTTTCTCCATCTTTCTTTGGCAGTTTACTTTAACATTTATTCGAATTTTATTCTGATTTGACTTAGAAAAAAAACCTAGCCTCTGCTGATGGCAATGGCCGATTTCAATATTCCAACATCGTTTTCTTCCTTTTTTACTCTAAGTGTGTGTGTCGTACTCATTGCTCGTCCTGACTAGAAATAGGTATATACTACAATTTATTCGTCCTTCGATGAGGGCGGTATTAGTTCAGCGGGCGGTGCGCTATTCATTTTATCAAAATTACCTTGTGTTTTCATTTCTATTTCAATCATGTTCGTTGAAAACGACGGTAAAACACTGTAATATGGGTAGTTAATCTTGGAATTTGGGTCTTTCCGCACATTTAAACGTGTTAAATATTTAATGCAAGACCAGTTTATTAGGTTTGATGGGATTTTATTTGAAATCTATCGGCCAAAGGACTCTGGGGGAAAATTTCAAACAAGAAGTAATGGCTATAAATTTTCCGTTTGATTCATTCAATTGAAGAAATAAAAGGATGTTACAAGAGTATAGAAGAAGAAGAGGTATTGGGAGGAAACTTTGATGTATTTATAGAAATTTTATTTAGTTTCTATTTTTTAGAGAGGGACTTTTTAGTGAAGGGTATAAGTTTAATTAAAGAAGTGTACGATATATACCCAATCTATTAATATATACATGCTGCCAGTACCGATTTTTAGGTGTAAAATTGATATTGAAGAAGAAAGTAAGAAGAAGTATGCAGTTAAAGAAGGATCAGCTGAGACCATTAAAGCGGCCTGGAGCAATGTTTGCATCTAGACTAGGGTCTAGGCACAAAGCTCAAAACTTTTTCGTTTAGGCTTAAAATTAAGCCTTGCAAAAAATCAGCATTAAAATTTATGTTTAGCACGCACGCAATGCACTTTTTTCCATACAAATTGCACTTGGATTTTTGTTTGTTTTACTCTAAATGCTGTTAATCACGAAAGGTACGTCGTACAAAAAAGTTTTTGACACAGTTTTTTTGAATCTTTAAAGTTCTTCAAAATTGTCGTAGGTAATTTTTTCGTAGGTCAATACTCCTTCAAAATCTTTTTAAAATCGGTTTTTCACGGTTATTATATCAGATTTGTCATTAAAAAATATGTTATCATTAATGTTGCATTAATTTATCTAATTTTTCAATTAAAAATGAAATAAGTTACATTTTTAGAGTATTTGAGCTCCCTTCAAATTTAAGATTTACGAAAAATTTTCAGTTAATCACGTGCATTTTGATGAAATCACCATAAAAATAACAGGATTTTGGAGACTTGGGGGGGGGGGGGGGCTTGAGCCCCCTGAGCCACTCGGATAATTTGCTTAAGTTACTCCACTATAAATAATAATAAAATCCCAATTAAACCAACGTTTACCGTCCTTTAATGCATATTTATTATTTAGTGTCCTAGGATTAGTATAAAGACTTTAGTAATGAGTAATGCGACAGACATAAAATAATAAAATTGCAAATTATCCATTTTTAGATATTCTGTTTTCCATCTAATCTAAAAAAATCTAATTAAGCTGGATTTTTTTTTGTTTGAAAAATATTTTATCGAATGTTTTGTTTATTATATTCATTGTCAGTAATATTTTTCAATTAAAAAACATACTAACTTTAAAGTTAAAAATTTAAAACAATATTTCTTTGTATTTTATAAAATTACTCATTTTTTATTACGTCAAAACCCAGTATACCTGCTTTTTTCTGTGAATAGCTTCTGTAGATATAATTAGAATAATGAAAAACTAATTAAACATTTAACAGAATTTGAAAAAAAGAAAAAAAAATACAGCAGAAACGAGGCCATCAAAATTAGTTTTTGATATTATTTATAATTTCTATTCATTTTATTCACTAAACGAAAATAAAAAAAAAAAAAAAAAACTAATAATTGATTTTATTCTTTTGAATTTCATAAAAATACCTACTCGACCTCCAAAAAAATAATAATAATCAACCAAATGCATATCCTGTGGTAAATCCTCTTTTATATTTTTTTGTTTTATTATTTTCCTTTACGTTTTAATAATAAAAATAAGCAAATTCACACACACACACACTCATACCTGTATTATACCACAACATTAATGGGTTTGCATTAATTAGTCAATATTTTGCTGAAAACAAAAATAGAACAACAAAAAAAAAAAAAACAAAAAAAAATTATCTCATTCTGCATAATAGGATTTTGATGAAATGTTTGGTTAACCGTTTTATCCGCTACCACTACCGCACTGCCGCCAATGCGTTGTAACCATAAACCAAATGTAAACTTTCAACGTTGTTTCTTTGTGTCTACCTATCATTCTATCTCTCTACACCTAGTAGATAGGCAAAAAGCCTATAGATATGTACTTCAAACACATACATACATACATGAAAAATATATGTAAAATGTAAATGTGTGTGCTTTTGAATGAAAACAATAAGCTCCTATTATTGTTAATAATACGAAAGCCACACAGTGAACGCCCAACACCAATGTCAAAACACACCCGCCATTGCTCGGCTACTACCTTACCAACTACTATAACTAAACGTACATTTTCATAACTGTACAAATATTCAATAAAGGTGGTTTTGCTGCAGGTGGGTTCACGCCAATTCATAGAGGTGAGGGTGATTTTTCAAACCCCAATTATCCCCACCATCCGTCTAATCAGTTTATCACATCATAATTATCGGTTGCTCTATGGTTTGCTCAATGTTCGCTATCTATTTGATTCAGTGATGGCTAACAGACCCCATAAGACCCCATCACCCCGCGTGCGTCGAGTCAATATTATTGGCAACAAAAGCATCGCGAATCAGCATCAACCTAACCTACAAGTTACCCTTGGAGTATGCAATATTATGCGAAATGCAAATGCAACTGCTGGCTGATTCTTTTTGTTCTCTCTTCTTGGCTGCTATGACGTTATGTTATTGTTGTTGTTGTTGTTAATGTTGCCGTGGAAACTGAATGAAAAGCGTCAATCAATATGATTTCCCGGAACATCAATCAGGCATAAGCTGAATCCAATGTAATTACAGAGAAAGATGATAGGTTGAGGTATTGTGGGGCAGCCGCATCCTAGTCCCGCACATCACACAATGGCCGATCCTGGGGAGTTGAATGTTGAAGCCATACGCACGCTGAAAATAGATAACACGCCACCGCCGAGCAAGTTGTGTGCAGTAACATACACCATTACCATATTCGTCGTTCTCCCCCCCCCCCCCAACCACCTCCACCCCCTCCCCTCTTCCCCCTTAGCTATTCTTCTTATTGCATTTCGACGCCATTGCCATAGCAATGCAACCAAAGTTCAAACGAATGTCCTGTGGTAACTAATTAAAATAGTCATTCATCACCAGGACCTCCACATGCACACACACACACACACACACACACACAGACTAACAATTTATTTGTTTTTGTATAAAGCAACAACTGGAAAATGATGAAAACAAAAATGTGAAGTAAAAAACATAAAAAAAAAAAACAAAAAAATTATATCAAAAAGTAGAAGCCGAAGCCGAGTTGGAGCAAAGCTTGGAGGTCCCTTTTGTGCGAATTGACTCCCACAACTCACACTGAAACACACACACATTCACATGGAATCAAAGTCGATGAGGACGAGAACGAGGACAAAGCTCAGTCAGTCGCATTAAAACTGTTGAAACGAAATTAAATTCTTGTCAACTGTTTCATCAAAAAAGTCATCATGTAGTCATGGCCGTTGTTTTTGGCTGTTGCTGCACTGTGTGGGGGGGATGCAGTGTGTGTGGGGGGGGGGGAAGGGGGCTGCCAGACCGCATTTTGTATTTCACAAAAATTAAAAGCAGAAAATATGTTTCCAGGAGAGGGGGTGCAAAAAAAAAAAAACTTTAAAAGGGTTGAGGTCTATATAAACCAACGAACGAGTCGAGGAGGGTTTCATATGTGATGTTTGGGCAAAAGAAGATAATTAGCATACAGCAAAGCGGTACACTTCACAGCACTGAAAGCGAAAAGTCCAGAGAATATCATATGGGGATCACAGAGGTCCAGCTTTTAATTATCTCTTCTTCTCTCTCTCTCTCTCTCTCTCTCTCTCTCACCCTCATTCTCTGTCGATATAATACACTTTGAGTTTTTCAAGCTACCTAATTAATTTGGAATTTCCTGCTGGAATTTTTGCGAGATGAACAAAAAAACTAAAAGGGCTGAGAATTAAAAGAGGACTGTATGGGGAGAGTTTTTTCTGCTGTGAGCATCATCAACATCATCAGCAATATAAGTCGGAATTTGGCAACTATGCTGAAAGTGATTGTGTGTTGGCTTGGCTTTTGTGTTTTAGCGAATTGAACCGCTGAAAAAGATATTAATCAGAATATTCTCGAGTTGTTAACTAAACCATACAAAAAATGATGATTTTAATTACCATGAATATGATGAATACAAGAACCAACAAAACGGAAAAAATGTCGAGGTTGAGTGAAAGATGACGAAAAAGAGAAGCAAAGATAACAGAAAAAATATATTTTCACTGTTAATTTGCTTGATTAATTTTATTTCAATGGAAACAGGGTATATTCCAAAAAGTGAATAGTCATTTTTAATCTCAATCAGAACATTTATGTTGGTCAAACTGATTGAAATGTAAGATACTCTAATTGACAAAAAAAGTTTATTTATGTGTATGAGCAGAAATACGAGTAGGATTTCTAGAAAATCCTTGACATGTCATGAAATGTTCTTTCCCTTAAAAAAAATGTTTAGAATTTGGATTTTCGTTTAAAAAGTTGGGATGTACTTTTTGGTTAAAAGGCAGTGGTTTTGCTTGTCAGAATGTAAAGTTCTTACTAAAATTACTAATTAATAAATAGAAAGTACAAGACTTTCATTTTACAGGATGTTTCATTATAACTGTTTCCAAAGTTCCTAATAAGAAGAAAGATTTATTGTACTAATTGAGTTCCAGTACGGGATTCTGGTTTTTTGGGTAAGAGTATTTGGGATTCTGGTTACTCTGATTTCTCGAACGATATTATTTGGGTTTATGGTATCGGATTTTTCATCATTCAGGTTCTGGTTTTCTGGTATACGTTTTATGGGTCTCAGTTTTTTATCGGCTATTAAAAAGCTTTTGCTATTATCAACAGCTTTTAGGAGCAAAAAAACGGATTTCAGCAGAAAATTACCAACATTCGCTTGCATCAATGTTTTTCAACGGCGCGCCGGCCGGCCGTCCCTGGTGAGTAGAGAATGTAGTGGAAAACTCTCCGAAATGGGCAATTGTTGCCAATGCGTTCCCTTGGTCGTCATTTCAATTTCAAAAATTTCAGTTCGTGAAGTGAATTCCAGCATACCAGTCGAATAAACGAATCAAACGATTAAGCATTTTTGTTTTATTTTTGCTTTACCGATAAAATGATGAAATGAAAAGTTTTTTTTGAAAACTGGTCTTACATTGATTTCCTTTTGGTCTATAAGGTTTACAAATTCAATTCAAAAGTTTTTTTTTTTTGCTGATATTTAAAAATGTATTCCTAAGAATATTTTTTAACAATCTCTGAAATGAGCAAATAAATTTACTCGACTGTTGAAATAATTATTCCAAGGAAAACGTAATATTTGACTTTTGAAAAATAGATTTTTGCTCTATCTAATGAGTAAGTACTAACTGAATGTTTAACTGACTATTGAAAAACTTGCCCTTAGTCAAAAATTCACGCCATATCAAAATTCGTTCGATTTAGAGGAAGTTTTGCGAAAAAATGACTTAGAGGTTTTGAAAAAAGGCTATTTAAAATTGAGGGGAACACAAAAACCAAAAAATATAAATTCGAAAAAATATAAATTGATGAAAATTACGGTTTTTTGCTTGAAAAAAAGTTATGGAATATTATTGTCTTTGATGATGGTATTAAGCGTTTTTTAAGAACATCGCAATTTTTGATCAAAGAGCTAATAACACTTTTTTTTTTAATTTTGGTGAATTTTCAAATTTTTTTATCGATTTTATTGGTTCTTGTTAATTTTGTACTGAAGAAATTGAAGACGTCTATGTGTCCGGCTGGGCAATTTTGCAAATTAAAAAAATCTCTATGTTTTTCCGGGTTCTGTACAAGCTTAAATTGTAGGCTAGGGTAAGGGCTTATTAAAAGTGCCTTGCTGGGAACAAAACGAAAATATAAATCTGCTTTGCATAGTTTTTTACAAGAAAATCTAAACTTTGGTTTTGTGAGCTTAAAAGAATTTCGCACGAATTAGTAAGTTTAATAGTACATACTTAATTTCGTAGTTATGTTGAGAAATACAAGATATCTAATTCAATGATTTAATTCAAAATCAGAGAACTTTAAATTAATAAAAGAATACTTAAAACCTTCCATATTTAGCATATTTCTGCTCTAATTCATTTAAAAACAACAAAAATTGCTGTTTGAATTACTTTTTTTTTTTTTTTTGTATTTCTAAAAATAAAAACTTAAATTAAAAATAAATCCCTATGCTCATCCACAAAGAAAATAGAATTAAAAAAAAAACTCAATTCACCCTGCCGATAGACACAATATTTATTTGATAGCTTGAGGCTTCGCAGCTCTTTTAAAAGTCTATTGAATCGCAAATATAGACTGACAGCAACCAATTTGCCATCTATCTGCACTTCTCATTCAAACTGATGGACGTATCTTTCAATTCGATTATAAAAGGGAATAAAATTCGATTTGGCACCCACAAAAGCAAAGCAGCAAAGCAAAACCAGCAGCAGTAAGAAACCAAAGCCGCAGTAAATTCACTACAAAAAAAAAAAAAAAAATAAATAAAAATAAAAAAAAAAAAAAAATACACATCCTTTTATATAATATCTATCTATTGGTATCCTTATTCCTTGTTGAAGTATAAACCCACTTTTACACAAAGTCTCTCTGATGCTCGTGTTCGTCCTTGTCAGGTTGGGTCTTTGGCGTCGTCGTGTCGCGTCATGTCGGTCGTAACGTTACACACAAAGCAAATCAAAATCAAATAAGTGACTGCGATTGAAGAGTACTTATCATCCAAGCCATTCGTCTATCTATCTTTATGCTGTAGTAGGTACATTGTACATACCCTCTATCTATCTTCCTTGGTCCTGATCGTACCATACCATGTACAATCTAAGTACCTTTATCCTTTCTTGCCTTCATCCCATTAGAGCCACTTAAAAGCTGCAGCAACGCACAGCAGAGCAGAGCGCACAACACACAACTTACATGTCGACGGCGGCGGCGGTGGCGGCTGTTTCAATTTTTTCTGCCTTAAACAATCGAATTTGTTACCGGAAAAAGGCCGAAAGCCATTCTTTGCTTTGTTTCTATAAATCCCGAGTCCTTAAAAAGAATATAAATACAAGAACAACGCAACGAGACAAATGAAATCAAATCTTGACTTTATTATTTTTTTTTTTTTGTTCCGAAAGAAACAAAAAATTATATGAGAATCCGTAATTTTTACTTTTTGTTTGTGTGTTTACGGCACTGATATAGGATCTTTGGTGGGCATGGGGAGGGGATGGATTGGCGGGTGCAGCACAAAGGGTATGAGCATTTATCTATCACTCACGCTCACGTCTTCCAGTTGATTCGAGTGAATTCATCTTTATCAAATGATAATTGTTAAAAAGGGATAAGAGTCGAATGATTACAGTAACAAAAGCAACGGTGAACCGTAAAAGCGTCGAAAGAAAGAAAAATCGAACCACATTATTAGATTTTATTGACTTAACTTTGCCCTGAAGGTATATAAGGCAGGTACACCTACCTCAGCAAACTTAATACTGCAGACACACGAACAAAAAAGGACTCTCTCTCTCTCTCTCTCTCTGTGGCTACACAGGGGGAAGAGTCCTGGTTACCTTAGAACCTCCAGAATGGGTATATACAAAAGGATATGTGATGAAGATGAAAAAAAAAAAATAATGGCGAACCACGACCGCCACCGGAAAGAAATAATAATAAAGAAGCATTCATGGATACATTGAATATCCGTACCCTCATCCAAAAGATACATTTGCAGTGATTCGGATACCCAACGCAGATCAAATTGATGTTACCTACCCTCATACAACCACCTATACCATCCATAATATACCTAATACCTCTTCTCTATAGAATGTGTATTGAAACAGCGAGGTACATTTGGCTGAAGAATGACGAGTATAAGGATTCATTCTTAATTCCATTCGACTGTCAGTGATGATGGCGGGTGGTTGAACAGAACACACATTCTTGTCTTTATCCTTGAATTGCCAATCGCAATGATTGTAATAATCAGAAATTACCTTTTGCGCAAAAATTCAGCGAGTTCGTTCGTTCGTTCGTTCGTTCGTTCATTTTTTTTTTGCTTAATTTTATTTTTGTCGTAATAGTGTTGTGGATAGAGGAAGGATGTCATCAGGATAACGTCATCTTTTATTTCAATCGTGTTGAATGTTACACAAAAATGGAAGGAGGCAGCATGGGCGGGGTGGTGGAGAGGAAATCAAAAAGGAAAGAGAATCAAATAAAATAAATATATCAAAGAATAGACGTCGAAAATAGAAAGACATTCGAGTATAGGTACCTTATAAATACATTCCCTTAAGGTTGCTTACGTTAGGGTAAGAAAAAAAAACAAAAGAAGAATTTCTTCCGGAGGCGGTTTCAAGACTTTGAAAATTTACCAATTTTACATTCAGACAGAGGTTGTAGTTAGTTACGAGAATGTTTTTTTCCATACTCTGAGTATAAATACTACAAGAAATAAAATTACTATTAGAATTTCGGTAAAAAGATTTTAGACTATTCAGTTACTGTCGGATTTTTTTAGAAAAATAAAATGTTGAGGTCATTAATCGTATGGTTGGTTAAAGTTCGTTTAAGTTAAAGTAGTTCAAGGTTCTTTTTTGATTTTTACACTTCAGATTATTTGATGTTGTTCATACGATTAAGAGGTTCATGCAAGTCAACATGTAGTAAAGGGTGTTATTTTGAATAGCCCGCTATTTCGGTAGCTGTCACTTTTGAAGCTGTCATTTTTTGACATTTGACAAGTAGAAACTACGCTACTAAATGGAACGATACACGCTTCAACAACGCATTGAAATTATTAAAATTCACTATAAAAATGGTGAAAATTTGGCAGAGACGGTTCGTAAAACTAAAACATTTTTGGGTCGTCGTGAAGCACCTTGTCGGACCGCAATGCAGAAATTGGTGGACAAATTCGAGCTGTTGGGACAAGTTAGTGATGTGAAGAATAAAACCCGTGCACGTCGCTCAAGAACAACTGAGAATATTGCTGTTGTAGCCCAAAGTGTTGAAGAAAACCCAGGTTTGTCCATTCCTCGTCGTTCTTTGGAATTAGGCATTCCACAAACGTCATTACACCGTATTTTGTATAAAGACTTGGGTCTTAAGGCTTATAAAGTTCAGTTAACACAAGAACTCAAGCCGGCTGATCATCAACAACGTCGTGTCTTTGCTGATTGGGTCTTTGAAATGCATGAAAATGAACCGGAATTTCATCGAAAAATCATCTTGACTGATGAGGCCCATTTCCACCTCGGAGGCTACGTCAACAAGCAAAACTGTCGCATCTGGGGCTCGGAAAACCCAAGAGTTATTGTTGAAAAGCCTCACCATCCTCAACGCGTGACTGTTTGGTGCGGTTTATGGTCCCGCGGGGTCATTGGACCTTCCTTTTTCGAAAATGAGGCTGGAGCAACAGTTACGGTCAATGGATTGCGCTATCGAGAGATGATTAATGATTTTTTATGGCCTGAATTGGATGATATTGATCTGGACAACGTTTACTTTCAACAAGACGGCGCTACGTGCCACACAAGCAATGAAACCATCGATCTTTTACGGGAAAAGTTTCCGGAATGTGTTATCTCTCGAAGAGGTGATCACAATTGGCCACCGAGATCTTGTGATTTAACACCTTGCGACTTCTTCCTTTGGGGCCACGTGAAAGATAAGGTCTACGCCAACAGCCCAGCGTCGATTCAAGACCTCAAAGATGAAATTCGTGAGGCTATCGAGGACATAGGGCAGCCACTTTGCGATTTGGCTATGGAAAATTTCATGAAAAGGATATAGTCCTGTAAGCGTGGTCTTCGCTGCCATTTGGCTGATGTTGTGTTCCATTATTAACGGCTTATAATAAAATAAACATCCGATCATTTATCTCCAAAAATGCCATTTTTCTTTGAATATCAAAATAACACCTCTTATTGGAAAACCCTTTAGTTCAAATCTTCGTAGCAGGTGAGATCCTCCCGGATAATTAATGCCAATGCAGGCTAATAGATCAGGAGCGTCAATTTAACCATTAATAAGTTGATGAATTAATACCAAATTATTATTAATACGTCTTTGAAATAAAGTTTCCATCTGAAGAAGTTGGATTCGATGTTCATATAAGAAGGCAAGTTAGAAGACCCTTCAGTGCAAAGCGTATAAAGTTATGTTGTACTGATTCGATACGGCTTATATGAACTTGATAAAAGGATGCCCATACTTGTGAAGCATATCCAATGGGGTCACACCTAGCAATTGTACAAAGAAAGAGTAACATATGAATCGTTAAATTCCTTTGTCCAGCGTTTTATAAAACCAAGCATTGAGTTCGCTTTATTTACTATGAGATTAATGTGTTCCGTGAATTCTTAATTTGAACAGAATTGGACACCTAAGTCCTTGAAACAAAGCTTGTGCAGCAGGATGTAGTAGTTAAAAGCATTCACAAAACGCTTCCTAAAGAATTTAATGGTCTGGCATTTTACTGGGTTGAAAAAGAGACCGTTTATCCTACACCAAACACTAAAATTGTCAATATTTCTGACCGAAGAAGAATGCGGTCGTGATCAGAATTTACTGTCTTAAAAATATTCATGTCATCAGCAAAAATTAGAATCTCACTTGAGAAAATTATAAATTGGTCTGGTAACAATTTGGTAGTTTTAAAAGCAAATAACTGTTAGAGCGTACCTCTTGTGTCTTAGATTCGATTCCCAGCCTTGATTCGCGTGTAAATCGCTTTACGAGAAACTGATAAAATATCCAAAAGTATTGCTTGTCATGAAAAATATAGCCCAACTAGCCGCTCGGAACCGTCAGAAAATTGTAGGTTCCCTCCCCATTCGTGCTAGCTACACCCACACAGGGAGTGTTTGAGAGAGTGAATGACTTGGCGTTGGTTCCTCGTGAGCCAGTCGTGCTAAAAAAATGAATATGTATGCAACCATCAGATGCATAATCCGTCTAAAAATGACGGATCAACTCCGAAAACTATTGTTTTAGAATAAAAAGAGTAATTGCGTAGAATTTGTGTACCAATTCGAAAGTATTTGCCCCAAACTTTTTTAACGTTTTCGAGACATTCCAGAGATAGGGCTTCTGTTGACTCCTCATAACATTAAAAAAAAAACTTTTTTCAGAACTGACTGTTTTTTATTTTAGTCAAAAAAGTTAAGTCAACGTTGACAAGAATACCTTCACCCAATTTCACACCTTCCCCTTTTCGATTTTATTCTCTTTTCACAATGGCCTTTTCCGACCAGAAATTTGAAAATAACTCTTAAAGTTTGATCGAAAGAAAACACAATTTATCCGATTCGTTATATATTTGTTACCTTTTTCAAATAAAATATTCAATCTAGAAGATAAATTTTACAAACTCAAAAAAATAAAAAAAAAAAGAAAAAATTGAAAGAAAATCAAATATAAAAGGGAGGTCACTTTGCCCAATAACACATCAAGTTAAATTTTCAAAAAAAAAATAAAAAAAACCTTTTCTGCACGAATGCATTAGCTCTGGAAAATAGAAAGTTCCCTTCTTTCAAGCAAAGAACTACTATAAATAGGGAGAGAGAGAAAAAGAGATATTTAAAAAGATAAAAGCAAAGCAAATGTCACTTTCAATCTAAAAACTTCAATGCTTTTACTATTGAAGTTCTTCTATTATTTGCCCTTTCCCTATCACACTCCTGCGAATGTTTTATAATATCCATTTTCATTCTGAATAGAATCAACCAAGCGCGGACCAGAGGATATAGCGATATGGGCCATCAACCCTCTGCTATCTCTGTTTGTAAAAATCCAAGGAGAGATGTCAAATGTCCTTAACAACAAACGCGCACGCCACCAAAAGAAAATTCTTACAAAATTTCTGTCAAAGTCAAATATCAATAAAATTCACTTGACACCCAATTATATTGTGAAATCACACTGATGTGAACCAAGAAAGGGGTCTTCGGGATTGATGGTAGGTACGAGAACGAGGACTTGAAAAATTGAATTTTTTTTGAAAAATCACCAAATCCTATCAATTGAATACTCGCCGTCTCTCACTCTCTCACTGATATAATCGTATCAGCCAAAAAAAAAAAAAAAATGAACAAATACTCGAGTGTTGGTGTAATATTTTTTGTATCGCATTTAGCACACGAACGGAACGACGAAAATGGATTCTCATTTTGGTTGCTCTGGGCCATCAAAGATAATTTCATTCTTCCACTTAAATGGAAGTTATCATCAATTAGGATTTTTTTTTCCTTCCATCTTGTACCAACATAGATTAGCTGAGCAGCTCTCAGCGTTATATATTTATATTCGTCCTGCCAAGTATGTGTGAATCCTTTTGAGAATCCTGTTAGATAAGCAAACGTGTGATATGCTCTAAATAAGGGATATCTTTGGCTCAGGTGATATGCAGGAAGAAGAAAAAATAACTTTATACATCCTGCTGGTGTGATGCCTAAGGCTTTCTTTGTATTCTTCTTCTTTATTTTTTATTTTTTTTTTCTAATCCTTGCTTAGCCTGCTCCTTAGATTCTCTTAAGGTGTGTTTATTTTTGGCTGAGTAAATTCATTTAATTAGTGCCAAGGATGAAATCCCCGATACCCTATATACGTTTCACTACGTGATCTTTATTAAATGAGATACTTTTCGTTGTCATCATCGTCATTGTCATCCTTGTTGTTACCATTAACAATGTGTGTGTGTGTGTGGGGTTGACTTATAGCTCAAATAATTCCCTTTTCTGAGCGAACAGAAAAAAAAAATTTCAAAACAATTTTCTAATTTCTATTAAAATTTGCCATTCGACCAAAACATTGATGCGGGAAGGAGTTCTATACGTCCGTCGCATTATATGGATTGTTAGTGTTGTTGTTGTTGTTGTGTTGAGTTGTTGGTGCTATTAACTTATTTTGGCTTGTCGGAAGACCAGTGAGGCATCAGAGGCAGGAAGGATGGAGAAACTTTTTGTAATCGCATTACCAATAAAAACCTCTTAAAATTGCAAAGCTTTTCACAACCCTATATATATTTAATATATAGAGAGAGAGAGAGAGTGAGAGAGATAGAGAGTGGGAGAAAAAGACTAAAGACTTTTCTTTCTATAATGTATAGAAAACAATGTGCTGAGGCTCTATTCTGATGTTATGCGTGCGTACCCCAATCTCTAGGACCTTCTGTTGTATTTTGTTAATGGGGTGCTAAATCCTTGATGTTGATGAGGCTTTCGGGGTGAAATGGGCCTAAACTAAAATATTATATTTATGTTTGGTATATCGAACTCAATTCAATGCAGACAGAAATTTTCGTTTTTTTCTTGGTTTTTGTTTTGTTTTCGATATATTTAGAGAATTTCTTGAGAATTAAGTCTAAGAATGATGGCAAAGCACTAAGTTTGTGATGTGATGCCATAGTATTTTGTATAAGAATCGATAAAGAGCCAATTAAAATAAACTTAAGATTTGCATTTTATAACCTCATTGTCACACGATCTTAAGTTTCTAAGAACTGAACGAATTCTCATTGTCAAACATGTCTTTAATAGAATACTTTACAGATTCAAAGGACTTTCTTTACAAACTTTTTAATGACTTTTTAATGACTAACTTACAAAAGTACTTTAACTATAAAACTACAGTCAGCAGTCAGTACTAAAATACTGACTGAACAGGTAATGAAAGCAGTTACTTACTTACTAACTTATGTCCTCAGATCTTGAAGAGTCCGTTGTGATCCCCTTAAGGAGAATAGGGCCTCCACTACTCCTACGCGCCATCGTGTTCGGTTTCTGGAAATATAGCGTAGTTCTCTCCAACTCTTCCCCAGCCTTTATATTATTGAAAGTCTTCTACTTTCTCTACCGGTTGTCCAAAAATATTGACTTGAACGGATGAGTTACTTCTGACTCTGATCATTTTTTGTTTTTGCCGTGTTAATTTTCAGCCCCACAATTTCTGCTTCTTCCTTCACTCTTGTTGTCATTTGATGGAGATCCATGATCCTATGAGAGAGTAAGTATACCTCGTCTGCGTAGTCCAGATGTTTTAGTTGGGATGTCAGACTCCATTGAATTCCACCATTTCCATTTAACAGGGCTGCACGCAGCTCATCACTTATCAGTAACAGGAAAAGTATTGGCGTCAGTATGCAACCCTGTCTTACTCCACATTGAACTTCGAATTCATCCGACAACCTTCCTCTCTCCAGTTTTCACACTTCATCAAATCTCCTTTCTTCGGGACCTTGAAGATCATTCCCTTTTTCGACTCCTGTGGAAAGCACTCAAAGTTCCAGGCTCTCGTTATGAGTGGATGTAGTAGGTCGTAAGAACTCTACAGGAATACCGTCTAGTCCTACCGCCTTGTTATTCTTCAGTGTTTTAAATGCGGCAATGATCTCTTCTCTACTGGGAGGTGTGGTGCGGATTCGGGCATTTGTTGCTTCGGACGGGTCATCAGGTATTGGATGCCCATCGCTGACGAACACACGGCTTAATACCAAAGCGAAGTGTTCCTTCCACCTTCTGATCTGGTCCTCATCCGAATGGAGAAGGGAACCATCTACATCTTTCACAAGGTGTTGTTTTGAGCTTTGTACTCCAGTTAGCTCCTAAGTGATTCTATAAACAGTTCTGCTGTCACACCAATTTGCGGCCTCTTCTGCTTCTTCACCTAATGCATTGATGTGACAGTTAATATTACAGTCAATTAACTGCGTTTGAATTGGCTGCAGAACCAATTGACTGCAGATTCTTATAGCTCTCTTCTGCAGCACTCCTGATGCTAACTTACAATTCGCCTAGTAATTTTCACTGTCATTTCGTCCAAATAGGGTCTGTCACGAATTCTCCAATATATTGCCCGTTACATGGCTGTAAAGTTCCTTTGGATTTAATATTTTTTGTGTTGATATTTCTCCTAGTCATTCCCTAAAATGATAGTCATAATTTTTGCTTATAGAACCAATATGATAATATCCACTACCAAACCCTTTCACAAACTCAATAAAACACCACAATAACCAACATGGCGTGGTGGTTAGTAAAATTTAATATTTTCCTATGTCCATCATTTCGCTAGGCCATCACTGACTGACCGATATGACGGAAAACCTATTCAACTAAAACTTTAAACATTAAAAAAATAAAATAAAACAGTATCGCGGAATTCATGTTCACACAAATTCGCATATCCATCTATATCCGCTAAATAAACTTTAACAGTACTTAATACAATGATTAATTTGATCTGTCGATTTAGACCCCAAAAACACACACACACACACATCAAAACACTCAGAATGAGGCATAAATCTAGACCCGAACTGTTAGTTAAATACACATTCCTCTATGACAGGGCATCAGAGAGCAGAGGAAAGAGGATATCCTTTGCCGTGTTGCACATCACCTGCAAAAGCTGAGCTCAACTCTCTCTTATCATAATCCAGCTAACTAAAACCATCATCAGAACCGTTCCGTTTTGGTCGTTGCTTTTACCAGTCCATCACACGGATAGACATTGAAGTATCCAACAAATAATGCTCAGCTCACTCACTGATGGTCTCTTTCACTCTCTGTCTGTATGTGTACCAACTTAACTCGTACCTACTTCTGTCAGGACGAAAAGTTGTCATTGTAATAAAGTTTTATTGGAAGGATTTTAGGAATATTTGGTTGCAGCAGAGGAGTATAACAGCGAGCATTATATGGGAGGAAAAAGTCAGAGCAGCTAGCGTAGCGCACTCGGATATTGTTCGAAGAGCTTGGGCTCTTGTTTTTGCTGCTAAAGCCTGATGCCACTGACTGTTTTGTAAACGGTCGTGTCGTCGTCGGTCGGTCGGTCGGTTGGTCGGTAGTCGTGCTAGAAATGTTCCTCCTGGTTTTGAATGGTAATCGAAAATGATGTTGCAGTTTGTGAGCGGAAAGCTGCTAGATGGAGAGAGGCGCCATCTGCAAAGGGTTCATTTCATAGTTTAACTCACTAAATGTTGGTTGGTCCTGCAATTGACTTGAAACTCATTTTATGATTGTAATGTGGGTGGAAGGGGGTTAAATTGGGTGGGAGGGCTAGGAGGGGGGGAGAGAATGTGTAAAGTTGGGTTGGATGGATAGTTTTTGTCTGCACAAAATTGATTTGGATTATGTGAAGTACACACACAGACGTGTATGTCCTTTTTTTGAACTACCACATGTGTGTGTGTGTGTGTTTGTGTGCTGCATCCAGGAGCGAGATTGTTTTTCTCTGCGTTCGTTGGTTGGTTGGATCACTCGTTCATATACGATGACGACGACGGGGAACTCAGAGTTCAGTGTAAAGAAAATTGCATTTCTGGTTTATGTCGCTATGGTATTGAGCGCTAAGCTGAAGGATTTTAACAAATATTTTGAGATTCAAGGATGAGGATATGAAGACAGAATAGGGATTTACTCCTACACCGTATATTCCCTATATAAGAGATGGATATAGAAAACGACTGATGTTTTTGAATGTTTCGTCTGGTAATTGTTATGACAGAGAACCGAATGGCAAAGGAGATAGAGAGTATTTAAAACTTTACTCATTTAATTGGAGATTTATTGGTTAAGGATAATGGGAGTAGTTTTTGCAAGTCGAGTGGAGTGCGGAAAACACTGTATAGGGTTAGTTGTTGTTGTTGTTGTTTCTCATAGTTGTAGTAGTAGCAATAAAGAAGTTTCATTTTTGGCAATCACTTTGGGATGTGATATAAGGTAGCTGTGTGCGATGTATGCGATGCTATTGCACTATAAATCTCTCTGGTAATGAATAAATTTTTATTACTCAAAAATACACACAATTCATAGCAAGTTTTAAGTAGATGGCTCACTTTATGACAACTTGGAGCCAATTTGACTAGGTACTTCAAAATTCAAAAACACTTTAGGTAAGTAATTTAATTTTGAATATGTAGATATTGGACTGGCTATGTGGACTTTTGGAAAAGTTATTTATTGTTTCAAAATGGCGTCCTTTGAGGTGAATTTTCAATCGTACGGAAAGGAAAACTGTTAAGCACTTAAATTGTTTGAATATTAATTCTGAAGACTAAGGAATATGAGGGTTTTTTGATCAATAAGTTTAAAGCCTTATATAAATTCTTGTTAAACAAATTAAGTACTTAGTAGTTACCTACCTCTACATTTTTTTTATTTTTCGTATTTGATGAGGCTTTTACTTAGGTCCTCAGACCTTGATGAGTCCGTTGTGATACTCTAAAGTGGCATAAGGCCCCCACTACTCCTACGCACAATCGTGTACGGTTTCTGGAAATATATCGTAGTTCTCTCCAACTCTTCCCCAGCTTGGCCAGCAATGTAATCGTTGTTTTTTCGAAGCGTATGACCAATCTACTGCTGCTTACGTCTGCGAATTGTACTGCCTATGGATTCTTGACCCGTTCTTCTACGAAGTTCTTCATTCGAAATACGGTTGGGCCAAAAAATCCTTAAGATGTTTCGTAGACACCTATTCACGGGCGATTGCAGCCTACTTGTGACAGTTGTTAAGATTTTCCAAGTGCTGCACCCATACAGAAGTACAGATTCAACATTGGAGTGTAACAGTCTCAGCTTGGTTTTTAAGCTTATAGCGTTATTTCTTCATAATTTGGACAGCATTCCGAAAGCAGCCTTTGCCTTTTTAATACGGCTGTCGACGTCTTGAACGGTTCCGCCTTTGGTAGAGACAAAACTCCCAAGATATTGAAAGTCTTCTACTTTCTCTTACGGTTGTCCAGAAATATTGACTTGAACGGATGAGTTTCTTCCAACGACGCACGATTTCTGCTTCTCCCTCCATCCTTGTTGTCATTTGATGGTGATCCATGATCCTATTAGAGAGGAAGCATACTTCGTCCGGGTAGTCCAGATGTTTTAGTTGGGATGTCAAACTCCATTGAATTCCACCATTTCCGTTTAACAGGGTTGCACGCAGCATATCAATTATCACTAACAGGAAAAGTATTGGCGACAGTATGCAACCCTGTCTGACTCCAACGTGACATTTGCATCTACCGTAGGTTGCTTTAATAATAGGAATGAACTTATCTGGAATGCCTGTCCTGCTTAAGGCAATCCAAATAAATTCTCTGTTAACACTATCAAACGCTTTTTCAAAATCGTTGAATAGATGGTGAAGTGGTGAACGATATTCGACGCATTGTTCAATAATGATCCGCAAGGTGTTAATGATGAACCAGCGCGGGAACCTGTTTGTTCGGCGTCGAGTGTGTCTTCTAGATGTTCCTTTATTCGCTCTAATTTGATGATGCTTCCCACATCTAAACACCTTTTCGATTACCAGCAAACTCTACTGTTTGATGCAAACGAATAAATAGTTTGCGAAGAACCCTTCCCGAAAGTTCTTTGTTGCAAAATACTTGAATTTTGGTATAAACATACAATTAATTAACAACAAATGATTGCAGAAAAAAAAAATTCTCAATAATTGATTCATATTCCTTCTATCTTACAAGAAAATCTGTCAATCACCGGTGTTACGCTGATTTTTTTCAGTAGTTTGCATGAATTGTTTTACCCAAACTATTTTAAATGTTTCTGCAAAATTGAGAAGTTGACAAATTAACCAGCAATTAAAAAGTCATTTGAGGTATTTTTTTTTTCGTTTGCTGCAAACAATTTGTTATCAAATCAGGTTGTTGTTGTTTCATTCAAAACCTTAAAAGCCATTTGATTCACTAATGATACCAAAGAAAAACTTTTTTTTTATAGAATACAAATCTTAAATATTGTTTTAGAGTCAAAACTTTTCCCAAGGTCTTAAAACTTCATCTTTTCGTTTTATTTTTCTATTTGTGAACCTAAATACAGTTTGAGTGTAGTACCTTCCATCGATAAAATAAAACAAAGCTTTATACATTTATATAAATTCTAAGTGTGGATATAAAGTAGAAGGACGCTCTTAAAAAAATAAAAAAAACACAACAAAAGAATAATAATAAAACGAGCAACACCACAACAACAACAACAAAAAAAAAACAAAAAAAACCCTCTATGGCCGTTAAAAATTTACGAAATCTAGCACTTAGAAAAAATGTTTTATTTTTTTTTTACTCATTTCAGTGGCAAACCATTGAAATATTCTACTATGTGAGTTTTATTTTTTAGTATGTGATTGCCAAAATGGTATCGCCTTGGCCGTTTGTGGTGTATGACGACGACACGCACGCCCCCAAGGGGAGAGAAAGAATATTTAAACTTCTGGGGGTAGGTACTATTACTCTACTATACATGTGAATGAAAAGAAGGACATAACTTTTACTCTGGGGAATAATAATCTGCAAATATGAACATTTTCAGTATGCAACGGAGTTAGTAAATATTTTGATAAAAGTTGCCAAGCAAAGTGTATACCTAAGCAAACCCAGAATCAAACACATCCTTATAACTTACCACCTAGTCTCCTTCTTATTCTTGTAAGTTTCATTCCATTTTTTTTTTTTTATTCATTTTGTTGTTACTTAAGTCGTTGTTCCATCAATTTCAGTGTATGTGGATTGTGGAGTATTAGTTAAATTTTTTCTTTATTTTTTTTTTTTTTTTTGTTCTTGATGGTCGTCCTAGTTTTTTTGGTGTTCAGGGTTTTTTGTGTTTGGTGTTCTTCTAAATTCTTTAGTAGGAGCGAGGATATATTGTATGGAGAAAATGAAAAAGTTTTGCAGTACCCTGAATATTAAATGTGAACGAGAAATACTTTTTTCTGTGTTCTGTAAGAACTCTTATAAGTAGAGTATATGAGACATTTAGTATAGATGGAAAACCATGTTTGCAAACAAACAAAAAAAAAAGTAATAGTATTTGGAGTGGGAAAGGTTCTGGTTCAGGTGTGTGGCCACATTAGCCACAACAAAAATCGATTTGCCACCACAACATGATATATACCCTGCACAAGAAAATTAATGTTTTTGCTGGCAAGTAAGGATGTTAGTTTGAAAAAAGAGTTTTTTTTTATAATTTTTTGCAATTTAATTATGAAAAAAAATATTGTAATCATTAGAACCAGCTGATAATTGTGGCTAAGAAAGCAATTTAAGACACTAAAAACTTGTAATCTTCTTCCATATTCGTTGTTAGATTACCGTTGATGTGGGTAAAGTTGGATTCGTGGTAAGCCACGGTAGAAGGCTGATAGAAAGAAATTGCTTTATCGTTGTTAATTGAGATTCTAATGTGGATTTTTATAGCACTGAGGAGCCTAGGCTTGGGTCGCTGTTTTTTGTGTTCACCCTTTTTAGTACTATTTGTTTCAGATAAGGATTTTTCTTTTCCTTTTCATAATTGTCTTGCAGATGGTTTACGCACTGGAATGTTGTAGCTGATGACTGTTTTCACAAGCTTCTCTGTCTTAATCCTGTTTATCTTATCAAGGAGTGCAGCTGATGGATGTTCGTTGAAAGTTGATCCGTCAGGAAGCTCCAAGATCATTTTACTGCAGTTTGCTGCCAACTGACTGCTCTAGTCATAAGCAAGTCTTCTAAGCAGACAAGTTCTTTTTTGGATGAATCGATTCGGATGCCTCATTTCTGCTAGTATAAGAAGAATTTGTGGATGTAAGCGGTTTCGATTTTTCTGAACTGTTATCATTCGTGGTATTGCAGAAGTCTAAGTCAATGAATCGTCCACAAAGAACAAGTTCTCCAATATTTGGAGGTGCTATACCACAAGAAAAGCTTTCATAGACCTCAAACTGCTTTGTCCTGATAAAATCAAATCAAATTAATTTAAACATTTTTTTAATTTCTAATAATTAATTTCCGAAGAGAAAACTTAAATTAAGTCCTCATTTCTTTCTCACTTCCCATAGAAAATCTTTTCCAACCAAAAAAAAAAAAAAAAAACAAATACAAAATAAAACCCAACTTCTGAATTGTAAAATTTTTCTTTTTTCATGGTATTTATGGTATTTTTAGCATTTTTTTTTTGGTTGTTGGAAATGTAACCCTAATTTTCCGCACAATCAATCAAAGTGAACGCGACCATAAATTCATCTCGAATTTGATATTATCACAAGGATATCTCATTTATACGCAAACACACACACACACACATATAAAAAATTGCAACAGAAAATGATAAATATCCCTAATGCATAAAATTTATAATATTGTATCACTGCCACCACAAAAACCATCATCAGAACCAAACACAAAAAAATATAGCCCTTCATCTAGATCGCACACCACAATACACTACCACTGACATAATAATACAACCTGGCACCAAGTATCAACGCCAGTAGGTATTGCAGGACTATAATACGAGTATAGAAATTAATATAGAAGCAAACGACCAACGCAACAGATTCATGTTCTTTATCCCCGCATTGTCGCTGCCGCTTCGCCTTCATCATGCATCATATCGTGTTTTTCGTCCTCTGGTGTGTATTATCATGAAGCCTCTGTTTAAGGGTGTCCTTTTTCCAAAAATTACCTTTTTCTCCCGAAAAATCTAAAAGCTATATCCCTTTGAACGTGGGCGATGCACAACCTCGGAATATAGTGGTTTTATGCTAGAAATGTGTCACAACCACAGAGCATTCACTTTGTATACGGGAATGGGTAGAAAAACTTTCAATAAACGCCCGCATTCTATCTATAGTTGACTACTGTACTGTTGTATACAGTAAAAGAGAGTCAAATGAATAAGTTCGGTTTGAAGGGGGCCCCAAATTTTTTTTACAGAATGGTTTTGGAACGGTTTTTTTTTTAGCAGGAGTTTAATTTATCGATTAGAAAATTCTAGCAGACTTCCAATTCTCGAAAGCAGAGAACGATTTGAGTATCAGTTTTATCAATTGTTAAGGCTTTAAGTCTTGAGACTTTAAGTCTTGAGTTTGACAGGAGATTAGGGTCTTAGTAATAATTCTCCATCCAAAAAGTGGTTAAACAGCGGCGGTGCGAGCTTGTTGACAATAAGTCACAGTAGAATAAAGTTTTTCATATTAATAAATTGGTAAAAGATCTGTTAAACGGGTAAACGGTGGAACATCGGATCTATGTTCTACTGCGCTTTCTGGTGGATTGGAAAACAAGCGACGGAAATACTTCCAACTATCAAACAGGGCTGAACCATTTAGAAGTGTTACCGCACCCAGTCTACCTTGGATCAGTTTAAAAATTAATGAAGCTTGCATATCAACGATTAAATGTGACAAAGCAGCAAACGAACCTGTAAAGTTAACAGGTGGACCTGCAAACCAACGAAGAAATTCAATAAAGTAGTCCAGGAAAACAAGAGGTGAACCCTTCAATTTAATAGAAGAATGGGGAAAATGGAAAGACTAAAAAAACTAGAAACTGCTGCGCAGGTCAAACTTGCAAGTGACCGCTAACGTCCATCAGCGAATCAACTGGTAAATCAGCAGAGGCATGTTGATATGTTGGCATGTATCTAGAAGACGTTTCAAAACGAGAGGAGATGGCAGAAAGTCGCTAGCATTGAGAAATTCTGTTTGGAAGTTGGCGGACAACACGGAGAAAATGGAGAAAAAGTCTTTTAATAAAAGGCTTACCTGCTTAACTTAGTTTCTACTTTGTGGTAGAAATAGATGTGAACTGTAAGACAGTAAAGTTTAATTTTCTATGAACACCATCAGCAATTACTACATGTTTCACTTCTGTTTGACTGGTAATAATACCTTTCGAAAGAAAAACAACAGACTTTAAAGTTAAGACCTATAATATTTTCTCATGACCCAATGGAGACCTCCAGCTGAATGTGTAATTTTCTATGGTACCTACATTTGACAGATAAGCAAGGTCATTGTAGTTTTCTGCTGAAAAAACTGAATTGAAATTCTGTACTGATAACCTTCTTCCAGTCAAGACCTTACACTTTGTTTACATTTTCAATAAATATTTGTTCTTATACTTAGGGCCTTCTTCTATTTTATGACAAATACATCCCGTAATAGTGGCGCAACAAAGATATGCTCTAGCCTTTCTATACTTTTCTTTCGCTTGCTAAAAGTTACTCACCGGAAGAGCAATATAATATAGACTCGGACGATGGAAAATTTGTCACCACAAGCGGAAGTACTTAAAAAATATATGAAGCTCAAAAGGAAGAGATAATAAAAAAAAAAATAAGGAACTACCAAGTGGATATTATTAAAACCACTTTGACCCTTCCATAAAGAAAGAGTATAAAGAGAGCTAACTAAGAAAATGCACTACCATATAGGTAAGATATCAAGGACTCGATTTATTCTTTCTTCGTTCCTATATTTCTTATCGAAGAGTGGGTATCTGGATCTTAACTTTACGAGTAGGTATTATTTATTCTCCCTCTGATGATGCTGCTGCTGCTGCCAGAAAAAAAGGTACCTCAAGGTATTAATTAAATATCAAATGTAAGATGAAAGGTATCCTGGCAATTGGTTAAAATTGTTCAAAGAAACCGAAACGAGACTCGAAAATGTGAGCGCACCAAGTGATGGAGAAAATTAGGATTTTTGTGTTTGTTTGTTTCATCTTGTGGGTATAAGAAGTCTTTCGTGTTATTTTTAGAGAAAAGAAAAGGCTCTTATATATAGAGGAAGGTAATATAGGTAGCTACCTAGGTTTATAGGTAATGAAAATAGAAAAAGGAAGAACTGAAGCGTCTTTAACCATCAATGATGTCCTTGTGATGAGAAATAAGTAAAATGGAAAATGAGTATACCTATTATTGTAGATATCTAAGAGTATTTCTATCTCTTTCTTTTGGGTAGGTTTCGATTCGTACGGTATAGCCTCGTATTAGAGAATTGGAGAGAACAAAAAAAAAAAAAAAGAAAGTGAAGATTTCAATTTGGCAAATTGAAGGTGCAAATACCTGAGCAATTAATTGCTTTTCTTTTCTTCTTTTATTATTCGGTTGAGTGGGGTTTTGTTTTTTTTTTTTTTGTCTACTTCTTCTCTTATAAAAGAGAAGTAAGGGGATATGGATAAGGTTTTACCCACATTTTACACACAAACAATGAATTTTCTTACATATTTTTTGGGTAAGGTTCCCGCAACCAAAACTAAGCTGGGAACGAGAACATTCTCTGCATTCATTCGCCATGGAATTATTTGCTATAATTTATTTGTTTTTAAGGGGGTTTTCATTGTTTTGTTGTTGTTTTTTTTTTCTTATGAGAATATAGGCTGGTCAAAGGTATAATTGAAGAGGACTTGCCCTTAAGCTGGTTAAATGTTAAATTTTTACAATTCCATTTGTCCCACATTCAATGTTCGCAGAGAAAAAAAAAGGAAGGAAGGCAGGAAGGATTGTGACAATTGAAGTGGATGTAATTTTATATGAAACCAAACAAAAATGCTGGACCGGGACACCATAATGTTTTATTCAACAAAAGGAAATTATAAAAAAAAAACGGTTTAGATGAATTCATTTGGAATGTAAATTGAAATGCTTTTGTTTTTTTTTTTCAACCACACGACCAAGGTCGTTTTTGAGTGTTGATTTAGAAGAATATTGAGGGTATTAATTGTGTTTTTTTTTTAAACACTATGATTCGATTTTAAGGAAGTTTAAGTGTAGATAAGTTGAGTTTTTTGTTGTTGGTGCAGAAATTGGACAAAAATGTGATTAACGTGGGTTCTAATTCGGCAGGACACCCTCGCATAATTGCTTAATGTAACACCTGTAATTGAACTAGCGAACTCTTGCTTACGAAACGAGTATCTTGTCATTCCGCTACGGCCTGAATATGACTGTTATAGATCAGATCTCTAACTGGGTGAAAAAGTTATGTATGATCTTCAAAATCTATTCCCATCAGGGGTAGACCTTCGACTCTGAAATCTTTTAGGAAGTCTTCTAACTTTGTGGAAGACGACATCACTTCTTCTCCAAAGTTGTTGGTGACTACAAACAAGACTAAAATGTGGAATCAGCACATTGCATACTCATATTGATGTCCTAGTGACTTACGGTGGACAGTTAAACGGTGAACGTTAAACCCCACCCGAAGTTTTGTTTTCTGAATTCAATTTTGAAGGCCCGGATTAACCCGAAATTAACTGCAAATAACAAGAGGATAAGTGAGTGACCTAAAACTGCAAATAACAAGAGGATAAGTGAGTGACCTAAAGAAAAAACTAGTTGACATTAACTACAGAAGCCAAACAAAGACTTAGATATCGAATGAACAAAGAAAAACCTGATATGACTGGATATTAATTTAGAGGTCTTCTATGATTCTTCAGTCTGCATTAGAAAAAAAGGACTGACTGAAGCATCACAATGTCCTTAGTGAGTAATGTATTCAGCGGTGAATTTGGGTATCCACTTTCACCAGTTTGTATTTTGCGTCTTAAGGTCTTAATGAAAGAGGTCTTGAGTTGGATTGTGTTTTAATTATGAAATCTTATTTCCGTTTTTGCTGAGTCTTTTCGAGATCAAACTAAAAAATTATGATCTCTTCTGGACCTACATTTCCTACTCTCACTGCGCAATAAAATTAGTATCCAATAATTAGGACCTTAAAAATTCTTCGTTTTTCAACAAAAATACATTGATTTTATAAAAAAAAAAAACATCATATATAAACTTTGTTCAAGGTTATTTTCTACATTTTAAGTTTATTTCTTCTTTTTTTTGTTGAGTTACAGAAAAAGTCATCATTGAAAAATTCATCTAATAAGGACACACATAATACCACATACATCCTAGCCACAATATGAGGTTTGACACCGCATCCAACACATCCTGCAAGCAGATATATACAGATAGAGGAGACAGACAGAACCAAAAAAGAATAGATACTGCCAAGCGCGACCACGACATCGACTCTTTGCTCCTGAATCTGGACCTAGTGCACATCCACTATGATGGTAGAAACTAAACAAGGACGAGTAGAATGTTTTAATTCTCTGTACTGAATAGATATTATGCAAGACCAAGCAATCATGCTGTTAAGCTCTTTTTAGCTACTCTGCAGCTATACACACGACACACGGTATTCTATATACGGTTAACGGTTCCTATTCCATTTGATATCTCTACACCTATATCTATTTATATCTTGACAAGAGATAGATAGAAAGAGATAGATAGAGTTGGGTGTTTTGAAAGGATAACATCCTGATGTGAAGTTTAGGACTCAGAGGAAATGCTGCTTGTATGTGATGCATGCAGAAAATGGTCTTTGCCATTAATTACAGTCGAGGCAAAAACTAGACTAACTGTGTATATAATTTATACATACATTTTTGTGTGGGTGGATGCTTTGCTTTCTATAAAAGGACAAAGTTAAAGAGTGTATTCTCTTCGTGTTCGTTCTATGCATTGCCATTTTCCATTCTCTGCTATGAATGGAGAGTTTAAAATTAAAAAAAAAAAAAACTAAGGATAGTGAAGTAGAAAACAACGTCAAAAAACCATCAAGACCTGATGAAATCCATGAAAGTATAACTACAGAGATTTTGGATTAAAAAGAAAGTCGACATGGGAATAAAAACCCGCACCCAGCCATACCACACCACACAACACATCACACAAGGAATTGATACACTCTCTCTTGTGTCTCATGTTGTGCATGAAAAACTGAAAAATTCTCACCCACTTCTCAACAACACAGAGTTGCCATATACTTATTTTTGTTGTTGTTTTTTTTTTTAGTTCCTTTTAATTAAGTGACATCAAAAGTGAGAGAGACAAAAACGATTTAATGAAGATTTCTTTTAGCTTTGCTGTCCAAAAGATTTGATTTTTTTTTTAATATGTTTTTTTTTTATGTTAGAATAAAGTTCCCGCATGGGTTGTTTGATATTGCTTTAGAGCTTTGGTCTAATTTCTACAATAATGAAAACTTTGAATAGTGGTCAATCGAGTTATTTGATTTAGTTGAAAACAATGTTTAACATTGGAGTGGAACAGTCTCAGCTTGGTTTTTAAGCTTATAGCGTTATTTCTCCATATTTTGGACAGCATTCCAAAAGCAGCCTTTGATTTTTTAATACGGCTGCCGACGTCTTGTTCGGTTCCGCCCTTGGTAGAGAAAAAATTCCCAAGATATTGAAAGTCTTCTACTTTCTCTACCGGTTGTCCAGAAATATTGACTTGAACGGATGAGTTACTTCCGAGGCTGACTAATTTTGCGGTGCTTCTTCCTCATTTGATGGAAATCCATGATCTTATAAGAGAGTAAACATACGTCGTTACTTAAAGGAAAAATATTGGCGACAGTATGCAACCCTGTCCGACTCCACATTGGACTACGAATTCATCCGACAACCTTCCTCTATGTAAAACGTGACATTTGTATCCACCGCACGGTTGTCCAAAATGACTTATCTCGTTGCAAAAATCATAACTTTTGAACGGATTGAGTTAGCGGTACCATTTTTTTTTTAATTTGAAGGAAATTTCTAGGGCTGTTATACCAATGAATTTCAATAAAATTATTTCACAGGGTGTTTCGGAATCATCCGCCGAAAACAGATTTTCTTAAAAAAAAAAGTTTAAATTAAAATTAGTATGCCATTTTGTAGAAATCCCTAATCCACATCTAAAAACAAAATTTCAAAAAAATACAATGTCCCGTTTTCGAAAATTTTATTTTTCAAAAAAAAATTTCAAATTTTTTTTAAAAATCCAAAATTTATTTTTTTTGAAATTTTATTTTTGGCTTATATTTGAGTTATATAAGTGCTTCTTCACAAAAAGTTTCGTTGAAATCGAACAAGCCATTTCGGAGAATATCGGATTTGAAAAAAAACGGTTCTATGGCAGGTACCGTTAATAATCCATTCGTGTCCATGCATTAAGCCGAATAGGGTATGTGTACCAACCAATTGTTGACCCAAAATAAAAATATTTAGCTGCGCATGCTTGCGCACTGCCGAGATTCTGTACTTTGAAAAAATAAAGGCTTGAGAAAACGCTTACTTTGGCATACCTTGACCCACGTAAACGCTTAGTTCTCTGTTAATAGTAATGCTAGCAACGATTTTAAGGTTTTAATTTTTAGAAGAAATATTATCCATTGTAACTGCGTTTACAATTTTTTTTTATCTTTTTTTATTGGTCAGATATTTTTTGATATTTTTTTTTTCTTGTCCGTGATAATTTTTGACTTTGATGTCAGTTTTTTTTTCGAAAAATGTGTCGTAAACATAACGTTTTCTTACTTTATTCTTATAATGATAGTAATAATGAATAAAAAAGTCATTCATAAGGTTGTCGAAAAACCCACACATTGTATGATACTTGTAAAAACCAGCAACGGATGAAATTTTAATTTTTAATTTAAAAGGCTAAGAATAAAAAAAAATATTATTTTGGATTTTATTACGAATATAAATTGTTATAGGTTTTGCAAAATTTTTTACCATATCTACCAGTTTTTATAATCTGCTACTTTCATTTTCCTATTTAAGTAGATTCCTGCTATTACTAAGCCAAAAGGATTACCTATTATAAATCTTAAACTAGGTAAACACGAGTTAACTTGCCAAAAGTAAGAGATTAATTTCTTTATTACCTACTAATTATATTAAAGGTTGAAGGATATGTTTAATTATAGATCCTTATTTTATGGTCCAATAAAACAGGTAGAGAGAAATATTAAGTTTTTTCACTAACCCAATAAAAGAGCTATTAAGTAATGTATTTTGGGTAGCTTAAATTTTACATGTAAAATAATCCTTGTGCATGTGCATGTTTTACTGTTATATTAACTCTGACTATGGATAAACTTCATTAGTTTTCAAAACGTTTGACTAAAGACCGGATCGTGTTAATTAAATTTGAATATGAATATTTTAAACAAAGTCCTTTTGGAACATTTTCACAATGCTTCGAATTCTGAAGAATTTGTGCAATTGTTTCAGAATCAATACTCAGAAATTAGTGTTAATGAAGAAATTAAAAAGAAACTTCAAAGGATATATGCCTTATTTAAGCAAAAATGGATACAAAGTAATAGACACAAAGAAAGATTTCTCACTAAAAATGAAGAATTTTTAAACAGAACATTTACTATACAAGAGGTTGAAATTGAAGACAGTGACGTGCCAAGTACATCAAGAGGAAGGCCTTCGAAATCCTTGCAGGCATGTTCGGAATACACGAAAAGGAGGAAACTACTGGAAACTACGAGCAATATTTCGACGGAAAATGTGTCAATAGCTCTAAGTATGAAATATAACAAGGATCATAATAAGGCAAAAGCGGACATCACAAAAGCAGTTCTGAGTGCTAGCCCAATAAGAGTGCAGCGGATTAAAGCGAGTATTCCTACACCTCAAAGGGATCCAATAAAATATGATGGTCCGACTGCACTTGCCTTGTTCTTGGATATGGGACTTTCTAAGGAAAAATACAAATTGATGAGAAAATCATTGCGAAGCCATAACGTTGACGTATTTCCAAGTTATAATGTGTTAATGGAAGCTAAGATAGAGGCCACTCCATCAAACCTTATAATAACAGAAACTTCTGTTGAAGTGAATCTTCAAGATTTGGTGGACCATACAGCAAAGAGGATAATAAACAGCCTAGACAACAGGGAACTACAAACACTACCAACACAATTAAATTTGTTAAGTAAATGGGGATGCGATGGATCTTCTGGGCAAAGTGCATACAAACAAAGAATATTTTCAGAAGATGGTGATGTAGTATCTGACGCGAACATGTTTATGGCATCACTAGTTCCACTTCGTCTAAAA
Source organism: Meliscaeva auricollis (assembly GCA_948107695.1). Lineage (NCBI taxonomy): Eukaryota > Metazoa > Arthropoda > Insecta > Diptera > Syrphidae > Meliscaeva > Meliscaeva auricollis. The sequence goes on from OX403619.1 coordinate 8,760,988, forward strand.
GGTGATTTAAACGAACATTGGAAGAATCCAAGGCCGTCATCTGTTCACTTTTGCAGACCGATAATGTTTAAATACGCCAAGGAGTCCAGAGATATTATTCAGACAACTGTCAGCAATATAAGGAACCAAATTAAAAATCTAGCACCAACTGTAATTACACTTAATGAAGAAAAAAATGTGATGGTTCGACATGAATTCTTCCTCACTATGATAGATGGAAAAGTTTTGAATGAACTAACAAGCACGAAATCTATACTATCATGTCCAATCTGCAAAAGAACACAAAAAAATTTTCAAAAAGAAGCAGACGATTTAGCTGAAGCAGATGAAAGAAACTACGAGTTTGGAATTTCGCCTTTATACGCTAGAATAAGATGCATGGACTTCGTACTTAAACTAGCATATGGACTTAACCAAGAAAACGAGGCCACCGACAAGAAGGAAGCCGAAAAAAGAAGAAAACTTGAGATACAAAAGGAATTTAGGGAGCAGCTTGGGTTAATTATTGATACTCCAAAACAAGGATTCGGTAATACAAATGATGGAAACACTTCAAGAAGATTTTTCGAAAATCCAGGAGTAACATCAGCTATAACCCGTGTAGACGAAGAACTTTTGAAGAAACTGCAAGTGATTTTGAATGCACTATCACCTATGGAATCTATAAATATAGATAAATTTAACGAGTATACAAAAAGCACTTCGGATCTTTTAAAATCCAAATATAGTCACAAAATCTTGACCCCAACACTTCACAAGATTCTGGACCACGGTGGAAAACTAATTAGCCATCAAATTCTACCAATAGGGGAACTTTCAGAGGAAGCACAGGAAGCAAGGAATAAAGATTATAAGCGATATCGATACTCTAATACTTGCAAGGTTTCAAGGAAACGACAAAATGAAGATTTATTTAATATGCTATCCATATCATCAGATCCACTTGTTTCATCTTTAAGACACGTTAGATCCCACAAAGAGCTTAAAAAAAGCTACTGTCCAGAGCTGATTAGTCTATTAAATATTAAAAGTGATGATGATGGCAGTGAACTTTTTACTGAAAATTTATAATTATTGTTTAAGATATTTTATGTATATATTTTTATTTTATATATATATACCTATACATATGTTTTTTATTATACTTGATTTTTTTTTAATTTTTTGGTCCGTTTATTTTTTCCCTTTACTGTTTCACATAAAATATGTCACTTAAAAATGTATAAACCATTATTATTGACCGCTTAAAGCAAAAAAAAAGTTTCTTTGCCAAATTTTAGCATCCACTGTTGTGATGAATTTTATTTTAGAACACCCTATAAACACTTAGGGGGTCATCATTTTGTTTTTACCAAAATTTGCAAAACTAAAGACAATTTTAAAAAGTTTTACTTCAATTGTTTTTTCTGTAAATTCCGTTTTTTAAGAAAATCTGTTTTCTGCCGATGATTCCGAAACACCCTGTGAAATAATTTTATTGAAATTCATTGGTATAACAGCCCTAGAAATTTCCTTCAAATTAAAAAAAAAATGGTACCGCTAACTCAATCCGTTCAAAAGTTATAATTTTTGCAACGAAATAAGTCATTTTGGACAACCGTGCACCGCAAGTAGAAACTAACTTATCTGGAATGTCTCTTCAGCGTAAGGCAATCCAAATAAATTCTCTGTTAACACTATCAAACGCTTTTTCAAAATCAACGCAAGGTATTAATGTGGTCAACACAGGATGAACCAGTGCTTGTTTGGCGCCGAGTGTGTCTTCTAGATGTTCCTTTATTCGTGTTCCTTCCACCTTCTGAGCTGGTCCTCATCCGAATGGAGTAGGGAACCATCTAAATCTTTCATCAGGTGTTGCTTACAATGTTTTCCATAATAACTGTTTTGTTGGCTTACTTACTCTTCAAAAAAGAGAATTCAACCAAAAAGAATTCATCTCAAAATTTTCAAAAAATCAAAATTTTTTTTGTCAACTTTTTTGATTGAAAATCAGGCTATTTTTTCAAAATAAATTCGTAATATTTTGTTAAAATAAAATTTTGTGAGTAAAAAAATATAGCAATGTACGTTAAAGCCAAGTTTCATCAAAATCTAACTTTTTTTGAAAAAGATAAAAATAATAACAAAAAAAAAATAGGTTTTGGCATTTGTCAGATTATTTTTGAGGCTATATTGAAAAATTATTGAAACAAAAGTTGTACATCTTTTCAACACCTACAACTCTTTTATTGAACTTTTTTTGCTACGAGGTCTACTCTAGAAAGAAATTCTAAAAAACACGATTTTTGGCATCCACCCCACTTTTTAACCCCCTTTCCCCTAATCTCTTGGTGGGCAATTTATTTGTTCCCTTTTGTATACCATTTTTCTGTCATTCAAATCAACTTTTCTAAGGCATAATTATTTTACTTGACAAAAAAAAAACTTTCATCTGGCAGCACTGTCTGCACTTATACGATACGACATCCGATTTTTTTTGTTTAGACGTGTGGTAAAGTTGCATTTTGCACTCGTTCTAAGTTAATTAGCTTTTTTCGCGTTCATATTATATACGTTTTTGTATGTTTGTACTTGAAAATAATTAAATTTTTTACCCCTTCTTGACAAAAAGCAGGATAATTAAAAAAAATTTGTGTGTGTTTGTTTATAGAGTTGTTTTCTTCTTTTAGTTTTTTTTTTGTTTTTTTATTTTGTGTTTTTGTTGCATTACATGGTGTGTCCCATCTCAGGATCTCTCTATCGTTGTGTGTTTGTTTCAAAAGGATTAAAATAACATGGGAGGTGCGGAAGCGGATATTGGTGGTGTTTGTGTGTGGATAGACGGAAAGGCAAACTATTAAACCAGATTCCGTTATCCGCCTTCTTTGGGAGAGGTCATCCGAAAATGAGTACAGAAAGAATATTCTTAGACTGCCCTCAACAAAATTAAATACAAAAACAACGGCAAAAGTGAAAAAAAAAGAGGATCAAGTAATGACCTAAGGATAAAACAAAATATATATAAATTTATTCTTCCTGTTGTTCGAGGGTATCGCATCCCCTTTGGTGTTTTCGTCATCTTTTTTTTTTTTTTATTTTGTTTTTAATTAACGAAAACGAAAAAAAGACTTGGATGAGGAAGTTTCGAAGGACGCGATGAGTGTTTATGTCTTTTCTTTGAAAATCAAAAAGGATAGGATATTAACTACGTGCGTTCTACTCTTTGTCTATATTTTTTTAGAAAACACAAAACAAAAAAACATACATCCCACTCTCTTAAAGATGGCGCGCTGCTGTGAGTAGAAAATTCAATTAAAAAAACCCCTAAAGGAATAGCAGCAAGGAAAATAGATTCAAACGTAGAAGCAACACCAGAAAAGAGCTTTCACTCTTTTATAGCAGTGAACAGCATGTTCCATTCTTTAACTCTTTTACCCATACCAATGGTTTTAATTGCTTACTCAATTTTTTAGGCATTTTTGACATTCAGGATTAAATACAACAAAACACATGAAACAAGAAAATTGCATGCAAAAGAGAGAACACCAAAAAATAACAAATAGGAAAAAAAAAAAAAAAAAACATAAAAGGACCTGTCAGTGGCAGTGGAGACTGTTTTCAGTTTTTTGTTTTTTTGCATTTTTGTATTTTTTGTATTTTGTTGGTTTTGATCCAACCATTTTTGTTAAAAGTCATCATTTCTGGATATTTAAATTTTTTTTTAAACAAAAAATAATTTACGCCTATATTATACACAACATATTGATGCGTGGAGAGTGCATTTTGGAGAGAGAACGTAGGTATACAAAATAACGTTTCGTTTTGCTGTCACATGCATTGACATTCTTTGCAAAATGGATACACAAGTGGCAACTGGCAATTATAGGCGTTTACAAGGCTTTTATATTTCAAATATCCAACGACATTTATAATTGTATGTTCTTTCTACATGATGCATGTGAAAAAATGTATCAAAAAGTTGTATAGTGTCACATGGTTCAGGCAAGGACACCCAGGACCTGTCACGTGGCGAATTTTTAAGCTGATGCCGTTGTATTTTTTTTTTTTTTTTTGTTAACTGAGAGTTTTTTTTTGTATTTTGTCTATTTAAAAGGTAAATCGTATATAAAAGAGTTTCTATAGGAATATACGAGCAGCAATTGATTTTGGTATAAAAGTGTGGGGTCGGAATGTAATTCTAATCAATTTTACTATAAAGGAAAATGTTTCTTCAATGTAACCGAATAGGTATTGAAATTATTCAAACATTGCAAAAAGATTAAAATTTGTTTGGTAAACGTAAAAAAAACGTTTTTTACCTTTATCTCGGCTCACAGACTACAGAAAACTAATGGCTGTGAAAGTCACGTTCAAAATGTAAAAATAAAAAAAGATAAAAATAATATACTGTTGGAATTGGTCAAAACTGAACCGGACTGAAAAATCTTGTTTTTTACTGTTATTCAGTGAAAAAAAATGTTTAAAAATCCAATTTCTTCACACGTGCATAGACAACAGACAAATCTAAAAGTAATTTTGACGAAATATTTATCCCGTTATTCCCTGATTTTTAAAATCAGTTAAACTACCTATATAAACTTTCAAAAACGTATGGGTTTTTTTGAGTTCAAAAAAATCGTTATGGAAAAATTTAAATATAATCCGTATAACTCGCCTAATTTTTGCTATTATCTATCAATGTGCGCAATTAGTTTTTCAATAAAACATCAAGTGGGTAACTGTTGGTGTGGGTGAAATTGATGTTTTATTGAAAAACTAATTATCATTTTCAAAGGTCTTAACAAGATATTGATTTTGGAAAATAATGTTTAACTTGATTTTTTAGAATTTTGTTTTTGTTGGAACTCTAAATCATTTCAATTTATTTATTCAGTCAAATATATTTCATAATTCAAACTCTTATACTTTTCAAGATGCACAAAAAGTTGCTATTATTTTGTACCCCCAATTTAACTTAACTTCCCGATGGAATTTCAAAAAATTCAGTTTTATTGAAATCTAACATTATACCATCCATCTTTTGGTTTATTTAATTTTTTTCTATTACCAATAGTGTAGAAAATGAATCAGTCAGATTATCAATAACAATAGCCGACTTCTGTAACTTAATAAATTTATGGTGTTTCACACAAAATGCAAAATAGAAAAAAAAACAGTTGTAACTTTTTACCTACTTTTAAGTAAGTCTGTGTGAAAAAAACAGTAATAATGGGCTGAAAAAGTCTATGTTTTATTACTGGTTGAATATTTTTATAAATGCCGGTAAAGAAGTTTAACACTTCACAAACAAAAATTCATTTTTTTAAGCCGAAAAAGGCTAGACTAGTTAAAAAAATTGCTGTCAAGCTACTGAAAAACTGTTGTATAAAACAATTGACTTTGAGAAAGCAGTTGGAGAAAATTTGGTTTCGGTTCTTAGTCAATTAGTTATCAATTCGTTTCTTTTTTTTTTGATATTTGTTACCGCAGAACTATTGATTACCTCGATTTTGATGATTCTTTTTGTATTTGAAAGATAAGATAGTGGCCTCTATTGGGTCGTATTTTAATTTAGTTCAGTTTGGATAGCAACATCTACGAGAAAATGTTAAATGTTTTAAGGTTGAAGTCGGTTGTGTTACTTTTGAAAGGTATTCACCCCTATCGGGAACGAGATTTCCCGGGGAATTTATTTTTGGGAAAAGCGTTCCCAATCGAAATGTGCCAGGATTCTTGTTCCGCTTTCGCTTTTATTTTGTTTCTCTGGTATTAAGAATAACGTACGAGTGAAAATGGAGCGATTTTCCCAGTAGTTTTTCGATTAAGAGCCCTTTTCCCAAAAAAATTCCACGGGAAATTTCGTTCCCGATAGGGTGATTATGGTGTATCCCTTTCGAAAATTTGATCTTTCAAAAAAAAGTTTCTGAGAAGCTTCTAAGTTTTTCAGTTGAAGTTAGTTTTTGAATCATTACAGCAGTGGAAGAGAACATTTCAATATGCTAATTGAACAACTATTATTCCTTAAGCGGCCCATGCACGCACTGGTGTTGGTGTATTTTAATGAATTCTGTGCATGGGGTGGTGTGCACACTGATTTCGGTTTCAGACACGTTGTTTGTGCATGTTCCACATTATGCACCGAATCCAAGCTATTCTAACGTCTAAGAGCCGTTTGCTGAAACAAAACTTAAGCATTTATGTTCAAAATAAAGATTTTTGTGACAATTTTCGCAGAGGAAAAAAAAACATAAGCGATTATGTTAAACATAAAAATATTATAAGAATCGTATCAGCAAACGGTCCTTGGTCTCATGTCTTTAGCTCATACATTTCTTCAACTTGAACCTAACAATTTATTAACCTCGTAATTATTAATATATCGCCAGCCTGTATATTATATTTTTCTGGATTTATTATTCGTGTTGTAAATTCAGGTTAGTTTTCAAGGTAGTTCTTGTTACAGCTTTTAACTCGATCTTAAATTTAGCTATCAAATGAAATTAAAGGATGGCCTTCCTAATGAATTTCGTTTGCAATAACATTCAAATATTTTGTACTTATACTCCAATTTACCATTTCTCAAGGTTCAAAGTCCTATAATTTCCAAAACTCCTGACGGAAAAAACAAGAAAATTAAAAATAAAATATTATTTTCTTTTGATGTGTCCTTAGAAACACATTTTACTAAAAATAACAAAAAAAAAATATTAAAGAAAACTCGTAAAATCTCATATTTTCATACAGCTGCTTGAGATTTTTTATTTTAATTTTTGGAAAAAAAAAAAAAAAATGAATATGAAACTCAAACCCCAAAGCGTTTAAGATTTCCAAATGAACGCCTCTCAAAAGCGTTCGAAAAATAAAATGAGTGCGTATATAGCTTGTGTAAGTGTATATCATATAGAAACGACGGTATAGAAGACGTTTTTTAAACACACGGCACAAAAGACACAACAAAAACGATGTTGTGATGGTGCGATGCTGATGATGCCGATGATAACTTCTTGAAATTCTCTCGACGTAATTAATTACAATGCTTGTCATCAGATGACACACACTTGCTTACACAAGCCTCTCTGCCTCCACTGCAATATACTAGGTGCCTCCATCACCATCAGTACTCCTATAGTCCTGATCTCCAAAACAGCTTCCGCAATGAAAAGAGAACATTTTTACTCGAATTTATTACATAAAGGAATAAGATTTAAGTTTTCTACTCGACTACTCCACAGGTATCCTAGCTACATCCTTCTTTTGGTTGAAGAAAGCTCTGGCATACAGTTGTTTCCGTGTGTAGTATGCATATGTGAATTATAATCTCCTTAGAGAGCATTCATCTTTCCTTTCACTTAAGAACCAACAAGGATATCATACAGTAGTAGAAGAGCTGTAGAATAAATGAAAAAGGGGCTCAGGACATTGGGAGACATCCAGAGAGTGAGTTTCAAGCAGTATAGGTGTTGCTAAGGTACGTGCAAAACTGTTAAATAGTTTTTGCAACAGCACACACACTTATTCATTTCTCAGATCTCTCGGTTCACAAGACTGTGGATGGTATAAGATGTTGACAACATCTACCCCACATCATTCAGATACACCCACGCCCAGCCAACCAGCAAAAGATTACCCCAAATCTCGAACTCTCAAGCAAAGGTGTACGTACACTGTAGACACAGCAAGAACAAAGAATTATTATAATGCATGGAAAAACTATATAAGATCTATCCAAAGGCAGATACATATATCCTATTTTGAGATTTATTGGAGGCAGAGAGAAATAAGAGATTTTGCTAGAGGTGCACTTCTAACATCCGACAACTAAACTCGTATATTGGAATCTGGGTGCACATGTGTGTCAGCTGGTGGAAATTAATTGCTTTTCAACCCCCGAGTTAAACGTGATGAAAATATCTAAGACCAGGTGCCTAGCCTATACCTACCTGCTTTGTTTTTGCAAAGGACTTGCACCACAGTAACGAAAACATCTTATGAGCTCTTGAATTGTTGTGAACCCATCAGAGAGAAACTGCTTGGGTATTGAAATATCAAATCAACTTGGTCAATATTTGAATTGTCCTCAAAACCAACAAGACCCTAGCGTGTAATTGAGATTGTTAAAATTCAATTTCGGCTAAAAAGTGCTTAGGCATTGTTAACATGAAGATACACGAGAGAATGGGGGGAATTTTACTTTCATTATACTTTCTGAGTTAACTTGTGATTAATCCCACGACGATATAGCGACGATATAGTGATGAAACCGAACAGAGTTTAAGGACAGTTTTGTTATGTCCCGAAGGGTAGATTTTTTTTTTTTTGAAAATTCTTGAATATTGTCATTTCATTTAATGTGAATAGTCCTACTCAATATAGGCAACACTTATTTTTATTCAATGCCAACATTGACATCAGTGTTTCCTTTTAATGTTATGCCATGTTTAGAATCGGAATAAATAGTCCAGGAAATAGAGACATTTTACTACTAAATTTTAAGTAAATGGAAAAAAAAAACTTGTGGCAGGTTGAAATTTTGCAGAGTGCTTCTGATGGTATAATTAATGAACTTAAATCTCATTTTTCGACCACCTAGCCTTTGGGCAAGTTTAGATAGAGACAGTTTTTTTTCCATTTATTATTTTCTTGTTCTAAAAAGGAATACGTACAGGCAATATTTGGAGTAATAGTTAATACATATAATATTAAGAACTACCTTTCGTCATAATGATTAATAAGGACGTCATACTCATAAATACAACCTTTTCCTAAAGGACTAATAGTATCTCGCGAGGTACTACTACTAAGGTAAAAAAATGCACGACTGGGTCGCACGTAATACCGGTTTTTGAAAAAAAAATGGTTTCCATTAAAAGATAGAACTTATCCAAAAAATGAATTTCTGAGAAAAATGAGTTTTTCTAAAATCGGTATATGACAGGTACCGTTATTTGCGGTTCAAAAAAAATAATTCAAAAATGGTCTGGGGATATTCTTCAAAAAACGCCACATACCAAGTTTGAACTAAATCGTCCCATCCGTTTAGGCTGTGGTCTCTGATACAGACAAAAAGACAAACAGACAGAATTGTCGGACCCACTTTTTTCTCATTCTCTATCATCGTAATGTCATGTTTATACTTCTTTACCGGCGATTATAAAAATATTAAACCAGTAAAACACATAGATTTTTTTAGCCCATTATTACTGGTTTTTTCCACACAGACACTATAAGTAAGCATTTTATACTGGGTTTGCTTATTTTATTTTTCATTTTGTGTGGAATACAATAAATTTATTAAATTACAGATGTCAGCCATTGTTATTGATAGTCTGACGTATTTATTTTCTACACTATAAGTGATAGAAAACAACTAAATACACACAAAAAGAAAGGTGGTATAATGTTAGGTTCTGATACGACGGGATTTTTTGAAATTCCACCGGAAAGTTAGGGTAAAATGGGGCAAAAGAAAAAAATTTTTTTTTTGTACATCTTGAAAAGTATAAGGGTTAGAAATATGAAATAAATTTAATTGAATAGATAAATTGAAATAATGATGAGGTTTTATCAAAAAAAAATTCTAAAAATTCAACTTTTCAAGTTAAAAATTGTTTTCCAATATCAAATATTTATTGAGACGTTTGAAAATGATGTAATTATGGATACAGTTGATAATTTCTTGAAAAACTAATTATGTACATTGAAAGATAATAAAAAAGAAAATTAGGCGTCTTATACAAATTTCTTATAAAATGCTCCATAACGGTTTGTTTAAGCTTTAAAAAACAAATACGTGTTTTTGAAAGTTAATGTGGGCGGTTTAATTGATTTTAAAAATTAGGGAATAGCGGTAAAAATAATTTGTCAAAATGACTTTTAGGCTTAGGTATGTGTTATCTATAAACGTGTAAGGAAATTAAATTTTTAAACATTTTTTTCAATGAAAAACAGTAAAAACAAGATTTTTCAGTCCAAATTTTTTTATCGTTCTCAACGGTATTTTATTTTAATCTTTTTCACTTTTACATCTTCAAACTTGAAATTGAAACAGCCATTAGATATTAAGTAAATACATTTTTTGTACAAACTTCACAATTTTGAGATGTCTGTGAGCAGACATAACGGCAAAAAGAGTTTTGTTAACTCGGTGCTTAATTACTATTTACATAAGCCTCATAAAACTGTGATTCAACATTATTTAGCATCAAGATTAAATAACTTTTAATTTGATAAATCACACATAACTTTAGCTTCACAAACTTGAAAAAAGTTTCATCAAAATTCAACAAAATTCAACAAAATTGTGTGCTTTGGTCGTCGGGCTCGACTAGCCACCAGTTTAGAATGGTACCGTTGGCTCACAAATGGATTCGAGATGGTTCGCTTATAAAATGTGTTACTTGTTTGTTTATTGTCGAATTGTACAGAATGAAGTGTTTTAATTTAGCTGAAATATCAGGCTACAACAGGGTGTTTTTTTTTTATACAATTACATTTACAAATAATGAGTAAAAGGTGATTAAGAGCAAAATAAATTTTTGTTTTCATATTCTTTTTGCTTTTTGTTTGAATTTCATAAAACCATGTGCTACAATATTGTTGGTACAAGTGTTCTTGGTAGGCAATAATCATTTTTAAACAAAAAAATTGAATATTTACAGAATTCAGAGAGAAAAATTAAAAAAAAAAATTATTTTAATCACTAGATTTCTGTTAATCAAGAAATTAATGAAAATTTCCATTCCCAGTTTGTTTTCTCAAGACTTGGAGCCCCCTACAATTAAGTTTTTCTAGCTTCACATAAATGCTGCGGCCTTGATATATCAACAGAAAATGTTTCAAAATTTCCAACCATCACCCAAATACTTTCGAGTTTCAATGTCAGCCTCTAGCAAATACCGACGTTTTATATAATTACTCATATTGATTAAAATTCAGGCCTGTTTAGAAGTTAAATTGTTTGAAGAACACAGCATGTCAGCTTTTCTTTACCCTCCGCTTAAGTCACAAGACAAAAACTTGCCTGTTGCTCGCGTGCGTCGTCGTTGATGCTTTTCGAAATGCGGAACCCATCTCTTCTGCAGATTTTATTTTCTGTTCAAGACACCACAAATTGAATAGTTTCTTTGTTAGGGAATTAATTAACGTAATAAATCATTAAGAAGAGCAAAACCGCTCCAAAGGGGGTGATGGCACGTAGTAAGGGGTAGTACCTATGGATTGTAATGATGTGGTGGTGGGTGCGGGTTCGGTTCGTAAAATAATGAAAACAGAAAAAAATTCCTCAATTTTTGTTTTCTTTTTCAAAGAAGTTATAAGGAATTTCAAAAATGTAATTCTTATGCCAGCGCAGTGTCAGGCAACCGCAATTAATCTGTCAAAAAATTTACTTCCCCCAAAAATGGAATTTTTCCTTTATTTTCACAGAATATGCGAGAGACGTTCTTCATTCGAAAGCATAAAACTTAGATATACCAACCCGAACGTAAAAGAACTGGTGTACCTATTTTTTTTCCGCAATTTTCTTGTCTTCTGTTCTATACTTCGTCTCATTTAGCAATATTGAAGAGGAATTCGGTTAATTCCTCCCGCTCGCAGTATAAACTTTATGATTTGTTACTATTTAAGAATGCTCTATAGAGAAATAGTGAAGTTAAATACGTAGTCCTCCGTCTTATAGTAGTTGCTGGCTCCATCTTTGTGCGAGAGATGACATTTTGAAATGTTATTTTCATTTTATACTTCATCTGTGTAATCGGGTTGAGAAAGGGTGACAGCATAACATTCAAATACCTTACCTTAAATTATTTACTTGGAGAACGCAGAGTTAATGGAGGTATTTTATACATTTTGCTTCCCCCCCCCCTCACTCAATAACACAAGATTATTTTTGGAAATTAATTTCTTTGGAAGTCTTTCAGAATTAAACGAGTTTATTGTCAGGACTGTAAATGACAGAAGGAAGGGTTTAAATCGCAGTTCAAAATGATGGTTGGAAATACCAAGAATTATAAAAGAAAGTTGGGTATAAGTATTACCTTTGAGATTGGAATAGTTCTTTTTGACTATTACTTGAGATTTTTGTTTCATATTTTAAGAAGTCTTTTAAGATGTTTGAACTTGAAGCATTGAAGATTAAGACTTTAGTGAGTCAGTGGTTTCTACTGTTGTCATTGGTCGTTGCATAAACTTGTGAGGTTTTTAATTTTATAGAATTACTTTAATAATTAAAATACCTCGGATCAATGTTTTTGAAGAAAAGGTGGTTTTTATTAGTAAAAACATAGCTTAGATTTCTGGAATCAATGCAGTGCAAGTGATTGTAGGATTATTTATCAAGCTGAAGTTGTCTTATCCGTAACTAAGAAAGACTGTGGTTTAGCTTTTTCAAATAACATGAGATCGAAGATCCCAACATACTTGAATGCCCAGGTTTAATACTGAAAGGCTAAAGGACCCCGTAGTTCGGCAACAACTAGGGGACCATCTTTCTCAAGAACTGATAACAATCAGCAGCAGTGAACCTACCTCCATCGAAGACCTATGGTGTGCTGTGAAAAATGTCTTCATAACCGGTGGTGAAAGAATAGTCGATAGGGCACAAGGAAGAAATAGTGCTTGGCTATTCGCAGAAACCTGGAAAAAAATCGACGAAAGACAACAACTTCGAGCTCGCATCGCAGCTAGTCAAGCAGCAAAGAGAAACGAGCTAGAGTCTACGTATCGGATGAAGATGTTTACCATATCGTGAGACGTGACAAGCGTAACTACATCAAGGCATAAGCTGAAGAAGCAGAAGAGGCCGCAAATCGGTGTGACAGCAGAACTGTTTATAGAATCACCAAGGAGCTTACTGGAGTAACAAGCTCAAAACAACACCTTGTGAAAGATGAAGATGGTTCCCTGCTCCATTCGGATGAGCACCAGCTCAGAAGGTAGAAGGAACACTTTGCTTCGGTATTAAACCGTGTGTTCGAAAGCGAGGCTCATCCAATACCTGATGACCCGTCCGAAGCAACAAATGCCCGAATCCGCATCACACCTCCCAGTAGAGAAGAGATCATTGCCGCATTTAAAACACTAACGAACAACAAGACGGTAGGACAAGACGGTATTCCTGCAGAGCTCTTACAAGCAGCACCAACGACATCAAGTGAGCTACTGTATCCACTCATAGAGAGAGCCTGAAACTCTGAGTGCTTCTCAGAAGATAGGAAAAAGGGAATGATCTTCAAGCTTCCAAAGAAAGGAGATTTAATGCAGTGTGAAAACTGTAGAGGGATTTGCGGTCTGCCTGCGGTTGCCAAGATAGCAGTAAAAATTGTATTAGACCGAATAAAGGAACACCTAGAAGACACACTCGACGCCGAACAAATAGGTTTCCGCACTGGTTCATCCTGTGTTGACCACATTAACACCTTGCAGATCATTACTGGACAGTGCGTCGAATATCAATCACCATGTCACCTGCTGTTCATTGATTTTGAAAAAGCATTTGATAGTCTTAACAGAGAATTTATTTGTATTGCCTTACTCAGGAGAGGAATTCCAGATAAGTTCATTGCTATTATTAAAGCAACCTACGATAGATGCAAATGACACGTTTTACATATTGAAAGGTTGAGGGAGAAGCAGAAATTGTGGCGGCAAAAAGTAAGTAAGCTGCAATCGTCCGTGAAAAGGTGTCTAACGAAACATCTTAAGGATTTTTTGGCCCAACCGTATTTCTTATGAAGTTCATAGAAGAACGGGTCAAAGAATATTTATTTGTTCTACCACCTTCAGAGTGTTACGAGTTGGGTACTAGAACAACTGTCACGATCTCAACATTCCGTCATTTGTGGCCTTTAACGAGAAGGTGTGGTCAGCAGAAATAAAACGATTCTAAAATTTTCTATCGCATTTGAAGAGTTAAGATGATGATTGTTTTATCATAATAAGAAATAATTTTACAGCTAATTTGTTCACAGAGTCCTAACTCTTAATATACTGGAACCTCAGTAATCAGAGCGTCACCTACCTACCAAAATATTTATCTAGTCTTTGTCAAAACTCTAAACTTTTTTGAATTCGATTGTTTTTTTTTAATTTTCTTTGGAATATTTCTTGAATTTTCAGAATATTTTTATCAACAAGCAAAAATATTGGCCAGATATTAGTTATTTTTCGAAGAGTCTTAAGGTCCTTTTCACTTAGCTTAGTTTCTGTCTTTACTTTATAAAATTAAAATTCAATACTTGTACAAATTTAACAAGAGTGCTTACCAAATTTTCAAAAGTCGTATCTGTACGTACCTGCAAAGAGAACGAAAAAAAAAAGTATTAATTGATAGTCAACTGAAATCGACAGACTTTTATAAATTAAAGATAATCCACACATTACAAACATTATAACCATCAAAATGAAGGCAGAAAAAGAAAAGAAAAAAACAAAACTTTATCACACGCAATGATTCATCTTGACTTTTTGAATCAGCTCTTTTTTGCTCCTATAGGGTAGGGTGTCGATAATAAACCCTACACAGGTATAGCCTGCATCCATTAATCCCGGCTTGTAATTTCCTTTTTCTTCTTCTCATCTTGCATACATAATGAAGTTCAAAAAGCTAAAAGCGTCACAGTACAACAAATTAATGTAAAAGTCCTTCCTTTTTGTCTCTCCCTATATAACCCCTCTCTTAACTCAGGTTCAGATCCTTTTTGCTGTGATGCGTACCTACAACTCATCGTCGTCGTCGCATGTGAAAATGGGGTGCGATAATCATAGGGGTAACATATTGTATGGATGTTGGCAATATGCTGTTGAAGGTAAAGAGTATTTGGAAAGAAGGTACACCTCTCTCCTATATGCTCTTGCACTTCGTTGTAGTACTTTGCCAATGAAAATAGCCCTTTTGTGTGACGGAAATTACATTTTGCCAACCCTTTAAGTGTCAACTTCAAGGCTCTGTGACGTTTCTCTGTGCTAAAAAGCAGTACTACAAGCAGCCAGCTCTTGATGATGTGAGGTGCAAAGTACCACGTGAATGTCAACTCGGTTGGTTGGTTGGTTTGCTGTGTAATCACAAAGTGATGTGTCGCATGCGATGCGATGAAAGCATTTAATATCATTTGTTGCCTCGTACGTTTATTTTATATCCATCACATCCTTCATTCATCGAACCCGTCACAGATTCAAAGAAAACCGAGGAAGCCTAGGCGTTTGGTTTATTCTGTGACAAAAGACATAGGAGTAAGGTTTTTAACGAAGCAAGAAGAAGGAAAAAAAAAACGACTTCCAATGCAACTACCGTCAAAGTGATGGAACATAAAAGATCATAGCCGATCAGGTGAATTTCTGATACAACAGTAGTAGTTGAACACAACAAGAGAACCATGATTTTTGTTTGATATTTCGGAACTATCTACCTGAAAGAGTATTGTGTTTTTGTACTGATTTCGGAACAATCTTGAAGGAGATGATTTTTTGTACTGATTTAATACCCCTTCCCCACCTTCCCCCTCCCTCAAAGCTTATTGATGACCCCCTAAAATAGTACACTACATTGCTTCATTTCTTTCAGAGTATTTTTTCTAGGCCAATTCTCTAAAACAGAGCCGTTTCTTATAACAAAATCAAACAAGGTCACTGGTGAAATTCTCCTGATCCATTATTGGATGTTCATTTATAAGCCAGTTGCATATGCAAATGGATGTGTGAATTTATGATAAAGTTGACGAGGAATGACTTTGGCGACTGTTTGGTAGAACAGAAGGAAAAGGACTAGAACAAACGGCGAACGTCGTCGTCAACATTAACAACAACAACATATAAAACCAACGAGCACGGTGAGACGACAACGACGACGACGACTTTTAAAGATACCCACAAATCCACTTGAGGGTGACTGACTGACTTATTACCCACTTGGTTTACACTTTGCATTATTTATGCGAATGGTGAGTCCTTCACACAGGACTTCACAAGCCTCAACCCCTGCCTACAACCCTTACCCATATAAACGACCATACTCAACCCAACGCAACCCATTTGCTTTGCACATTCCGATGACTTCTTATCGCTGGAAAACACTTTGCATGTAAAATCATTGGGGCTGAACTGTGCGAGCATTGAACGCATTGTATTGTTCTAACAAACATGCACATGCACTGCACACACACATATGTTGTAGGTAGACTCTCACATTATATCAAAACCAATGGTTTTCATATTACCACTAGCTGGTGCATTAAGGTTCAGGACGAAAACCTCACTGCTTACACCCACCACCATATTACCACGACTGTCATACTGTTCAAACTGCGATAACATACAAATGCCATACGCCTATCTTAGCCATTTGCATAGAAAACACACATCGTGTGTTCGATGATGGCGATGTGCAACACCTACTCCCTCTTTTGGTGGAATTGGTTAGTAGTGGCAATGCGGTGCTACAATATAGGCATCACAGTGTAGAGAGAGAGAGAGAGGGAGAGGGAGAGGGAGAGTGGTTATGGTTCTACTACTGCTGCTGCTGATGATGATGATGATGGCAGCCATATGGAATACAAAGTGGAATGCAATGAAATTACTCAGCGACGAAGGACTTCTAAAAGGCATCATCTCTCTAGTTATATTATAGAAACTGGATGTAACATGCATGCGAAACCGATGACTCGAACGCAATACCCAAACCAAACCAAAGCAAGCGACCAAGTCATCAACCAGGCCAGTTCGTCAGTCAGTTTAGACAGCAGCATCACCAGCCCGAGCGAGTGACATTGTTATGCATATGACATTTTGTTGTTGCCATGTCATTAGACATGTCAAATCGTTTTTGAATTCCAATGGTGATGATGATGCGCTGCAATCGGGTCGTGTATACGATGGTGAGGGTTCTTAGACTTTTCACCACGTCTTCTAAATGTCTGGTTATGATAACGCTTATTAAATTTAATAAAAGGATGGGATGGCTTAGCTAGAATGATAAGCGATATAGTGTTTTCGGTAGTACATGAAGATTGAACTTAGAAGGTCACTGTGGCGTATGCGTGATATTTTTTTCTACATCGCTGAATAAAAATATTGAATCAAATACATGTTTGCTGACTGCACTGTAACCGTCTGGTTTGTGATTATTTTATTAATTTCGCTTGGATAGATTGTTTTAATTATGCAGAGCTAATAGTCTATAAGAGCTTAGTAAGACCAACGTGAACAAGCAACGGTTTAGCGAAATAATGAAAAAATGTAAAAAAGGGATTTTAAAAAAATTATAAGACACAAGGCTAAAAAATTGGTACCATAAAAGTTTTTTGTTAATGGAGACAAATCGTCAATAGCGTGATTCATTGTTTAAGGGTTGCCAGAAATCACAAGTATCAAAATTAAAAAAAATTAAAAAAATAATAAAAAAAATCTTGATTAGGTACAAGGCTGAAAATTTGTACAAATAGACTTGTTACGAACATGAGGTATGAAAAAACAGGCAAGTGTGGATGAATCCCAGCAGTTACCATACCTTTCATAAAATTTTATAAACAAACTTGATGAGGTACTAGCCTGAAAATAAATTTCGCTATAACCAATATAATGAAGACAATAGTTGGCAGAAGTAAATTTGGATGCAAATGAGTTGCCTAAAGTAAGCAAGAATCAAAAATTTAAAACAACAACGAAAACGGCAGAAGTGAAGGATGGTTTACTTAGTTGCCTGAGTAACTAAACGAGGCTTATTACCTTATTAACAATTCTTTTCGGAATACATAGTTTTGTTTGTGATACTAGATTGAAATTAAAAGGGACAAAATCAATTGAATAACGTGATATAAGCTGACTGACTAAAATTCTATCGTTTGTGAAACTTTTTTGTTTTGTTTTGTATTTTCACAATAGTCTGAGATTCTCTGTGCGCAGGTGGACGCACAGACGAACAGAGGAACAGACGAACAGAGGAACAGAGGAACAGACGAACAGAGGAACAGACAAACAAATGAACAGACGCACAGACCGACGGTACGCTTGAGAAAACCACTTTTTTGGAATTCTCCATCGTCGTAATGTTGGTTTTGACTAAGACCCCACACATTTTTTTTACACCAAAACAAATTTTTGCCCTATAGACCAAAAACGTTATTAAACATTTTGATTTTAATTTTAACAGAAATTTCTGTTTCCGTTTTCCTTGCCCAATATTGGTTATCTTGTTGAAAAATTAATAGAAACTGACAGGAGACTGCAGCCTAACTCATCATCATCATCATCGGCTCGACAACCGGGGTCCGGTCCTGGCCTCTTTCAACAAGTCTCTCCACCTATCCCGGTCTCGAGCCGACGCCATCCAGTTGCGCACCCCAAGGCTTCGGGCGTCTTGGTCTACGCAATCTCTCCAGCGCAAGCATGGTCTACCACGCTGCCGTCTAACGAGCTTAATTTTTGTCACTATGTCTGCTACAAGGTAGATTGCGTACAACTCATGATTGTACCGTCTCCGGAATCGTCCTTCCTCACATATGGGGTCAACAATTCTCCGTAAGACTTTTCTCTCGAACGCGGCTAAGAGGTCACAGTGCATCCATACATGAGTACTGGCAGGACCATGGTCCTGTACAGCAGCAGTTTTGAAGTTATGGTAAGATTTCTGAGTTTGAATAGCTTTGACAGACTGTAGTAGGCTCTGTTGGATTTGAGAAGCCGCCCGCGTATTTCTTCTTCTATGTTGTTATCGGCTGCTACTGTTGACCCAAGGTATTTAAAGGATTGCACCACTTCAAATTCGTGCTCCGCTACCTTGATTGTTTGACCAACTGTTCTTCTAGCATTCGACGCTACCATGTACTTTGTTTTACCTTCACTAATGTGCAGCCCCAGATTTTGTGCCGCCTGCTCGATCTGGATGAAGGAATCGTGTACAGCTTGTTCGGTTCTTCCGATAATGTGCAGCCTAACTGCAAGTACGAAAACATAGGAAATTTAAATTGCTTAAGGAATACTGTTGTTTTTCTCCTTCCTGTCATCTCGAATGATACTTTTGACTTATTTCAGACTTGACAGGATTAAAGATACTTAACTTCTATTAAAAAAAAAAAAACGCAGACACACCTTATAAAATCTTGAGAAGGTTAATATTGCTATTTCTTGTATCAAGATTATTATTAGGTTCGTTTAAAGATTATATCGTTTCAGATGAATAAGAGGATCTTAAATTAATTTCCATTCACTTCAGAAAATAAAAAAAAAATAAAACAAAATACAAAAATCTTTAAGTTTTAAACGACTGTACAGTGCACAGGCACACACATATGCTCCACCGCAAATCGATTGCACATCGTTTTCTGTTGCTTCTCACAAAAGAGACATCCAAATAAAGTTGAATGGCACTTTCTCGATGTTCCACATGTACCCACCAATACCATAACAAGCAAATCGAACCAAAAAAAAAAAGGACAAAATCGGAACGTATTAATGCACCGCATTCAATTCAACGCCATCACTCTACATTTTCTTCCATCATCTCTCCACACACGTCACATTGCAGATTCGATGTCGTTGGCGTATAGTTCTTCTTAGTTCTCCTTGCAACCGCTATTCTACAGGATTTTCTCATTTATGTCAACAAAACTAACAGCGTGTACGTGATGCATGCTAAAGAAATCGACCAGGGGAGCCTATATCGACTATAGGATGACGACGCCAACGAGCGGCGATGACGCGACAGAAGGGGTCACAGCATACAAGGTACAGGGGATGGATGTTTCCACATCCGCATATAATACAACAGAGGGAACCCATGTGGCGGATGGATTCATGCAAAGTGGTGGAAAGTAAATCAATTCGGGCATATAATTGCTGGAATTTCTCTTCTTCTTTTTTTTTTCTTTCTTTCTTGTTGAAAAAAAAAACATTCTCTGGATTTTCTTCGACATCATCATCATCATCCGACGTTGTAGTAATCGTCATCATCACCGTAGGCAACCATCCCACTGCTCGCTACCAGCATTTTTTCCATTCCATCTATTCAACCATTCATCCACACATATTCACCGCAATCCATCTTTCCCATTTCGAACACATTACAAGGACAATCAGCATATATTTTCGAACTGCTGCCACCGCCGCTGCCGCCACCGTACCCCTAATATAACGAAATGTGGGGGGGGAGGGAAGGCATTTCAAGGGAGAAAAATCTATACTGAAATAAAGAATCCTGCAGCTTTCTCCCTAACCGAAGTTGGTGCTGAAGAGCGCAACATGTGAAGGGAATTTGAATATTCATGTCTGTTACCGTTACAAGGAGGCACATCAGGCAACAAAAAAAGGCGCCGGAGAGTACTCTACTCCGCAGGTGATTAGGGTTTTGCGGTGAATGAAAAATCTACATCCCCCAAATTGAAGTATGAGAAATAAAAACGGATATTCCATCCACATCCATACATGTCAACTCTCTCCCATACTCTTTGTTCTTTCTTCCTCGCTCCTTGCAATCCCCAACCTCGAATATACTCTGTGGCTGATAATGGTTTTCGTCCTTTATTTTGTTGAGTCTCATGTCGTTATACTCCATTCCCATTGATTTCCCCCTTTTATAGCAGTTTTCCATTGCAGGTGACGGCGGCGGTCGTCAGGATCCTGATGGTGGGTGAATATCCTTTTTATTTTAATAGGACAAATAAAACTTTAGACAAGGATTTGTCTACATCTTCATTACCGGACAGAGATTGGAATGCAATTCACTTCACTTGCTCACTCAAAAAGAGAGAAAGAGAGAGAGAAAGTTCTTCGTCAGCATTTAGGACGACTCACATCATCATGGAGGTAATGGAAGTAAAATCTGGCTAAAGGATCATTTCCATCTCCATAAAAAAAAAAGGATCAAAATGACAATGAAAACCATGAACAGTAACAAATCTCTGGCGAGAAATTCACTACAGTAAATCCTGAATAGGTATAGTTGGTTGAAAGAATCAACTCAAAGAATGTGTGATGTCCTTTGGTCCATACAGGGTAGTGGATGGTGGTCCTTTGATGGTTTTCGTTCCAAGTTTTAGTTGGGTTCTAAGCAAATAAATAATTTACTTCAACACATTCGTCCTTATATTTTTTTTTTTGTTTTGTATAAAAAGAAGACGAAAAGACTCCATCATTATCATCACCATATAATTCGCATTCAATTTGATGAGAAAATTCTCACAAAAAGGATCAAATTGCATGTGTTTCCCAGTTTCCCAGACGATTTTCAATTTCATTTGATTTTATTCTTTTTTGTATTTTTCGTCCTTTTTTTGTGAGAAAGAACTTATAGCTAGATATTTTTAGAATGTCGTCGTCTCTAAGGACGAATTTTGTGAACCGAACCCCTTTTTGGCCAAAAGCCATCAGCTAAATGGCCACAGATTATTGCTTTATTGACTGATGCGAGTCGTCGTCGTCCTGATGGTCTTCGTCCTGATTCTGCTAGGTCCTGGGTTTTCTGATGTGTGTGTGTCTTGAATGAATGCTGCTGCTGCTGAAGTAAGCTTGTTGGTTAAAATGATTCCAAAATCCTTGTGCCAGCAGAGTGAAATTGATTTCAATCAAATAATGATGGCGAATAATTTAGAAGAAAGCTTCTTCTTTTGCCATCTCCCCATGCACATCTAGAGCAGTGATTTTCTGGGTATAATCTAACGTAAACTACTGGAAACGGTGGCAAGGATACAATGTTGCAGTTCAATGGTATAGTCCACCATGTCGTCGTATCCTTGTTCTTCGTTTCGTTGTCGTCGTCGTCGTCATCGACCTCTATCGACTCGTATAAAGCTACAGCGTCTTTTGTTTATGACTGACTATGATTTTCTCAATGAGATTCAATTGAATCCCTTCGGTAATGGTATGTGTGTGTGTGTGTGTGTGTGTGGATCGCATCTCACTGACGACGGACGGACGTGTTGAAACAATGAATAAATGAATACAAGCAACAAGAGTGAGGAAGATAATGATTAAATTTTCAAAGCATTTAGTGCCTGAAAGGTATAGAATAGAAATATAGACACAAACACATCAGATCCACACGGCAGAAACAAAGAAGGAAGGACGAAGGAACCTCTCTAAAGATTGTGTATCTTCTCTCTATATTTGAAGTAATGACAGGCAGATAGAAATATCCTTATGGGGTCTTCTCTCTGTATAGCTTTGTTTTGTATACGGTGATTGGATTCGGGGGACTTAAGTTACATAGCCTCAGGGCTTTTGTACAACTTATACACGACGAGTAGGTGTAGAAGCAAAGAGTTGCAATCTTGTTGATGGGAATATGTAAACGAATGACATAGCTTCCAGGAATGCTATACTGTGCTCAAGCCAAGTGTCAAAGGATATTTTCTATGGTTAATGCGAATGGACAACCAAACGCCTGTAGGGTTTCCTATGCGAGTATATAATATACACTCAACATTATCTCTATAGGCTTCTGTTTAATTTAAAAGGATTAACCTTTTGATTTATTTTATTTCATGACACTTATTGAAGGAATAGATAGATAGACATGGAAAATGCTGGATGGATGATGATGGGATGCAAATGAAAGCTGTTGATGAGCCTTTGTGCTTAAGGAAAGAATCTCATTTATTTTTCAATCAACAAGATGATTATGTTTTGTTGTTGTTAAATTTTAAGGATATACACACTTTTTTGACGAATATTGTTTTACCTAAACCTAAAGGATAATATTTATTTTTTTTTATTTATTGTTTGGTATTGCGGGTAAGGGTTCCGCAGTTGGTTACAGAAGTGCCAAATAATAAAGGACTTGAATTTTTTTACATGATCCTTCTGTTCTTTTAAGTTTTTGTTCGTTCAGTGTTATATTATAAGTCAGGCGGTAATAGTAAGACTATTTTCGACAGTATGATGAAATCCATTGTAAAACACAGGCATTGGCATCACTGGTAGCATTTTATGGGTAATGGAGATGAATAAGTTATATTAATTAATTGCTTAAACAAAGCGGTAGATACACAAACAAACCTTCCTCCAGAGTTGTAAAAACTGCAGTCTTTTCGGTAATGCAGTTTATTGACATAAGAAACTAAACTTTATAAGTCTTTTAACTTACAAAAGTACTTTGACTGTAAAACTACAGTCAGTAGCCACGACTAAAATATTGACTAAACAGTTGATGAAAGCAGTTAATTGACTTAAAGTTAATTAACTGCAGTATTTTTTGACTGCTTTTAGTTTTCTAGTCAGTAGAAAGTTTTTGTACTATTGTGTTTAAAATTTTAGTCAGGCGTACTGCCAAACTTCCATGATACTTTCTTGTAGGAATGTAGAGCTTTGAAAGTAACTTCATATCGACTTCATATTGACTAGAAGACTAGAAGCAATCGAAGAGTTAAGCAGTTAATTACTTTTAAGTCAATTAACGACTTTCATTAACTGTACAGTCAGTATTTTAGTTCTTACTGCTAACTGCCTATTTTTGCAGTTAAAGTACTTAGTAGAAGTACCTACCAACTTGCAGTCAAAATTAAAGTCAATTAAATGCAACTGAATTGACGAAAAAGTTGACTGCAGTCTACTACGGCTCTGCTTTCCATTGACTTAGAGACATGATCAGTCAGAAATTACTGCAGTTAATTGAATGAATGTAAGTCAATTCATCATCATCATCATCGGCTCGACAACCGGGGTCCGGTCCTAGCCTCTTTCAACAAGTCTCTCCACCTATCCCGGTCTCGAGCCAACGCCATCCAGTTGCGCACCCCAAGGCTTTGGGCGTCCTGGTCTACGCCATCTCTCCAGCGCAAGCATGGTCTACCACGCTGCCGTCTACCATAGAATGTAAGTCAATTCACTTATTTTAATATTTGTGTATCTATTAACTTAATTTAGTTAAAGTAGGTGCATGGGGACAGTACAAACTTGCAGTCAAAAGCTTAATCATTGACAACTGACTGCTTGCTTTTACAGCTCTGGTCAAGTCACTGTCTGTTGCAATGTGATCTGCGTAACTTTTCTTACTTTAAAGGCAACATAGTGTTTGAGTTTGGAAGATAATCACCTCTTTAATTACAGTCAATTAGTATTGGTAAAAGGATCCACGGCCAGTATTGATAGAACGAACAAAAACTCCATTGATCTTCCATCATTCATGTGCTGTCTTCAATTGCTTAGACTGATATTCGTAAAACTACAAAAAACCTGGTTAAAATCTTGCCAAAAAAAAACACAATTAAAATTGCTCTCAATTAACACTTTACAGTTCACATATAGAGCATCAAACCTGCCACCAAAAATTAAATATACACCATTAAATTAACCTAAGGTCCCTTAACCATCAAAATATATATAATTCATTCCTGGAAGAATGTGTTCAAAAACTTCATTAAATTGATTTTATAGCAGATTCCCCCAAAAATGTACAAAACCTCAGTATTTGAATTTTTATGAGATTTGGAACAAGACCAAAAAAATACAAAGACTCGTTATTTTCAACACCCTCTATGACGTCTGCGTCACCATAACCACAAAAAAAAAATCATAAAATTCCTCAACAATAAAATCCTAAAATGAAATAATTTTCTTGTTGCTCTCTGAAACGCAAATAAAATTGACAATAACAACAACAAAAAAAAAAAACGTGTCTGCTCTCAGTTCGTCCTTCAAGAGTGTTTGCAGAGGAAAACAACAAATCCTTGAGTTCCACTTTGAAAAATTCCAAGTCCGAGATTTTCTTTTCCAGAGATTGTCAATGACAGGAGGCACATTTACAAAATCAAGTCTACCCTCGCTATCCTCATTCCCCCCACCCACCAACAAAACCCCAATGTAATGGTGAAGCAAAGAAATAAGCAAATAGAAAATAGAAAAAAAAAAAAAAAACACATCCTTCAGTCATATTCTATCATTATCCTAGTTCACAGCTCGAAGGCTTCTTCTATATTCGAAACATTCATCGGAAAGGAGGGTTAGTAACAATTGCTTTAAGTATAAGTGCAGACTTGGAATACAATTCATCTATATTCCTGGATTGTCAATTGAGAGGTCACTGAGTGGAGTAGTAGTTGGTTGTATGGAGTAGAGTAGAGATGAGGTCCTTTTGGTTTATCGTCCATTCAACCGTACACAATGCCATCAAACTCATCCTTAAGAAGAGCACCGGCCGTGGCGTCGATTGTTGTAAGGAGGGCGACGCCGGCGACGATGGGTTGTCGTTTCTCGGTGATAAAAAGGACACTTCAAAGCTTGACACAACAACAACAATTCAAATATGTCAACCTACATAGGATTTGACTTAATATAATACACAATATTCTAGGTGCTCTATATATACAATAGTACTCTGCTACAAACGGTGTGTTAGTGTTGCTGGCAAAAAGGACGAGAAATATACTTTTGTTTGAATGTGATATTATATTGTGAGAAGGACAACGTTTGCAACCAGCAGTCCTGCCACTCCCTCAAAATCCAACCGAGTGGGGAATAGTGTTGACGCAAATCTAATTAGGATCTGTGTAACATATGTAAATTATATCCTGTCAAGATGAAATACACCGAATGGAAGAGTGGATATAATAGAGAAGGAGAGAAAAATCCAATGACTGAATGGATACATATACACATAACATATCAGCTCTCAACTCATGTAACCAACAAACAGGACAGTAATAAAGTTTTCTACTTAGAATTGAGGACAGACATTTTTCATTGCTTTGGCAATTAAATTTTATTAGCACCCTAGCGGGTAAAGAGTGGAACTACATATAGCAGGATCTCTAATATAGTATGGCGGAAAATGTACATATTCAATGAGTATAAGAAAGGACATTATAACAAACTGACAGAAAGGGATAAAGAGAGAGAGATAGAGAGAGAGAGAGAGTGACAAGAATGTGTTTTGAATTTTAAGTTGTGATTGCGAGCAAGTATAATGCAGTTGGATTTTATAAATGTCCTTAATTGATGACAGCGACAGTTAACAACAAAGATGATAGGTATGTGTCAGTTGGAGACAATTAGATACTACTACAAAATGTCACCTAGTTTTTTCGTTTTTTTGTTCTTAACAAGGTAATGGATAGGATTAAGGGCGTTTCTTATTGTTTTTTTGAACATCTTTAAGTGATAAGTAAAGTTCTCAAGGACAACATACATATTTTCTATGTAGACTGACAGGGAATTATAGAAAATAGATTTATAAAGAAGTTTGAGATTTGACCATGAACAAATCCCATTCGATAATAACTGAATTTGCTACAATTTTGAACCACAACCACCTATAACCCTTAATTTTTTTTTAGTTGTAAATAAATTAAAAAAAAAAAATGCTGTACAAAAATTGTAATTTCAAACAAAAATTGTTATTATGCATTCCAATTGTAATTTAAAAAAAATTCTATTGAAAAAAATATGTCAACTGTGCAAAATCACGAATTTCAATATTGTATTCGAAAAAAAAATTACAATTATAAATAATTGAAATTGCAAAAAAAATGGATTCAAATTGTAATTTTAAGAAATTTACAACAACAATTGTAACTGTTAAAAATTGTTATTGTGCAATTATAATTGTTATTGTAAAAAAAACATCACAATTGTTGTTGTTCAAAAAATTACACCTACAATTTTAAGTGTAAAAAATTTCAAATTTTATTTGTAATTAAAAAAAAAAAAAATACAATTACAATAATTAAAAAAAAAATCAATTAGTAAAATTGTAGAAAAATTACAGTATAAATTCTTATTGTAAAAAAATTACAATTATTGTAATTGTATAAAATTTAAAATTGTAATTGTAAGGCAAATTACAATTTTTAGACTTTTACAATTACAATTACACTGTGTGACACTCGCAGACCTAACACGTTATGTAGAGCTTAGTACACTGATTGCAAAACGGTGTGTAAATATAACGTAACACTGCATATTCTGGACTTTGGCACTTTGGGCCAAAAAACGGTTTTTTTATTTTTATCAATTGCGAAAAATCTAGCTTCGTCAATTTTTTACCAAGATTTTTTTGCTGTTTCAGAAATAAGACATATTTGTATCTTTTTAACAATTTAAAAAACATGGGATTTATTTTAACCACCTAGGTTGTATTAATTGAACAATTTAAAAAAATTACATTTTTTCTCATATACCCAATTTCGAAAACAATTTAAGGCATATGTTTTTAAACAAATTGTTGTTTAAAAAAAATATTGTAAAAAAAATTTTATTTCCAAGCCAAATGAGATATTTTTTATGAACATCGGTTAAAAATTGGCTGAGAAAAGAATTGTATACGTTTTTAACCCAGATACTTAAAATCGATCGTTCAGGTACCAAAAAAAAAAATATAAGTTTCGATTACCTCGTCAATTAAATAGAATTTTGTAGAACTTGTTACACTGATTAAAAAACGGTATGTAATAATTCTGTAACACTCCAAATTCTGGACTTAGGTTTTTGGACCTCTTTTTGCAAAAATCTAGCTTCGTCACATTTTCACCAAATTTTGATTTTTTTTCTGTTTTGCAAAGATGACGTTTAGACCTCTTCAACAATGTAAAAAAACATGGGGTTTAGGTAAAACCAAAAATTTTTTCTACCTTAATGTTCGAATTTTTGTACAGGGGTTGAAATCTTTTTCATGTTTTCTTACCTATCCGATTTTTATTAAAAATGTCTCGTTTGGTTTGGAAATAATCATTTAGAATATATTTTTAAAACAAAGTGTTGTTTTTTTTAACATATAGTTTAAATTCATGTTGAAGTTGGGTAAATGATAAAAAAAAAGAATGTTTTTGAAAATGTTCAGCTTATAGAGTCAAGGTGGGTTTTCTAAACCACATGGTTTTTATAAGTGCAGTTGAAAAGGTCCTAATGTTTTCTTTCTAAAACAGTAAAAAAATCTAAAATGGGTAAAAAGGATCAGGTCCTTATTTTCCTTAAAACCGAATTTTTAAAATAATTTTGATTTTTTCTCACCACGAAAGAACAAAAAAACACTGACACAAAAATAAATAAGACAATCATATGGATATATTTGAAAAAAAAAAACAGCCAAAGAAAATTGCTATGCTATCAAAGAGTAAAAGGAGAAAAAAAAAAAAAACAAGTGACGCAGAATGAAAGGACGAAAATGAAAATTGCAAACAACACACGTTTCGGGGGATATATATGGGGGGAGGGGGGGGTAGATGGAAATTAAATTGGGAAAATCTCGGGAGTATGGATTCAGAATTTGTCGTCGGAAAACTCTATAGGTAGGTATTCAACATTTGAAGCGAAATTTATGTATAAAACAGACGGGAGACGATATAGTGGGTGAATATACACTCAAATAGATATATGTATGTGTATAAAGGGGGATACCTTGCCAACCATGTCGACACTGCAATGCACTTTATGCATACAAAAATCAACTCGAATCCAAAATGAAAAGAATGGATAAAATACTAGACGAAAACAAAACAACAATGAAAAAAAAAAACAAAAAAAAAAGACGCGGACACGGAATGAAAAGTTTGCAAAAAAGAAAAGGAAAACGCGAAGCAAAAGACAACCATATCGGAAGGGATGATTCCCATAGAGCAGGGACTAATTATAAAGGTTTTTGATTTCCCTTGAGGAAATGACAGCGACGCACATATTTTCACAATTTTGCAGTTTGTACGAATACCCACAAAAGACTTCTTCGCGATCTTATTTTATTCCATGTGATTGTTAAAGGAGTTCATGTAGCATCAATTGATGAGCAAAAAGGTGATTTGTTGAATATGATGCTGAATGTACGTTGGAAGAATTGTAGTTTTTCAGAAAACACCTTACCACAAAAGTGGGAGGAAACTCGTATTTACTTATATACTGACTCGAGCCGAAATCTTGTTCGCTTTTGAGCAGTCCATGGTGAGTTACGATCAGATAGGTGCTACCAGTTAAGCACAACAAGTTGTTTAAGGTGACCACTTGACCGCGCCATTGTGATGAGGCACCTGTCCATCCAAATTGGATACGAAGATTCTTCGTGCTGGAATGCCTATGCTAATAATCTTCACGTAGCCTAACCATCTTATTCACTATATTTTTTTTAGCGTTTTGACCACATTGATTGCAATAGTAGGGTCTGTTAGTCTGTAGAGTTCATTGATGAATCTTCTCTGCCACTCTTCACCGATGCAGACTGAACAACTCAGCTGTTTTTTTTATCCAAATTTGATAATATTCTTCTTGGTGATTTCATATAATTTAAAGGATTATGAATTTCTAATAGAAGAAGAAGAAGAAGAAGAAGAAGAAGAAGAAGAAGAAGAAGAAGAAGAAGAAGAAGAAGAAGAAGAAGAAGAAGAAGAAGAAGAAGAAGAAGAAGAAGAAGAAGAAGAAGAAGAAGAAGAAGAAGAAGAAGAAGAAGAAGAAGAAGAAGAAGAAGAAGAAGAAGAAGAAGAAGAAGAAGAAGAAAAAGAAGAACTAGAAGAAGAAGAAGAAGAAGAAGAAGAAAAAGAAGAAGAAGTCTTTCATGCATGTCAGTCTTTTCACCTTCGGTTTCATCGAGTGGTTGGCCTGAGTTTCACTATGGCCTCACTTTATGATAGATATTGCTAGTGTTTACCCCTTACGTAACGAACGACGCTCAATAGACGCGATCACTTGTTTTTCGTGTTCTCTTTTCTTCTCTTTTTTTTTTGCTAAATTGCTGTTCCCTACGTCCTGAGTGTCAGGACCTGTCTGATGGCAGGTTGGTAATGATTATACTGTTCGTCTATAGGTACTGAGTGCTGCTGGTTGGGTTTCTGAGAGATTGAAAGAAACGTGGTCAGCAAAACTTCTGAAAGTTTTTTGGGTGGTCGCAGTTTGCTTTTCTTATGCTGTTTTTTTTTTGGTAATATTTGGTTACATAATAGGAAACGAAGAAAATTTTGAATCGCTAGTAAAAAAATTATTATTCTATTCAATGTCTCATTAAATTCCAATAATTTTAGCTCATTTTGAAGCTAAAGTGTAATGCATTAAACCTCAACTAAATCGCAATTCCTGCATTCAATCAATTTTGAAAAGAATTATGTACCGATATGCAAACCTGACAGGAAACATCATCGCAATATCATTTCATTAGAAAATGACATTATCAACAAATCCTCTGCGATTATAATAATAATTTAATAGTTATTCGAAAGAACATGTCACTTTTGCGATTACCTACAATTTGTGCTTCTACTCTGCCTGCGCGTATTATATGCTCTCATTTAATGATGACAAAATATATCCGAATCCAACATTAATGAACGCATTCACCGTGCCAGTTTCACATCACCAATTAAAATTCAAAAATATACATCACAATCCGCCTGCCATGTTTAATACGCTTACATTCACTCCATGATACTCATGATATTCTAATTTAAATTCGATGATAGAAAACCTATGGTATTTCTATAGAAACCTTCTTTTGGTCGTTATAGTACCCAAAAAAACATGAAAAGTGAGAATGGGGGTCTAATGAAATCCATCAGATATCGGCGACTCACAAAACACAACATGTGTGCTTACCTTTTATATTCATCCCATTTATGGGTTATATTTATATTTGTGTGAGTGTTACCCTTGGAAATAGGTATTTTGAAAATAATTTTGAGGAAATCTTTTGCCAGGACAACAGCAGAACCAGCAACATAATGCAAACGGTACATCGCGTTAACCTAATTAGTGTCAAATTATTGAAAAGCATTCGACACATTATTTGGATGTTGATGTCGCGTTTAACTATAAAATTTACCCACGTATACCTACCGACAAACACAAAAGTCGTTCACATGGAAATTTGTGTCTCCTTTCCTCTCCTGATGGTCCTGAATTTTGACATAATATGGTTTAGAGCACAGGATTTGCATGTGCTTTTGTGCGATAATAATGATGCCCAAACTGTAATACGTCTATTTTGATGTGATGACGAAGAATGATGTGTGTAGTTAACTCTATCATTTTCCAAAAAAAAAAAAAAAAAAAGGAAGCAAGGATTTTTGCCTTTTATATGCAAAACATGTGGGGATGAGATAAGGTACCTACGTACTTTCAAGGTATGAAATGAATATTACTCTCAAGGATTTTACATGATGAAACGAGTTCGATTCTGGCCTTAGGACACCATGGTCATCATTCATCAGAAAGCGTTTCAGGCTCTCGCATACATGAAAAGTATACATTTCAAAGTTTCCCGCATCATCAGAGTAACAGAGTAACCGAGCAATCTTTCATTTCATCGAGTTGAAAATTGGATATGGCCGAGCCGGTGTGTTTGTCCTTGATGAGTAGGTAGCTACTATAGGTACCACTATACCATATGTAGATGTTCTGTTCGTCAACAGGCATCAGTGTGTGAGTGTAAGTTACACTGGCTTTTGAAAAGTTTTTATCTACCATGATGCACATGGGTTTTATTGGTTCACCATCACTGCATCAGCAGCACTCAAAAATAAAAGTAAAAATTCACAAACTATATGATGAAAACTCAATTTTCACGAGTCCTCGGTTTTTTTTTTTTTTTTTTTTTTTTATTTTCGACGTAAAAATTTGGATATAGGATGTGAAAGTTATACTGGCAGTGTTTGGTATCAAGACTTTTTATTATGATCATAAAGCTGCAGGGTGATTTTGACGATATGACGATAAGGGAGAAGTGCAGCGCTGAAGAGTACCTACATAAAAATGATAATTGAATATCAGTTTCAAAATTTCTAGGTAGATACTGCATGTGAAGGTAGCTTGTTAAGGCAAATAAAAAATAAAATAATCATGGATTTTAGTATTCAAACTTGTCTCATTAAAACACACATCCATAGGAAAAAAAATGCCAAAAAACTGATGAATATAAAATCATCAGATTTGAATGCATTTAGGCTTTCGAAAGGATTGACACACTCAAATTTAAATATTATGGAGTTCATTAATTCTAAAATGTCCTTATATGAGCTTCGTTGGTCCAATTTCTATATTGCACTAAGATATTTTCGATATTTTCAAAAAGATAATCAAAATCGATGAGTATTAAAGTATGATGAATTATAGCAGAGGAGTTAACTTAAGCTCGAAATGAATCACTATCTCGAATCCTGACAAAATTGCTCTGACTTGGTTAATTTTTTCTTTTCAAATAACTTTTAGAAGGTACTGGTTAAAAACTGAAGCTCTTAGCAGATTTTTTTTTAAACTTATAAATAAGATTTTTGTAAACAAACATTTTTTTATCAAAAAATTTTGTTTAAAGTTTATAAAATATACTATGCCAAAAATTTTCAAGGTCTGTTTAAATTCTATTTTTTCCATTTTTCAGGTGGGAGGGGAATTTTTCTCAAAACTGAACTTAAAGTAGAAAAAAAAAATTATTGAAATGCAAATTATGTTTTTTTTTTTTTAAACCCTGAAATAAGTTCTTTTTTGTTGAGTCAGTGTTTCATTTCATTCGCAAAACAAAAATAATTTAGTGCCCCTAAATAAAGCAAATTATCTCAGAACTGGGTAAAACAGCTCCGATTTGACTAATTTTTTTTTCAAATGTTGGTGTTCATAAATAGTTTAACATTTAATGGTTAAAAATTTTCACTCTAATAGGATTTTTTTTTAATTTAACAAAAAAAATTTGTGAACAAAGATTTTCTTGATCTAATTTTTTTTTTTTTAAATTTTGTAAAAATGCTAAAAATTTTCTAGGTCCTTTTAAGGAAAAATAGGGATCAAAATTTTGAGTTTTGAAAATCATTTTTTTCTTAAACTATTAATTTTGGAATATTGGAAAAACAATTTCAATCACAATTTTTTACCGATTTTTTTTTCAAAAATTTGCGTTGTAAAACATAATTTTTTCTTCCAAAATTTAATGACCTTTTTTAAAGTCAACAGATTTAAGATATATTTTTTTGATATTGAAAAATTGATTCAAACTTGAAATTTATGAAAAAAATGATACTTATTTAAAAAAAAATTAAACTGAATGGTTGTATTTGATTTCAGTTGAATATAAAAAAGGTTAATGTTAATATGTCTTCTAGTTTTAGAGAAATTAAAAAAAAAATACAAAACCGAATGCTATTTTTATTCAATTTTTTCCTTTAGAATTGAGTAACTTTTTATATTTTTTAAGAATTATAATAGATAAGACATTTTTATTTTCTACATTTGGTTGCTAAAGAATAAGGCTACTGAATTTTTGAAGTAAAATATATATTTCATAACGTAAAATTTTGAAAAAAGTATCAGTTAAAAATTTTGATTGATTTTTTTTTTCAAAATTTTGAATTTGAAAAAAAAATTTCTTAAACTACTCATTGGGTT
Source organism: Meliscaeva auricollis (assembly GCA_948107695.1). Taxonomy (NCBI): domain Eukaryota; kingdom Metazoa; phylum Arthropoda; class Insecta; order Diptera; family Syrphidae; genus Meliscaeva; species Meliscaeva auricollis. Next base: position 8,794,234 of record OX403619.1, read on the forward strand.
AACTTAATTTAATTTTTTTAATAAATGAAGGTTTTCCTGACTATCATATAATAAATAATTTGTTCTTGTATTCAACTCCGTTGTATTTTAGTACATTTTTTCTGCTATCTAAACGTGTGAAAATAGACGCCAACTTTTACAAGATGTTTTCCTTAAACAGACCCAGAAAATTTTTGGAAAGGTTTAGCTTATAAAATTACGAAACAATTTTTTGATTCAAGAAATGTTTGGTCACAAACACCTTCTTGTTAAGTTTAAACAAAAATCCGATGAGAGCGTCATTTTTTTACCGGTAAATGTTAAACTGCTTATTAACACCAACATTTGAAAAAAAATCATCCAATTCGGAGCAGTTCTGCCCGGTTTCGAGATAACGCCTTATTTTAAAATCTCAGTTACTTAGTATCATGAGATTTTTTTAGAGAAAACCCATTTTTCAGCAATTTTTTGCAGATTTTTTTACTTAAAAAGACCTCAAAATGAGGTAATATGTCGAAATTTTATATTCGACAAATCGAATTAATGACAATAACTTCCTATGGTAAGCCTACAAATCAAAAGCGTTTAGAATCTTCTTATATTTTGGTTAACATACATTCAAACAGCTTTCCAAGCGTCAACTGCCCATAATTTGATGAAATGAACATACCGTTTGTTGATCCTTTGTTTAACCACTTGCCTTTTTCTGTCAAATCTTTATGTTTTACTTAATCACTGTGATAAATTCAAACACAGCAAACGATTGAATTTAATAGCCTGCACATGTTTATACAATTTCATGGATTTATACAGGTTGCGTGGAATACAAAAAGAGCTCCATGTGCATCCTTTCCTAAACTACAATACGACGTGTCTTCAATCAATAATTGACAAAAAAAAAAAAACTTTATCTTAAGACTTTCAATAAAATAAAATAAAAAAAAACAAAACAAAAAAGTGCAATTCTGATCGGATAGGGTTCTTCAAAAAAAAAAAAAAATGAAACTGCTAACGAAATCGACTTCCTTCCCAGCCATTGGCTTCATTTATGGAAGAAGAGTTTCCACATCTATGAAAATAAAAAAAAAAACTACCTACAAACTTTCTTACCAACTCTCCTTTCGGCATATCCTTTCCTTTACACTTTTTTTTTTTTTGCTGTTTGTTGAAAGAAATTGCTAGAAATGCTTTGAGATCGTACGTGCATATCGCTTTTCTGTATATATGGTTTAGCTGATATGACGTGTCAGTGTGCGGTGTGGTAGTGGTAGTATGGTCTTGGTTTCAATAGAAGATATTCTATTATTACTTAAAAGTATTATCCTCACATGTTTGTTTACTCTCATATTCAACATCCGGCTGTTAGTGAAACTCCTTTAGACTCTTTTTATTTTGTCGGTGATATAAAGCCAGAAAGAAATATCTCCAGCAACATACATATATCCAAGTAAAACTCAAAACAAATGTAATGGAGAAAATGACAAAGGCTTGTAAGGATTGTTAGAAATAAATTTCGAGTGAAATTTTGGATGAAAAACCAAAATACTGGTGAAATTCTTCTCGCAAAGTTCCAAATTTATTTCCGGTGCCTTGAAAGTTTCTTAAAATATCTCTTCATCCAGTTTCCTCACAAGTCGTGGTTTTCCTTCTGTGACTATTTGTGGAAAGGAAAATGTCGTCTGCTGCGCCCCATCCCCCCCTGGTCGTTGTCTACATTTCTTAAGAAACAAAACAACACCTCTTGGTTTTTTGCTTTTGGTTTTGTGAAAATTGAAACAAAAACTCATATGTGTGAGCAAAGCCATAATCCTAATGACGACATGAAGCAAATCCTTTAGCCAGCAAAAAAGACGACGACGACGGCAACGACTAAGAAGTTATGAAAATTCTTTGGCTCAATGCCAAATGTATGGTATGGGGTAATGGTATGCCAACCAATACTAGAATAGCAAGTCAGTTGAAATCCAACTTTAAGAAGAAAATGAAACCAACAAAAAAAAATCAATTTTCTTCGCCGAAAACACGCAAATACAAAAAACAAGGAGGCTTCCGCCTCCTTTGGTGTTCAATGTGTTAAACGGAAGCAAGGAATCGAGTTGCAATTTAGATAAACTGTTGCGTTTGTCGGAATGAATATATACGGAGTTTGAATTGCACAAAAAAAAGAAAATAAATGAGAAGAAGACACAAAAATAGGGAAGAAGGCTAAGAAAGATAAGAATGGAATGAAGAACAGCTCCTTAGGGTATTAAGAGCTTTTGAAATGTCTAATTGAATCGAAGTGGTTATAATGTGCAGACACGCTCTGAGGCAGAAAACGACAATTAGTTGATTACTTGAGATGGAATTTATTTTTTTATTTTATTTTCTTTTGTAGGTATGTTTGCTTTTGATGGCATCATCGAATTGCCTTAGAGGTAGGTATGTTACTGATATATACGCAACATGTAAGTAGTTTTCAGTTTTATTTCAACTTTGAAGAAGTAAAAAAAAAAATACTTTTAGGATATTGATTTTGAAGGATATCTATGGGCACTGTACCTTGTTTACATTGAATTTAATAGATGATTTAACCTTAAATTATTATTATTTATTTAAAAGGTCCTACAAATTCCCCTGATGTAAGTTTTAGTTTTTATTAGGGGAACCGAAATGAACCATTCAAAAATCAGTCAGTGAGGTGTTCAGGTTGCAGTTTTTTTAAACATACAGATAAGAAGAATTTTGGAAAGTCAGATCAAGATCGAGAAATAATATCCTGCACGGATTTTGAGCTCAAAGACATCGTAGAGTTACGTAATAACATCATCCGCACAAGCTGATATTTTTTTAAGCAGGAACATTCACTGAAGTGCAAGCAATATTTATATGTATTTACTATAACATTGGCAGCAGCTTTTTTGTAGAAAAAGAGAGGTGTTTTATTCAGAAACCTTAGTACAGTTGTTATCGTTCAGACTTACAACTTGTTAGAAAGGTAAAGTCAATCAGTATTATATCGAACGTCCCGAGGCAACAGCCACTAGTATATTTATTATAAATGAAACCTAACCCGTCCTAACCTAACCTTGAAAAAAAGGAAGACAAATTTTGATTTAATTTTCGTCAGATTTTGGAAGAGCACTTTTCAAAATGTTTAAACGACGACGACGAATACAATACACCATTTCACTAAAACTTCAACGTGCTTAAAATTCAAAAATAATTTATTTACTAGGTTGTTGAGTATTAAAACCTTCAAAAGACGAAAAACATTCAAAATCCGTCGAAAGAAAACATTTTTTTTTTTTATGAAATTAGAGTTTTGGTTGAAAAATCTAAGCACATACTTCAAATTTTTTTTTTTTGTATTGGAGCTTGTATAATGAACTATTTTTATTACAATTATGATTCATTTTTTTTTTTTTTTTTTTTTCAATAGTTATTGCAAGATTTGCTAATTTTCGGAAAACTGTTTTTGACGCAAATTTTTGACTCTGAGTTAAGTCAACTGAAATATAATCTTTGACTACTTTTTTAAAAATTAATTTACTTATGAAATAAAAAAATATTTTTTAAAGGTCAATCACGATAGCTCCCATACAACCGTTTTTTTTATTTTATTTTCTCGGATGCCACCCATACGTATTAAGACAAAATTTTTTACATAAAAGGTTCATAACAGTTTTAAAATTATCTTATACGTGGTTCAGACAATTCTGTCTGCCTGTCTGTCTGTCTGCCAGTCTGTCCGTCTTTCTGTCTGTATGTCCAGAGGCCAAAACCTAAGCCGATGGGTAAATTTACTTCAAACTTGGTACGAGGATTTTTTTGGAGACTACCCTCAGACTTTTTTTGAATTATTTTTTTTGACCAAAATTAACAGTATCTGCCATATACTGTTTTTAAAAAAAACTAATTTTTCTCAAAAATGGTTTCCACGATCTTGATTAAAGAAATCATGGTAATTTTTTTGGATAAGGTCTATCTTTAAATGAAAACCATTTTTTTTTCAAAAACTGGGACTAACGGTACCTGCCATAGAACCTTTTTTTAATTCTGAATTTCTGCTTCATCAGTCAATTTCAACTTTTCTTTTACATGAAAGCTTTTAAGCTGCCGTAATAATGTTTAGTAAAAAAATTGATTTAAACAAAAAAAAAATTAATATAATTTTTTTTATGAAAAATTATTTTTTCGAAAACGATTTGATAAATAATATCATAAAAATGGCGTACCAAATTTTTTTGTATAAAAGTCCTTGCAAAATTTTATATAAAAAAAAGTATTTTTAAAAAAACGGCTCTAACGATTTAAAAATTTTTTTTTTCTAAAAATGTATTTAAAAGAACCCAAATTGCATACTTTGTTTTGAGGTTAAATTAATTTAAGAAAATGTTTTAGTCATTTGAAAATCAAATTTTATGCTTTTTTATTTAAATTTTTTTTCTAAAACTGCATTTACAAATTTTTAATAAAAAAGACTTACCAAATATAGTCACTTTATCTATAAGAGCAGTCGTGCAATTTATTTTAAATGGTTTTAACGATTTATGTATATTTTTGTTCTAAAATATATAAAATATACAAATTTATAAAGTAGTTTTTTTTTCTTCTTTTTTAATAAAAAAATTGCTCTCATCTATGGCAAAGCCCTTCATTTTATTTTTAAATTTGAAGATATTGATATTTTTATAACAAATAAAAAATACTTTAATTGCTTTCATGCTATATAACAAGCAAAAAAATAAAAACAAAATAATTCAAGACAAGACATGGCAACCCTATTGTTTTGGGTGGTCTACGTAAAGGCTAAACTTGAGCAAATTTTACTTCTTTAGACTTCAAAAATATACTTTTTTTTTGATTTATTGAAGAGGTAAGCTCTTTGTAAAGCTAACTCTGAGACTATCAGAAGAATAATCAAGCTGAAAAACAGTAAATTAATTTATTCCCTTAGAAGCATTTCGTAATTATATTAACATCTTTTAGTTTCTCATAAATTAGAAATTTTCCTTACCTACACAGATTCTACCTTACAGATTTTTCACTTTATTTTTTTTTTTTTTTGTTAAAAATCACTTAAAATAAAACGCACCATGAACAACATACACAATTCTCCATCTCTACCCATACAAATCCTCTTCTAATCCATTTTACAAGTAAAAACCACATGGATTTGAATTTTACATCACCAGAAAATCTACATTTATTTATCACCAGCTCAAGGCTAAAAAATTGCCACCATCTCACCAACGAACGCGCAAACCAATAACATTGAGCTAAAAATACAACAACAACCAAATAAAGGACTCTCTTACTCTGTTCATGTCCTTCTGGGCATACACACAACACAAAATCCTAACACAATCGCGATGCTCTCTAAATTAATTATGTAAAATTCCCCAAAGAGACTTAGAAAATAAAAAAAAAAAAATCAGTCTTTTTGGTCCTTCGAGCCAAACAAAACCAATGAGAGAACAAGAAAAAAAAAAACAGAGAATCGTAAATTTGCTCTGTAAACATTTTTAAATGCTTTTCGGATCGACTGTAAGGACTTAAGCTGTTAAAAGGACCACCATCACCAGACTGTATCCGCTTGCTAGAGTTGGAGATGAGCTACACTGGAGGTGTCTCTTTAATTCCACTGACCACATTCGTGTTGTATTTTTCTTCCTTTGGATGGTGGCATTTTCGCATCCTTCCAACTCTAAAGTTATCCTTTAGCCCACTCTCTCTGTGTGTGTGTAATTGTCGACCATATTTCTTCTTACACTTTGCAGGTGCTGAACGTTTCCATTTTTTCCTCCCTCCCTACCCTCCCTACCCTTCCTACACCAACCCCACCATACTCTGATATTTACGGTGTGACTTATTTACGAAAATCCTGGCTTGCCTGCTCTCTTTTTTGAAAGGATATGAATGTGCTTCCCATATAAAGGAGAAATGACTATAGATATAATTTAGCTGCAGCAACAGCAGCAGCATTGCAAGATTAGAACAGCCAATAAATTGAAATAAATGTTCAAGGATATCCAACGTATGAGGACGATATGAAGGAAAAACCAAGCAAAACTAAAGGCAACAAAGAAAAAAATATAGAATAAAAATAAAACAAAAGAAAATAAGAAAAAAAAACGAAATTCCAATACAATATTTTGCAGAACGTTTTTGGCAAAATCCTGCTGGGTTTTGCGCTCCTATAGTCACCTTCACACTTTTCAAAACCCATGAGGTTAGTCTCTCTGTCCAGCAATAGAAGTGCAGGTTTTTGTTTTTTTATATTCCCTTGCTTTGTTGTTAGTGGGTTCTGCTCCCATTCACGTTCCATTTCGGCACGTAAACCGAATATCACCGAAACGTGTTTCAGGATATCAATTTAAGGATGAGCAACATACGAACGTGTGTGATAGTCTAAAACTTGCGCTTTATAGGTGGGAGGTGGATGGGTGCAGAGTGTGTGTGGTGGCGGAAGTTGGCAAGCTTGTCGTTTGTTTTATGTTTGCTTATTGTATTTAGTGCGACACAACGATTTATTTTGTCAATTTTGTGCAATATGTTTAAATGTTTTATTAGTTCCACCGACACAGTATGTGTTGATGTTGGTTATTTGGCATTACCCACATTCTGAGCTTAAAATCGTCGTATACACTACTTTTTGTATCAATGTTGTTCGCACTAGGGACTAGTAGACACTGTATCAAGGGAGACAATTCCCAATGACCTCAAAAAGTATTATTTATCATTCATAGGTAATCCCTAGCTATCAGCAGTGGACCAGGTGAAGTTATTCTTTTTATCTAGTTTTATGTTAGAAAAATTAATTATTTAGAAATATTAAAAAAAAAAAAACGTATACTCATACAAAAAAATTGGGATAAATTTATTAGTTTTTCAGTCCAAACATAAAAATGATGGTTAATTCTTTAATTTATTTTTTGTAAAGCTTGCAGTAAATGAAAGACGTTAACATTTTAAACAAAAATTCAACTTAACATCTTAAAATAAAACATAAATTATCGCAGAAAGTTGTTGCTGACTTTAAAAGTTTGTCCCAACAATGTTCCAAAATTTTTAGACCTCCGCATCTAAAAATTATCACAAAAATTTAATAGTTATGGGCACAGAACAAAAATATTCTTTTATCATTTTTTTTATGTTTTAATTTTGCTTTGTTGAAAAAGTGTTGTAAAGAATGGAGGTCAATAAATTTGTATTTTTAAGGTCCCAATTTATTCATTGTCCATTAAATTTTGTAGTACTTCTTGGCATAATGCTAAGTGCGATGGACTATCACGCTGCCGGAAATCTGGATTTTATTTCCACTTTCCCAGCCTATGCCACCATGATTTCTTTTGAGGTGTATTGTCTCTTCCAAGAAACTGATAAAATTTCCAAGAGTACTGCTAATCACGAAAAGTGCATCTCAACTAGCCATTCGTAACGGGTTGGGCGAGTTCGCTAAAACCATTTTTGTACAACAAATGTAGACAAAATTACAAAAACTCATTTTTCTCAAAAACGGTGCCTACGATTTTGTTTAAAAAATCATGGTCATTTCCTTGAGTAAGGTCTATCTTTAAATGAGAACCATTTTTTTAAAAAACCGTTACTAACGGTACCTGCCATAGAACCATATTTTTTTAATTCTGATTTTCTCCTTCATGACTCAATCAATTTCAACCATTTTTTTTTACATGGATGCTTTTAAGTTGTCGTAATAATATTTAGTAAAAAAAAATTAAAAAAATTATTTTTTTTTTTGGATTTATTAAAAAAAATAGAAATTTCATGTTTGAAAAATCATTTTTTCGAAAAATGTTCAATATTTTTTTTTCAAATTTTAGTTTTTGGATGTTGATAAATAATATCTTAAAAATGGCGAACCAATAAAATACCAAAAAAGTCCTTGCAAAATTTTACATGGAAAAAATAGTTTTTTTAAAAAAAAGGCTCTAACGATTTTCAAATTTTTTTTTTCTAAAAATGTATCATTATAGAAGAAATCAAATTGCATACTTTGTTTTGAGGTGAAATTCATTTAAGAAGCTGTTTTAGTCATTTGAAAATCGAATTTTATGTTTTTTTTAATTTTTTACTTGCGATATAGGTATTATAGGGCAAGTTAAGGATTCATAAAAAAAATCGAACTCGAGATAATAATCAGACATGACATTACGATGATAGAGAAAGCGAAAAAAGTGAGTCTCGCAATTCTGTTTGTCTGCTGTCAGTCTGTCAGTCTGTCTGTAACTATCTTGAGCTGGAGCCTAAAGTACTTAATCGATTATCTTCAAATTTGATAGTTAATGGTTTTTGGTGATTCCCTAGAGGGGAAATTGAAATTTTTTTTAGGACCAAAATTCACGGTACCTGCCATACAACCAATATGGAAAAAATTAATTTTCAACAAATGTAATACAGCAAACAAGGTCGTACTTTTGAAATAAAAAAAATATTTTTTCATTGGTTAAAAACGGTACCTCACATAGAGCCGTTTATCTCTTTTCTGATTTTCTCGTAAGTGACACCACGGATTTCGAAGACAGTTTTTGCACAAGAGGTCCTCAATAATTTTCAAGTTATTTCATATAAAAATTTAGATAAAAAATTTTTTTGGATTTAAAAAAAAAAGTTTCAATTTTTTTTTTCGAAAATCAATTTTTCGAAAACGCGTGAATTTTTTTTTTTTAAATTTTGGTTTTAGATGTCCATTAACATTTTCTTAAAATTATCTTTCAAACGTTTTTTTTTTTTAACAATGCTTTAGAATATTGGTACAAAAAAAATTATTTTTTTTTAAAAAAAGCTCTAACGATTTTCAAGATTCTTTTTCTAAAAATTAATCTTTTTAACAAAATCAAATGGCATACTTTGTTTTGAGATCAAAACAATTTAAGAAGTTGTTTAAGTAATAAATTTTATGTTTATTTTTTAATTTCTTATAAAATTAAAAACTTTATATATGAAGCCTTAGCATCCACAGCAACTTTGACAAGTACTTTGAGCAAGTACGTGCGACCCAGTCGTGCATTTTATTTTTTTCTAAAACTGCTTTTACAAATTTTTAAGTAAAAAGGCTTAGCATAAATAGTAACTTTATCTTCAAGAGCAAGTACGTGCGACCCAGTCGTGGATTTTATTTTTTTTAATAACGGTTAAAAAAATATGTGACTGTACATTGGTGAATAAAAACTAATCTTATTTCAGGTCTTAGTTTATGCTATGTGGAATCAGTCCTCAAAATTTCGGTCAAAACGGCTTAGTAATTTAGTTTTGAATTTAGGTCAGTCGAATCTGATAGAGCTCTTTTCTACACATTTTTTTTTAAATGAACTTAAAAAAAATGTACCTACGTAATAAAATTTCTATGAAACCAGATTTAAATTCAAAAAACTTGCATATAGCAAGTTTTTTGAAATTATGTAAGATTGTTTAAAAAAAGACCTTATTTTTGAAGACTAGTGTTATCAGACATACTTTAGTTTACCAGCTACATGTACTTAATAGTGGAAGGACACGAAAAATAGCGATGCTGTATTTAGAAAAAATTGTTAAAAACCTTTTCATAGATTTTTTTTTCGTCAAAAACTAGACTCTTATAAACAGAATATACAAATCTGATGCCTTAACTATTTTGACTTTACTTCAAATAAGACCAATTTTGTAAATCAAATTATCTTCAGAAAAACTTTCAACAGCTCAAAAGGTTATTATTATTCTGAAATCAAAATTAATTTCTGAATGCTAATTTAAGATTTACTATATGGAAGTTAAAAATGTATTCAGTTCAAGGTTTTTAAATTTTGCGACCACCGCTTTTATACTAAGCAATATAAGTAAAATTCAAAACCAATCTTTAATTCCATTGAACTCAACCATTTAAAAATTAAAAGCCTTTTAGCCTTTAAAACCGTGCATGCATCCATTCCCAATTATCTCCATCATCATTAAAGGCGAAAGTACTTTTGGTATTTCTCTGTGGCGAATGGCTACTTTTATCATGGCATACCAATTCACTCTGCAAAATATTTTACCATTATACGCTGGGATCCCTTAACAGGAGTTTAACTTAATTATCAGAAAATCAACGCTCTAAATTGCGCGCCAATAATTTCATAAACCTACGCCTTTAGTGAGTCCATCATGCAGAAACTTTTCATCGTTTTCGACTCTGACATTTTGGAAACATAAACTAAATCAAAAAAAAAAAAAAAAATCCTTTCCCATCATTTATATGACCATAAAATATAGAGAGAACCGATAAACCTGCAGCGAACATAATAGTCCTGACGGTGGTGTCCTTTGTAAATTATTACGTTTAGGATATCCAAAATGGAATTTGTTAATTAGATTTCTTGGTCCAATTTGGCCAATTCTTGGGTCCAGCGGCGGCGTCGTCGTCGGTCGGCCATCAGCCATCCAGCAGTAGAATAGAGGTATCCATCAAGCGCGGCAACTTATTTATATGAAATGTGTGTACTACATTCATCGTTTGGTCGTTCAGCCATCAGTTGTAGTTGTGATGCATTACGAAAGCAATCTGTCGGCCTATCTGCCTGCCCTGCTATCGGTTGATTCTGTTGAATGTGGTACATCTCATATTCACCAGCAACATCCTTTTTGCTCAAAATGACGATGACGCATTTCTCTTCGATGTGAAATTGTAATACATTTACCGGAATTTAATGCATTTTCCACAGACATTAATCACTTTGATGCAATACATCGAAAGATTGAATATCTCACCCATCCTTCTCTGTTCTTTTGCTGGTAGCTGTTGGGTTGGCGATGCACCATCGGAGAGATGGATACCTACGTGTACCAAGGATGGATGGATGGATGGATATTTCGAAAATTCACCAACGTAACCAATAGCAGCCCACGCATCCCCTTTGGCAGTCACGATGATACAAGCAACTCCACCGCCCCATCCTCTGAGGCATATGTCATTTTTCAAATATTGTAATATCGGTGGCATGGCAGCCCAATTGGGGCAACCGAACCGTATCCCTATTCTCAATCCATCCCATGCAACCGAGCTCATATGGATCGTTGGGTTTCACCTTCGTCAAACACTGCTCTGCTGTGTGGTATGGCACATGGCGTGCTAGTGCATATATCGAACAAACAGAATCATCGCCATCATCATCATCATATTCAACGGTTCAGTGGCAACAGTAGCTTCATATGAATGCCAGGCAATAGCAGAGAGTCATCGCCTCCGCCCGCCGGCTGTAAATACAGAGATAGATTGATATATCCTCTCTGATACCCCGTGTAGCCCGTACCCCTTCTCATCCATCAGCATTCTATATCCACCTATAGTGTGCCAAATTTTTGAGGGTGGTTTAGTGCAACACCTTACCCCATTCAGATATTTTACTTGCCCCTTTGGAGCCACACCACTTCCATTGCTCTTGAAAATGTCATTCTCTTTCACTCTCACGTCGGTCGTGTCGTCGGTTTTGAGATACATTCACAGATGAATAGCTGTTTGTCTGCTTGGCTGCATCGTTCCGTCCAATTACATTTTCTTGTGACAGATTCATCAATAATCCAGATACAGTTTCCAATTCTAGAAGTTTTTTTTTTTTTTTTTTTGATTCTCTCTTCTTTTTATTATATTTTCTGAGGAGGGAGGGAGTTAGGGGGGGATATGTATTCAATGTCAATACAGCTATTCTAGCTGAATAGAAGGACAAATGGACAAGTGAGAAGGATTCAGTAATATAAATTTTCTAACTAAAACTAGAAATGTTCAAAGGGAAAACAGCCTCTCTATAACAGTATTGTAGGGATCGGTAGTCATCTCATCTCATCATCATCGACTCATCGTTGTCCTCTATCTTTATTGGAGGTCTGGTAAAAGGGATTAGAAGAAATCATCAGAGGAATCTGTTTCTAAAAGCCGTAACTAATTAATTTGGTGAAATCAGCCGCTTGGAGAAATATGCTTCAATGAATGAATGAAAAGGGTTTCTGTGGAAAATAGTCTTGGGATTCTAGTGATTGAAGGTCAATTTGTTTGAAGTTTCACAAAAAGGAAAGTACACATTATATTGAAGTATTTCTGATAGTCGAATAGAAATCTCATTTGGAAATTTTTAGAATTTTTTTTTTTTGTTTTAGTTTAAAAATAGAATTTTGAAATTGAAGTTTGAGATCAACACCAGTTTTGTGTCAATAAAATATCATTCATTAGCCATCAGGATAATGAAGATAACGATGGATAAAATGTTTTTCAACATTTTTAAAAAATCTAGAAATGATTTGGGGTTTTTTAATGTTATTTTTGGATGACTTTGAAAAATGCTTAAATTTGTTTACTTGCGTATAGAAGTAAGAAGAATCTATACCAAAGCGTTACATTAATGCAGTAAAGGTAGACGCTGACCTGAAACCTGCAGAGACGACCACAGGAGCATCGTAGTTTTAAATTGCATTCGCAGTCAATCTTGAGGATTATAGAAAAAATCATTCTTGTGGTTTGTTGTGACATCTCTGTCACACTCATCCGTTTGAGAAGGCAAGTACAGTGAAATTACTCTCTATAGTGAAATAGCCCCCTAAGAAAATTAAAGAACCCCCGAATTTTGGGTGTTCTTTCATTTCATTCTTTGAAGATGATTCTAGGATTTTTTTTTTTGCACTCTTGTAAGTTTGGCCTCCCTATTCTAGACCGGTGCCCGTATTTAGAAATAAACAAGCACTGTTGTACACACCAAGAGATAGGTGGTATAATGTAAGATTCCGATAAAACGAGATTTTTTTTAAATTGCATCAGGAAAATAGGGTAAAATGGGGTAAAATACAAAACAAAATTTTTGTAGGTACTTCGGAAAAGTATAAGGGAAAGAATTATGAAATAAATTTTATTCAATATATAAATGAAAATGATAATGAGCTTTGGGTAAAAAAATTTCAATTCAAAAATTATTTTCCAAAATCAAATATATTTTTAATCTTTTGAAAATGATGTTGGTGTGGGTAAGTTTAATGTTTTATTGAAAAACTAAGTATGAACATTGATAGATGATGAAAAAAAAGTTAAGCATTTAATACGAATTATATTCAAAATGCTCCATAACGGTTTTTTGTAGATTTTCAAAAACAAATACGTTTTCGAAATTTTATGTGGGTGATTTAATTGATTTTAAAAATCAGGAAATAACAGGAAAATTGTTTTGTCAAAATGGCTTTTAGATTAATGTGTTGTCTATACATGTGTGAAAAATTATGATTTTTAAACATTTTTTTCAATGAATTACGGTAAAAACAAGACTTTTAAGTCCAAGTTTTTTGACCGTTTCCAAAGGTATTTTATTTTTATCTTTTTAATTTTAAGATGTTTAAATTTTAAATTTACACGGCCATAAGATATTAAGTAAATACATTTTTGTACAAACTTTTACAATTTTCTGTAGTCTGTGAGCCGAGATAACGGTAAACAGAGTTTTTTTTTACGCTGCGCTTAATTACTATGTACCCAGGCCTCATAAAATTATGATACAACTTTACAGAGCATAAAGACGAATTTGCCTTCAATAACAAATAACTGTACAAGTACATGCTATAAAACCTAAGCAAACTTGAGAAGGGTTTCATCAAAATTCAACAAAGTTGTCTGCTTTGGTCGTCGACCAGCCACCAGTTGAGAAACGTACCGTTTGTTGGGTCACAAATGGATTTGAGATGGTTTGCTCATAAAATTTGTAACTTTTTTGTTTATTGTCGAATTTCAAAGATTCAGGTGTCAAAATTTAGCTGAAATATCAGGCTACAATAAGATGTTTTTGTAAACAATTGCACGAACAAATAATGAGCAAAACGTAATGGAATGCAAAATTAATTTTTGTTTTCTTTTTCTTCTTACAAAATAGTATGAAATATTTTTGAATTTCATAAAACAATGAACCACAATATTGTTGATACAAATTAAATTAAGTTAGTGGTTGTCTTAGGCCTTAAGTGCCACTGCCACCAAATATTCTACGCCAAATATTTTTGAACAGAATATTTCATTCAAAGGAACCCAAGTTTTCATCTGATTTGGATCATTTCCATATGCATTTATCTTCTTGATTCTTTGATAGAGATCACTATTTATGTCCTATTTATCCACTATCACCACTCCTGTCAGATTGTCTTAGCTACGAGCATCTGTTATTTTTCCTAAACAATATCAAACTTGAATTTAAAAAGAACAATTGTCCTTCCATTAAATATCCTAACTGCATACAATAATTTCTTATATTTCAAAAAGAATTACCAAAGATGTTTTGGATTATGAGACTAATTTTTCAACAAAATTTAAAATAATTTTGTGATAAAAATTTTCATTAGGGTAGGTATACCTTTGTAGTTAAAAAAAAAAAAAGGAAAAAAGTTTTGCGTAACTTTTTTCTGGTTGACGATAAAATTATTTGGCATTTTCTTAAATAAATGATTGAAAAATAATGAATGACTTTTGATAAGGATTAAAAGAAAACCATTAAACAATAAAAAAAAAGAAAAAAACGACCTTTTCTCTCAATCGGAATCATTATCAAAACGAAATCGCAAAACCCCATATTGAAAGATTGATTTGAGCCTCAAGTAAAATTTCAATCAATCAAACCTCTCTCACCTCTGCCACCCTCTTACTTCCACTTGTGATGCGTCAATGAGGGCAAGGAGGGTGTGTTAAAAATAAAAATAATTAAATTCCAATTCCCATTTTTAGACAACCGCACAGAGTGCAGGCTATATTATTTTGTAGAAGAGGGAAAAGGAAAAGAAATTTCAAAGGTATGGAGCTGTAAATTCTATATTTTCTCAAGAATTACAATTATTCGACCTCAATATAGTACAGGAGCCAAGTGAAATCCATTTGTAAAATTAACAACAAAAATACAGGCGAGGTTTTTGCTTCAGACACACACACAAATAATATATGTAAGCAAAATCGACACGTTTATTCCTTCCAGTACCTCGTCCTCCATGTCGTAGAAAAAAATAAACAAATAACACATACAGAGGAGCAACATGAGTAAACAGAAAATTAAAAAAACAAGCAAAAAAAGTAGAATCCAGAAAAAGAAAACCCTACAAATGCCCTCTTTTCTAATTTTCTTCCCTCGCAAGGGTACGGTTCCACTTCCAATGTGTGTACTTGTATACAATACACCTCGAAGCATAGACTCAAAATGTTCAATGTTCACCTCCCCATGGTTACTCTAATGGAAAACTTTATAATTTATTGTGTTTTCCTGCCTAATCTGTCGATGTGTGTTGTGTGAAGTCAGTTTGATTGTGTAAGTGTTTCCTTCGAAGAGCAAGTGTATACATTTAGCACATGTACCATGTCGATGCCAAAAGGCCCATTAATCATAAAATTAACTTTCTATATCCTCTCGCTCTAAAATCCTTCCTCCAATATCAGAGGAGCATCGACCATCTTCACCGCCATATATTGCCATTCTGCCATACCTCCCCCCTCCACCTCATCATCAACATCAACACCAACCAAAACATTTACAATTTTCGCCTTCAGCTGCAAATGAACATAACACGCAAGAAAAACAAAAAAAAAAAAATCACACATAAAACCACAAAAAAAGAAAAACAGAGTCTGGTAACATTTTCAAAGTCCTTTGCAAAAGCAACCCAATACCCGAACCATTTCTATAGCGTCGCTCTCTAATATATACAGAAATGTTGTGCTTCGCTGGGTTTTACCATACAAAAAGATGCCAAACTTTATTGGTCTGATACAACTGCATGGCATGGTGTGATGTTGGGATATTTCTGATGATGACCCCCCTACCCCATACCAAAGGGGTTCCTTTCTTCCCTTCCAAAAAAGGACCTTCTAGAATTGGAATTAAAAATTACACGAAAAAATAGAAGAAGAAAAAAATAAACATGAAAGCAGTTAGAGCGAGAGAAAACCTATTTCAATTTCTCGAAACTCCTCCGCAGTCCGCAAGGATGCAGTAGCAGTTAGATATTTTCACAGAAATTATTATGTTGCAGGTCGTCCTTTGGGTCAGGATATCTTCAATATAGAAGTTTATATTATTGTGTATTGTATTGTATTTGCGAGTATATGTGTGTGGAGAGAGCTGAGAGAGCGTCATATTAGCATTAAAGTTGGAAGGATCATTTGTTTGGATTCTAATGGTCCGTAGTATTTTTCAATTTAGAAAACTGCAATTGAAAGTCCCCTTTCAGTTTGGATGGTGCAGTAATATTAATTAAAAATTTTACAAATATTACTTTCTGGGGGTTTATTTCGATCGCTAGTAATGTAAGAAATTAATTAGTTCAGCTGAACTAATTTTATCAACCGCGAGTAATTGTGATTATGAGTGTAATTTTTTTTTTTCAATGTACCTATGTTTTTGGAAAGAGAAAAACTCAAATAAAATAATAATCTTTGTTGATAAAAATATATAATTTCAAAATTATCTGTAAAATTCTCAAACCGTGTTTAATAAATTTCACGACTGGATCGCACGTACTTGCTCTTAAAGATAAAGTTACTATATGTGCTAAGCCTGTTTAATTAAAAATTTGTAAATGCAGTTTTAGAAAAAAAAAAATGAAAAAGCATAAAATTCGATTTTCAAATGGCTAAAGCAGCTTCTTAAATGAATTTAACCTCAAAACAATGCAATTTGATTTCTTCAACAACGCTACATTTTTAGAAAAAAAATTTGAAAATCGTTAGAGTCGTTTAAAAAAAAAAAACTATTTTTTCTGTATAAAATTTTGCAAGGACTTTTATAAAAATAAATTGGTACGCCATTTTTATGATATTACTTATCAACATCTAACAACTAAATTTTTAAATCAAATATTGAATAGTTTTTCAGAAAATGATTTTTCTAAACAAAAATTTCAATTTTTTTTTAAATCCAAAAAAATTGTTTTCAAATTTTGTTTACTAAACATTATTACGGCAATTTAAAAGCTTATGTAAAGGGTTTTCCAATAAGAGGTGTTATTTTGAATAGCCCACTATTTCGGTAGCTGTCACTTTTGAAGCTGTCATTTTTTGACATTTGACAAGTAGAAACTATGCTATTAATAAAAATTTAACGATAGACGCTTCAACAACGCATTGAAATTATTAAAATTCACTATAAAAATGGTGAAAATTTGGCAGAGACGGTTCGTAAAACTAAAACATTTTTGGGTCGTCGTGAAGCACCTTGTCGGACCGCAATACAGAAATTGGTGGACAAATTCGAGCTGTTGGGACAAGTAAGTGATGTGAAGAATAAAACCCGTGCACGTCGCTCAAGAACAACTGGGAATATTGCTGTTGTAGCCCAAAGTGTTGAAGAAAACCCAGGTTTGTCCATTCCTCGTCGTTCTTTGGAATTAGGCATTCCACAAACGTCATTACACCGTATTTTGCATAAAGACTTGGGTCTTAAGGCTTATAAAGTTCAGTTAACACAAGAACTCAAGCCGGCTGATCATCAACAACGTCGTGTCTTTGCTGATTGGGTCCTTGAAATGCATGAAAATGAACCGGAATTTCATCGAAAAATCATCTTGACTGATGAGGCCCATTTCCACCTCGGAGGCTACGTCAATAAGCAAAACTGTCGCATCTGGGGCTCGGAAAACCCAAGAGTTATTGTTGAAAAGCCTCTCCATCCTCAGCGCGTGACTGTTTGGTGCGGTTTATGGTCCCGCGGGGTCATTGGACCTTACTTTTTCGAAAATGAGGCTGGAGCAACAGTTACGGTCAATGGATTGCGCTATCGAGAGATGATTAATGATTTTTTATGGTCTGAATTGGATGGTATTGATCTGGACAACGTTTACTTTCAACAAGACGGCGCTACGTGCCACACAAGCAATGAAACCATCGATCTTTTACGGGAAAAGTTTCCGGACCGTGTTATCTCTCGAAGAGGTGATCACAATTAGACACCGAGATCTTGTGATTTAACACCTTGCGACTTCTTCCTTTGGGGCCACGTGAAAGATAAGGTCTACGCCAACAGCCCAGCGTCGATTCAAGACCTCAAAGATGAAATTCGTGAGGCTATCGAGGACATAGGGCAGCCACTTTGCGATTTGGTTATGGAAAATTTCATGAAAAGGATATGGTCCTGTAAGCGTGGTCTTGGCGGCCATTTGGTTGATGTTGTGTTCCATTATTAACGGCATACCTTCCTCTTTATAATGAAATAAACATCCGATCATTTATCTCCAAAAATGCCATTTTTCTTTGAATATCAAAATAACACCTCTTTACTACTACTACTACTTTTTAAGTGGTTATTATTTGTGGACTTCATTTTTTTTACTTGCTCCATAGAGCTAGTATTGATTTCGTGTCAAAAAAAAATTTCGAAGTTTTAATTAAAACCAACATACGATGATGGAGAAGTCCAAAAAAGTAGAAAATTTCTAGCCTTTGGTATAGGTACAGAATTTGGAGGGCGTGGAAAATGGCCTGAGTTTGATCCTGAGGGTTGCTAAAACTTGGTTGGGTACTACCCTGCCCTTTCAAGTATTTTCAAAGAAGTATTCTGTCTTCTGTGCGCTTACATTATTTAGTAGTTGACCGCCTAATTAAACATTGTTTCCTTTATGCATTAATTTTGTTTTTTTTTAATATATTGGATTTCTCAAAGCGAATGCTATACTTAACCCACTTTGAGGGTTTCCATATACATTCATGCTTTTGATCCTTGTGCAAGCTTATCTCAAATCTATTGATGCAAAGTTATTAGTAGGGTATCCTTGGATTGTTTTGTAAGCAAACTTTAGAAATCAATTATAGACGCGGGCAATACCCAATCACCGCTTATTCAGACAATAATTTGTGCATTCATCAGCGTAAATATTAAGGACCTCTATGTGTGTGTTTGTGTGCTTTGTACATAGAGCTTAGCTGATAATAATAATCAACTGAACCTATGGCAACATTATAATTAAGCGCTTAGTTGCCCCCCAAAGCCATGCAGATAGTCGTTTCGATATTAATTAGTGGAATATGATGGCTAAACAGAGCTCTTTGTTTATTTGTGGCTAGCAATTAACTGGCAAGAAAAACGATTTCCAAATGCACAAGAGCTCGCTCACTTCAGCAGCTTTCACGCATATCACTGATGCATTGTAAAAATCGTATAGGTATTGGAAACCTCCTAAACCCACCTCTATAGTTAGGGTGACCTGGGTGTATTGAGAATTTATGTATTATTTCAATATGTTCCGGACATTACGTAATAGATTTATCAAAAGCAGCATATTGTGTAGTTTCACATCAAGGATAGTTATATTGGCAAAGAGGATATCTAGGTAGGTGTACTTATATATTGGTGGCACAAAGAGCCATTCAATGATATTTACAAAGAGCAAACAATGAGTCGTATAGATTCACCTCCTCTCATTTGGCTTGCTTGTTGCTGCTGGGTGCTGGGGCTGGGTGCTGGATGTGAAATAGAAACGACGACGACGACCGACGTGTATGCGCAAATATCAAAGAAGCAACAGCGTGCAGCCAATTGACTTCAAAGGAAATCCTTCGGGCATCACACAGGATGTTTGCTTCCAAAAAAGGGGGGGAGCGACGCACGACATCGCAGTTATACAGGAGGGTTTTCTCTGCCTATATCCAGAATTAAAAATCAAAAATATCCTTCTTCCTCTCTTTTACTCTTTGGTATTGGTACCAATTCAATGCGATGATAGTGATAGCATTCATAATATTCAAACGCACAAACACACACACACACACAAATCTATGTATGATGGGAAAAGTTTAATTCAACAAATAAAGGTACCTACAAGGTATAGATGGAAAATATTGACTGCCAAAGAGTATAGGTACCTTTTCGTCCTTCACCTGTCAATATTCAATATTTTCCAATAAATGGATTCGAATTCAGCTCCAGATTCAGGATTCAGATTCGATGTGGCGCTGGCAGTGGGAGCAGCAGGAGTATAGTGGGTAACCAGAAATTGGTGATTCAATTCATATCAGTATTTGGTAAAGGACTCACATCATTCGAAAAAGGATCTTTCTCCATGATGATGTCGAATCACAGAGTTCTCATTGACGGCTAAAATGGTATATGGTCTGTATATGGAGGATGGGATGTACAATGTTTGCTGTATGTATGCAAATACAACATTATTGCATGTTTTATTTATTTTACCTTCTATATCTATGCGATGTCCTTTATGATGATGCTTGCCAGTGCCACCCAGTCCCCCGGAGTACTATAGTACATCTCTTTATTGAGAAAATCGAATTGTGGCCGTGTCCTGTTCGCAATATTAATTTTGTTATATTTACTATGAAGAAGATGATGATGATGACTGACTATATTCACTGTACCTGTGGCTATATGTATAATAATTCATATGAATGTGAACGTGAACGTGAACAAGAACGACACGATGACGTTGACGATAATGATGCTTGTTTGGATTGAAATTTGTTCGTCTTTTATGGACAGAAAACAGGATCAGAATTATTTTGATGCCTTTATTATATTTACAATTTAAGAAGAAACCAAAAGTTGTATATTGATGGAAATGGAAATGAGTAGTGAGTGTGGTGGTTTAAGGAATGAAAATCAGGGTAGTTTAAGGATTTACTTAAGATAAATGTTAGTTTTAAATTTATATAGATGATAAAACTTATTTCTAAGAGAGACTGTCATGTTTGTTTGCATTGCGTTGCTCAAATGAAGATGTTTGCTTTAAGTAGTTTATTGAAATTTTATACCCGCACGCATGGTTCTTGGAATAATAAAAGCTATGTGTAGTGTTTGCTTCAAGTTTGTTTAGTATTTTAAAACATCATCAAGTACCTTTATTATTTGAAAACGTCAAAATTATTTTTGAAAAGTTTTCATAACACAATAATTCATTGTTCACTTTAATACAATTTTGAAGAATTATTAGAAACTGTCAAATTAACTGATACTGTATGAGTATATAGTCCAGTCAAAAAGTAGTTTGAATTAGAAAGCCTTGTTGGGGTAATTTTTAGTGTCTTACTTTAAGTAAGCAAATACACGAGAAGCCATTAAAATAAGAAGAAGCCATTAAAATAAGAAGAAGAAGTGAGGTGCAAACTACCAGTTTTCAATATTTTACATCGCTTTTCACTGATAAATTGAATGTCATGAGTTTTATATAAAGAAGAAGCTCGGAAACTATGCCAAATACAACCATTTTTCTCAAAAAATGGTTCCTACGATTTTGATTGAAAAAATAATGGTTTTTTTCAAAACTGTTATTAACGGTACCTGCCATGGAATCTTTTTTTTTTAATGCTGATTTTCTCCTTCATGGCTCCATCAATTTCAATAATTTTTTTTTGATATAAGAGGTGTTATTTCGAAGAAAAATGGCATTTTTGGAGATAAATGATCGGATGTTTATTTCATTATAAAGAGGAAGGTATGCCGTTAATAATGGAACACAACATCAGCCAAATGGCTGCCAAGACCACGCTTACAGGACCATATCCTTTTCATGAAATTTTCCATAACCAAATCGCAAAGTGGCTGTCCTATGTCCTCGATAGCCTCACGAATTTCATCTTTGAGGTCTTGGGTTTTCCGAGGTTTTCCGAGCCCCAGATGCGACAGTTTTGCTTGTTGACGTAGCCTCCGAGGTGGAAATGGGCCTCATCAGTCAAGATGATTTTTCGATGAAATTCCGGTTCATTTTCATGCATTTCAAGGACCCAATCAGCAAAGACACGACGTTGTTGATGATCAGCCGGCTTGAGTTCTTGTGTTAACTGAACTTTATAAGCCTTAAGACCCAAGTCTTTATGCAAAATACGGTGTAATGACGTTTGTGGAATGCCTAATTCCAAAGAACGACGAGGAATGGACAAACCTGGGTTTTCTTCAACACTTTGGGCTACAACAGCAATATTCTCAGTTGTTCTTGAGCGACGTGCACGGGTTTTATTCTTCACATCACTAACTTGTCCCAACAGCTCGAATTTGTCCACCAATTTCTGTATTGCGGTCCGACAAGGTGCTTCACGACGACCCAAAAATGTTTTAGTTTTACGAACCGTCTCTGCCAAATTTTCACCATTTTTATAGTGAATTTTAATAATTTCAATGCGTTGTTGAAGCGTGTATCGTTCCATTTTTATTAATAACGTAGTTTCTACTTGTCAAATGTCAAAAAATGACAGCTTCAAAAGTGACAGCTACCGAAATAGCGGGCTATTCAAAATAACACCTCTTATTGGAAAACCCTTTAGTAGTAGGTAGTAATCAATTAACCATACCTAATTATACAATGTGCTTAAAACGAAACCGAAATTCTTGTTCAAAACTTCTATGTAAAAGTTTTTTTTATGTTAAATCTTAATTTCCTCAAAACGTAAAAAAAAGGACTAACGTTGTGTTTCCTATTTGCGAGAGAATTGCCCAGGTTTCATATCATAGTCATCAATATTGAAAATAAACTTGTTCATTTGCAAAGTGATGGTCAGTACAAAAAACAAAAAAAAAAAAGAAATGTTGGTCGATTTGACATAAAAAAAAAAACAAAACTAAAACTCGACATCGAACATGAGATTTCAATTTGTGGTCAAACTGATGGACATTTTTTAAGAATTCGTTTAGGTATAAACAAACATTTTCGCTATTAATTATGCAATATTTTGATTGTTGCACTGCTATGGGAAAATATTTTATTTTCATTTCAATCAGTTGTGGTATGGTAAAAGAAGTATTGATAGGATGAAGGTTCTGGAAAATTCTTACATACATATTCCGGTAGGCACACACAGAACTCTTTTTTTTTTTAATTTTATAGTCGAAAGTATTGGTTTCGTTACAAATTCAGATAACTACTGGTTCCAGTAGTTATCTGAATTTGGCTAAGTTGGTGTTGATGATGAATCGAAATCTTCTACTTCGAGTGTCGAATGTTACTTTGTCGTAGAGGTCGTAGTCATTTTTATTTTATGAGCATTTTATTTATTAAAATTTTTAATCAATACCATGCACTATGATCTCGGAGACAATACAATTTTTAATTTTTCTCTTCAAAAAACTGTCAAATTTGTCGGAATTAATTTTTCTGTTTAACATTGTATTGGTTCACGATAATTTTTACTATGTTGGCTTGCTATCTCCGGAATATGCCCGATCCTATGTTAAACAGTCATTGAAGATAACCTTTCGTCGAACCTTCCTTTATTTTCGAGGTCTTTGCCCCAAAACGGGAATATTTTTAAGAAAAATGTCAACGTTCTAGTAAGGCCGTTAAAGAAATTTCTTACTCCTCTTACAAGTTATAGGCTCGGTATAAATAGGTGGCTTTCACAACGTCGAACACTCAAAAACTGCTAATTGCTTCAATATGAAGATGATTTAAATCTTCAAGCAAATAGATTGCATAATGGAGGCAACCTCTGAAATTTTCCTAGAAGACCTGTAACAAGTTTGATGATATTTTGTAAGAAACAAATTTAGTGGTTCCTGAGTTTGCCAAATCTGGAAGCATTTATTCTTAAGGACAAGCGAGATTTTAAGATTTACTTATACAAAAAGAAAGGAGTTCCGTTTGATCAATGATAATTCCTGAGAATTCAGGAAAATGCAGTGTGCCAAATTTTCCAGTAGGCCTTCAAAGGTATTGTTTTTTTTGAAGATCAATATTTTGAAAATATTACCTTCACAGAGCTGATTTTAAATCCAAATGATAGGAAATTATTTTGAAAATTTTTTTTTTTAAGGTATGAAATAATTCCCTTTACCTTGAACCTTTTTTCATGTTTGACTATGCTGTGTTCGACGACTCGATGTGGAAAACTTGAAAAATATTTATTTTTGTGTGTTTTTGACGAATTTATTTTTTAAAAAATTGGCTTATTTTCAATCGAAAAAGTTGACGAAAAAATTTTTCTGTTTGGTTAATTTTTTTTTAATGATTTAGAAAGAAAACAACACAGTTATTGCAAGAAAAATTGCCAAAAATTGAAAAAAAAAACGAAAAAGGCATTCGATCGATTATTCTGTAAATGACAGTAATATCAGCCAGCAAAGAGTGGTCATAGAAACCAAATAAAACTTCTGCAAAAGATTTTTAATCTCTTAACTTGAATCTAACGAGCAAAGTTTTTGATATATTGAATTTTAAACATTCCAAAAACAGTGTTTTTGTGATGTTTCTGGTAAAGAGAGATTCCATTTAAAAAATAAAAACAAGACCAAATTTCTAGTAAAACTTTCGGCAATTTATTTACAGTTTAGGAACTCAATTTTTCGGGCTTAAGAAACATTGCAAATAAAAGTGTTCTAGTCTCTTAAAATCTCTAACTTTTTTCGCTACGAGGTCCACATTAGATAGAAATCATAAAAAAAACACGATTTTCGACACCCACCGCACTTTTTCACCCATCCTCCCCCTTTCCCTCAATCTGTTATGTACCACCGCCCTTATCTTGCAAATAATTTCTTCAAAGTTTGCCTTCTGAATACTGGATTCACAGTCACACTGGTCTATTAGGCCTGGTCTCATGGCCTGATGACTTTTCAAAACATCAATTATTCAGATTCAATGTTGAAATCATTTTTTCCCCTTCCAAAAAGATAACTCTAATTTCATGTTATACTCGTATTAATAGATCCAATTTTATTTTTAAAGTGTCCTTCATCACTTTCGGTAAACACTTCAAACAAATCAAAAAAAAAAAATATAAGAAAAAAGAATAAACAAAAGAAAAAGTAAAAAAAAAAAACAACAAAACCTAAAACTCTATTAAATTGCACCCCAGCGATGCGAGGTCAACATCCCGTGTCAACAAAGTTTCACCATCAGTGAGAAATTTAGCACTGTTTTTTTTTTTTTTTTTGCATTAGTTTGGAGTTTTAATTTTTTTTTTTTTGCATTTTTCAAGTTCACTTTGTGTCACGTTCTCTTGTAAAATTGAGAGAAATAAAAAATGGAAATTCCTAAAAAAAAAAACACCAGAAAGGAGTTGATTTACCAACCCCTAGGATCGCTTGATTTTCAGCAGGTTCAGTCATTGAAACTTGTCGAATGCTGTCACACCTTAAAATAGTTTAGGACTTATGTTGAGAGAAAAAAAAGGAGATACATATATAGAATGCCCATCATAGCCCTTTAACCTAACTCTACAAACAACTCACATTCTTACCACCCAACTCAGCATGCATCGCAATGCATATAAAAGTGTCGATTGAAAATGTTTAATTCATGCTGTAACTCAGCGACAAACAATATTTTTTTCCCTCATTTTTTTTTTGTTGTATTTTTTCTAAACCAGCCCTATGCACTGGATATAGAAGGCGACGACGACAAAGGCAAGGAACAACAGATGAACACACACGTAGAACACATATATCAGCAGAAACAGCAAAAATTGCGGCTGGAATGGGTGTGATGAAGGGGGTGCAGGGGGTGGTAGTAGAGACCTTATATATAGAAGGCAAAAGTAAAGTGAACAACGTTTGCTGATGCATTTTAAATGCACCCAGTCCGGTTATAAAGCTGCTGAAATAATAGCTTAGCCATCATCAGGCAGTATAAGGACCAAGGACGAGGACGAGGAGGTTATGTGTCGAAATACGTGGGGCGGTCGAGGCGGTTGGTGGTTGTGGTGTTGCGGCAACGGAAGGCGACAAAGACAACAAGTGAAGTGCTTTTCGCTGTAGCAGCATCAGTGAGCGCTCGCAGTAGGTGGTGATGGTGTTGTTATGCTAAAGCTGGCACATAAAGATACACACTCAATTATTGAGGTTACCATTTGTTTTTATTTTTTTTTTTTGCATTACTTCGGTTAAAACAAAAATACCCTTTCTGAGTGGAAGAAGTCGACTTTAACTAAACGACATTGAATATGTTCCACAATCTTTTTTCGGGCTAATTCAATATTTTTTTCTAAACTCTAGTAAAGGTCAAGTACGAGTGGAAATAAAATGTTCATAAAAAATTATTTGCGTGAAAATTTTTGCTCTACATTCCACAGCTTCTATTCCGAATAAAAATTGCTTGACTGGTAAATGTCAAATTCTTATATCTTACATTGAGAAATTTCCCCTTGAGGTTAGATTTTCTAATGATAAAATGGCCGACTGTAACATAATGTGGAACGCATTCAATGCTCAATTTAAGAAAATTGACCTGTAGAATGTAAAGCAAGAAATTTCACGCAAACAGTTTTTTATGAAAACTTCATTTCCACCCCAACTAAGTACCAGTGGCGTATCCAGGGGCTTGGGGGCTTGAGGTGCCTGAGACCCCAGCCCCCCCCCCCCCCTCAAAAGGCCAATGTTGAGTGCTAGGCTGAAGTAAGTTAGTACCTATTAGAATGTATTACATACTAACTTATCACTCGTCTAGTGAAAATAAACATGTTCCACAAAATATTTTACATGTCATGTATTCAATAAAGGTAAACGGACAACTAACGCGTTCCACACTATTTTATTGAACATAAAAACAGTTTCTAAGTATGTAAACCAAAATGGGTAAGATGCTAAGGTAGTAGGATGTGAAAAATTAGCATTTTTCATGCAGTAAACTTGAATCAGAAACAGAGACTGTGGAATGTAAAGGCAAATTGGTCAATAACTTGATGTGGAACGTATTCAATATTCATTTTTTAAGCAACAATAAGAAAATTACAAAAAAAAAATCCAAATATCAAGATATGGTCACCATTTTTCTGCATACTGCTATACATGATGCACGATGGCAAATAATATAAAATCTCTGCGCGCTCGTATGTGGCTTAAATGGCTTTCAGAATGGTGTAGTAACATACAGCATACAACAGCCAAAGCAACATCAGCTTCACTCACATACAAACATATAAGCAAATTGTAAATGCATTTACAATTACATCACTCAAGGGAGTCTTCTCGTGGAGTGAGGTGAGTTACCATGATGGCGTGGCTATTGTCATTACACAGCAGCATCACAACAGAGCCACCCTATAAATGGATTTTCCAATTTTGTTTTTGGTAGTCAAAAAAAAAACACTTTTTGTTTTTTGTGTTTCTCCAACAAAAACTAAAACGGTATAAAAATATACAGATGACCTTAGAATGAAGGTGTCGTGTGAAACGGTTCGTAATATTCTTTTTGGCATTTCAGTGATTTGGGAAATAAATTTACCTTCTTGTCCTATTTTCAATTTTGTATGTAAATTGAAAATAGGACAAGAAGAAGAAGAACAGGCACTTTTTATGTCAATAGTTTTTAAAAGTGATCTTCATAAATTCAAGATTAGAAAATTACACTCAGAAAAAAATCATTGTTATTCCAAGAACTTTCCATTGTTGTAAGATTGTGAATCAAAAATTGTTGATTCAACAAAAATTTCTTGGAGCAACTTAATTTTTAACAATCAAGTTCTTGATAGAACAATTTTTACATTGATGTTAATCATTTTCAAGAACGGAAAATTGTTAGCCCAACATTGAAATTGTTGTGTCAACTATTTTTGCTGTCAAAATATTCTTTCAGGAATGACATTGTTGGCACAATAACTAGTTCTAAGTAACAATTACTACCAAGAATACAAATAGTAGAGAAAGAAATAAAATGCACGACTGGGTCGCACGTACTTGCTCTAAGACTCAAAGTTGCTGTGGACGTTAAAGCTTTAAAAAAAATAAATAATTTTATAAGAAATCAAAAAAAAATTAAACTCATTACTTAAATGACATAAACAACTTCTTAAATTGTTTGAGCTCCAAACAATGCCATTTAATTTGCTTAAGAAAGATAAATTTTTAGAAAAAAAAAATTTGAAAATCGTTTGAGTCGTTTTAAAAAAAAATATTTTTTATATAAAAAAATCCTCAAACATTGTTTAAAAATAAAGTAGGTATGCCATTTTTAAGATTATATTTTTACACTCATCTAACACCAAAATTTCAAAAAAATACAGTGACCCGGTTTTGAAAAATTGATTTTTGAAAAAAAAAAATTTTAAAAGATTTTTTTAAAATCTAAAAATTACGTTTTGATTTTAAAATAAAAATTTTTATATCAAATAATTTTTTAAATTAATAACGAGCTTTTGTATAAAAATAAATCATCAAAATTAGTTGCGTCGTTTAAGAGAAAGTCAAAATAAAAAAAAAAAAAAAACGGTTCTATGGGAGGTACCGTTAAAAGAATTTTTACAAACATTAGATTCACTTCAAAAGTATAAACCTACTAATGAAAGCAGACACAAAAATTTTAATCAAAATCGTTAGAGCCGTTTTCGAAAAAAGTTTACTTTTCCGCAATGGTTATATGACTGGTACCGTTTGTTTTGGTCCTAAGAAAAAAAATTTCAATTTCCCCTCTAGGGAATCACCAAAGACCCTTAACCACCAAGTTTCAAGAAAATCAGTGAGATAACGGGTTGGTCGAAAATATCGCTGCCGTTCAGGCGTCCGTAGCAAACGGTCCAAATCAGTCAACATTTTCGATTAAAACTAACATTATTTGTCATTAATAATAAAATCAATTTTTTGTATCTATTTACTTATACGTTTGTGATATATGCATTAAAAAAACGAAAACAAATAAAAAAAAACAAACCCATAGAGTGTTTACTCTTTTTTGAAAAAAAAAAAATGATTTAATGACTCAAAAACATGGAGAAAAAATCAAGTAACATCTTTTGCAGCTCTGAAAATCCTTCTTTTAAAAAAATCTTACAAAATCTTAAAATCACAATGTTTTGCTTTATAAAATCTTTTTTTCTATTTTCATAAAAGATGCAATACAAGCATGCCGACAAAAGAAGGGAAATAGAATAAAAGAAAATTCACAAACAACACTAGAAGGTGTTGTGGACATAAAAAAAAACTTTTGTCAGATTTTAAGGATCTCGAACACACACACACACACACATCCATACAAAAATAAATATACAAGAGTATTGTGTAACAAACAACTTGAGAATGTTTTATGGACAAACAATAGGGTTCTTGAGTGTGAAGAGGAGCAACAGCGTTGTTATGCATTTTGGCAACGAAAACAACTATAGGACTAGAAGTATAATAGGTAGAACATAGTTGACTAGGATGACGATTACAACAAAACGCACGTCACACCGTTATGACAAGGAACACAGTCATTATAGGTTTTGCTTGCGCTGGTGCTGCTGCTGCTGCTGCTGCTGGTAGAGAGGTGCTAGACATAACACACACGACCGAATAAGTGTTTTGTGTGGAATTCATGTTTCGATGGTGATGGGTGACACAACGTTTTTGGGGCGAGATGGCAAGGAGGGGGGAGGGCAAACACAAAAACACAAACACTCGTGTGCGTTATGTGTTTATATTTGTTGCATAAGGACTACCTATGATGTAAAGGACGAGAAAGGATGGTTTTGCCCCTGCTTGACTCCATCAAAACACCACCACCCCACCAACCGTCCATACATCGTTGTCGTCGGCGTTGGTGTCGTCGTCGCCTAGCCAGCAAAACACGGTATGGTATGATGTGTTGTGACTTGTGTGCCTGTGTGTATGTATGTTTGTTTCGCACCTTTATGCTGTCAAAAGCGTGTACATCATGCATGCCATTCGCTGTGACATTCTTTTGTGTGGTATTTTGATTCGAATTTAATGGGACCCCAGGTCAAAATGAACGCCAGTGTCATGATGGTTTTGATATTTTCGCTTATGGATAGAAAATTATTAATGAATGTTTCCTTTGGCAAGAACGTCTGTCCGTCCGTTCGTTCGTTCGTTCGTTCGTCCTTTGTTGAAAGGTTCAATTTGTAAAAGGAAATAGGTACCTACCTACCTACCAAAGTCTATGCACTATTGTATGCACACCAGAAACCACAGAGAGAGTGAAATATTTTGGAGCATTACATTCTTGATTGCAACGAAAGATGACAACGATATAAGACTGAACAAAGGACTTTGACAAAAAAAAAAACCATATTAACCACCAACATACCTTTCTCACGAATGTGACGGCGTCTATAGTAAAAGTTTTCAACATTAGACGCAGTACTAATAAAGGCAGTCAAGTTATAAAAAAAAATTTTCTTACTTACTTACTTTAGATGGCGCTTACAATCCAGGATGGATTACGACTTCAACTTGAATGCCTAGGCAGCCAATTCTGTCCTTAGCTAGCCTCCTCCAGTTACACACGCCAAGTTGGTTAAGGTCGTTCTCCACTTGTGTGCGCCACCTGTTACGCAGTTTCCCCCTGCTGCCCACACCATCAGGGTTGGATTCGAAAACTCCTCGGGCTGGTGCGTTGATTTTTTACGCTCCACGTGTCCCAGCCATCTAAGCCGCTGTATTTTCAGCTTCTTGACCAGGTCAACGTCACTGTACAGCCTGTAAAGCTCGTCGTTGAATCTTCTTCTCCATACTCCTTGGACCAAAAATCACTCGAAGAATCTTTCTCTCAAAGCAACCAAGCTAAATTTCATCCGAATCATTTAAAGCCCATGATTCTGCCCCATACAGCAGGACTGGGATGATTAAGGTCTTGTATAGCGTTTCCTTGGTTCACTGACTAGTTTATAGTGGATCCCAGGTAGATAAAGTCCTTGATACTGCTTCGAAGTTTGTCGTTATTAACATGCAATCCCATTTTTGCCGCCTCCGAATTAATACTGGCAAATGCTCCAACCACAGTTCGCTTTGTTCTGCCTATTATGTCTATGTCACCTGCATTTGCAAGTAGTTGAACGGACTTTTGATAAATTGTACCAGTACTGTTGAATTGTGATCAACGTACTACTGCTTCAAGAACGATGTTAAATAGGTTGCATGATAACGCGTCGCTTTGTCTTAGTCCTTTCTCAACATCAAACGGTTCAGTGGTGTTCCTACCGACTTTGGTGGAGTAACGAAATTTCTTCATCGTCATCCTGCACAAGCGGGATGAGGGACGAGTTTAGCGGGGATGCCGAGATATGACATGGCTCTGTATAACTCGTCTCTATTCACGCTATCATACGCGACTTTAAAATCGATGAAGAGGTGGTGTGCATCGATCTGGAATTCCCGGTTTTTTTCCAAAATCTGTCGGAGTGTGAACATTTGATCGACTGTTGACTTGCCTGGCCTAAAACCACACTGATAGGGGCCAATCAGAGGTTTTAGGCGATCACACAGTATCGACGACAGGATTTTTTATGCCACGTTTAGGGGGCTAATTCCTCTGTAGATGGTACATGTCAGAGCGTCTCCTTTTTTGTGGATGGGACACACTATGCCAAGGTTCCATTCATCGGCAAGCTTTCAACCAGATTTTACAGATGAATTAGTGCATACATCTCCTGGCTGCTTTGAACGATTCGACTGGTAAGCCATCCCCACCAGAAGCCTTATACGACTTAAGTTTATCAATCTTCATCGAGGTTCAGTTTGATGGAATTGTTGACCATAGTCGTCCAAATTAAATGGAATAAAAGCGGAATGTTGGCTATCTTCGGCGTTCAGGAGTCTAGAAAAATGTTCCTTCCAGATCTTCAGCACTGACTGTGTGTCTACTACAATATTACCCCTCTCATTTCGGAAGGCTTCTGTTCTGGCCTTGTAGTTTTGGGTAGATCTTCATACCCTCCCTCTGCCGGTACAATCCTCAATTGACTCGACCGCCCGCTTCTCGTACTCTTTCTTTTTCTTCTTGAGAAGTCGGCTTTCCTCCCCTTCTTTTTTGCCCATAGAGCTTTCGGGCTGCTCTTTCAGCGGCTCTGGTTCTTCTTTGCAGCATTTCCTGATAAGCTTCGTTCTAAGCTGCATGCGCCAGCCGGCATTCTTCGTCGAACCAGGAGTTTCGTTATGGTCGCCTAATGAAACCCAGCACATCAGTGGTACGTTCAGACATCTAGGATACTGAAAGCATATCTGGCGTCAATCGCAATGTGATCAATTTTGTTGACAGTTTTTTGTATATTGAGGTGTGGGAATTGGATGCTCACAATCGTGAAATTTCGCCCTTCCGCAAAGTCAATCATCCCGAGTCCGTTATTGGACGTTTCGGCATCTAGACTGTGCTCTTCAATTATCAACCTATATACCTCCTCCTTACTAACGTAAATAACGTACGTGCGCTCGAAGAGGTCGTAAAATTCGTCAATAATTCGGTCATCCTTCTGCTCGAGGGAAGCGTGAACGCACAGATCAGCGTCACGTTCTGAAATTTTGCCTTGATGCGGAATGTGAATAGGCACTCGCTTACCGCGTTAAAGCCCAAGACTTCTTGCCTAGGTCTTCTCTTTATTACAAAACCGCACAGCAGCTGACCCTGCTCCTTAAAGCTCTTCCCATGGTAGGCGTCAACAAAAAAATGTTCTGATCTATTTGAAATTTGGAAATATTTTTAAAACAAAGAAATATTTTACAATAACATAAAATTTGTTAAATTTATTATTTCGGTTCTAGTAGAACCTCACTATCCTATCATCACTCGTAATCTGAGCTACCCCATAGTTATTCATTACCAAAGTAGATATGTAGGTACCTAATGTTCCAAGGAGTTTCTCACAAAAGTTTTGTGCCCAACAACAAAAAGAAGATAAAGTAAATTTGAAGTAAAATTGCACACGAAGACAATGACGACAACGATAGATAGATGATGGGTAAGCTAGGACATTTTAAATTAAGAAGAAAACTGCAGCCAAGACTATAATATAGCTTTCAGTCATATATAATACTCGCGTATATCCTTCTAGACGCCACGTTTGAATGTATATATGTATTAGTTTGTGCGGACAACTTTGTCCGTCCTAGCAAACTCACATTACTCTTTTGTCAAACAGAAGACACCATGAAGAGGTTGAGAATATGGAGTTGATGAAAAATCGAGATTACCCAATGGGAAATATGTCAGTAATATTAATGTTTTGTCCTTTTGCCATCATGCAGCTCGACTTAGCTTCGACTTCGAACTACACCCACATTGAAATTGCCTGGCCTGGTTTGGTGCAAAAATGCAACACAGACTTTTGTATGTGATTGTGTGATGTCCTTCTTTCTTCTAATTGTATAAATGTCTCTCAGTCTGATTAGAAACTTTTTCTTCTTGAATTTCTCTTGAATTTTCTTAATTTTCTTTTGCAAGAGAGAGAGAGAGAGAGAGAGACTTTGTGTAATCGTCATTATTCATGCACCTTCATATAGTTTTATCCTGCCTTAAAGCTTATTCAAGGACGAATTATTATTATTATATCTGTAGGTGGAGGGAATACCTATGTGTGTTGGTGTGTTGGAAAAGAACATCCTTGGATTGGTATGATGTGTGTATATGGAAGAGAGGTATACCTACGACCATGGAAGAGAAAAGTTTAAAATGAAATATGCACGACATACCGGTGTTGTTTGTCAATCAATTATTATCGTTGGTGGTTAAGCTCATAGCACAGGGTGTTTTTTTTTTTTTTTTTGTAGCAATACACACCTTTATAAGAGGGAATATATAGAGGACAGGTCCTGGGAGTATAAAGAACGAGGAGTGCCATCACCGCGACCGCACCGAAACCACTATACGACCAAGTGGTGAGCTACTGTAGTACTGACTGGCAGCGCTCTATAGCTGCTGCAACTGTTTCTGTTTGAAGAAGGATTTGAGGTTCATTCGAAAGGACTCAGTATTATGATTAATGACTCTCATTTGTGCATACACCATCACAACTGAGTGATTAAGGTATATATGGTCGGTTTGTCTCTCTGTGTGGCTCTCCAATTCTCCATATACAGGAAGGTACTAGGAGGACTCTAAAGTGGATCAATATTTTAATTAAGTTTATTTTTGTTTCTCATTTTCTGTTTCTTTTTATTGTTTTTTTTTTTTTTTTTTTTTTTAATTTATGTTTTCTTTCCTTCAGTGTGTGTGTGTGTGAACATCAACATAATGTATGGGAAACAGAAATATTATTAATATTGATGAAGGGTTATGCAAATAAGTTAACCCAAAACAAAAATTGGTGGGGATTTCGTTTCGTTTCGATGCTCGATATGATTTATTCAATCGGATGATTCATAATTGGATATCCGGAATTAATCTTTCTTCAATATTTGGCAATAATTTAGGAGAATTATTGTTTCGTGGTATTCATGGGGATTGGTTTACAACGAACCAGCAATTTAGAAAGATTTGTAGCTTAACGAACACCTAAACATTTTGAAAAAGTAGGAGATAGCTTTTTGTACAGAGCATTACTTTTAAGTTGTCTATGAAGTTTGAGTGATTTGAATTATTAGCCATTGAAAAGACTTTTTATTCTTCTAAACAAAATGAAAACAAATTGTAGGTGGTCCCTCTACCATAAAAAATTTTCAGAGATATTCCAGGAAGCGATTAATTTTTTCACTCATAAAAGTGATTCTCGTTTCGTAAATTTCTTTCACGAAAAAATTTGGAAGTGAATGTCAAGTTGAAAAAATGAAGACAAATTCTTCTTCCCGGACTAAAAAATTAATAGTAAGAAAAATTAGGTAAACACATGAACCAAATTTGATACTTCATAGCGAAAGTGAAAATTATTTCAAAAATAATTCATTTATTCGCAGAACCAGAATGAGTCCCCAGGTCAAAAATCCCTTAAAACAGCTTATTCTAACACGATCGATGACCCATCAGTACACAACAGACAGCTCTGTAAGAAACTTCTTAGAGGAGGAAAATCTTTTTGGGATGGAAAATGGAATCTCTTGACCTGAATCGTGTAGCAAATTAATAGGAGCCTGTAATTTGAGTAATTAGTAAGCCAAGACTTTCAAATTCTTAAGCTGATGGAACAAATAATTACAGAATAGGACCAAATTAATAAGTCTCTTTGATTGGTTCTAAAGTTAATTGGTTAAGTACCATTATTGCCAATAAAGGGTTCTAAAAAAAACATTCAAATGTTTAAATATAATATTTTTGTTCAAAGAAATGAAAAAATCTGTTAATTTTTAAAGTTTTTCATGTGTTTGCATATTTTTTGCTCCCGCTCAAACTTATACCTTTTGGAACAATTTTAATATTATTAATTTTTCTGGAGTATGGTTTGGTAAAAATTGACTTGGTTTACAAAAATTCGATCAATTTCACAGATGTGTGCAAAATTTTAAGGTATTAACACAAAAAAATAGCTTAGTTCTTGCTTAAGCATTTTTGCATTTTTTTTTTGTCGCTACCGAAATGTTCGTACACCCGAAATGCTGAAACTACCAATCCCTAGTGTTCATTACTTGGCTCTTGAAATCGAAGGTTGGTGTCAAGACAGCCGGACTCACCACTTGCCACTGTTTTCCCTCCCATTTCAATACTCAGAATTTCAAAACTAATGTGCATCGGTATCTCCTTTTAAATCCTTCCCTATTTTCCTAACGCTCGCCCTGTGTACACCATATTAAGGGTAGTCTTACCCCTTTTGTGCGCACGGACATGACGGATTCTATGGGTTGGCCCCTTTATTCTTGCACTATATACTTCTGTGCTGCTGAATATGGTGTTCAATACTGTCAATGTTTTGAAGAGCTTGCGTTCCGGTTTTAGAACCAGTCAGTAGTTGGTCGGCTAGGGTGGCTGATATCCTATATGGTAGTTTTTGATACTTACACTCACACCATTTCGGTGCATCTGTATCTTTTTCTGTAGCTGCAGTTAATATTGAGATTTTCCCAGTGAATTCCCAAGAATATAGGCATAAGGACCAACAAATTCCATCTGAAATTCGCATTCTCGAGAAGGCTTTTAACATATTCGACCTTAAATTGCATAAGTAAATTATTCCCATTAACGCACTTGAAGTATTAAAAAGAAAAAAAAAAAAAAAATATTAAAACGAAAAAAAAAACAACTGTTTATCTCATACAAATACCACTCAAGCAACATCTCATTTGCAATGTTAAGCACGCGGCGGAGTTCACTGAATCCACTCTACACATACTCCGATGTCTCTGACCGTATAATATTGCCCCTCCCCAATACCCCATCATGCATACATACCCCATCGATATGATGATGATGATGATGGCGGCAGGCGTTGTTGCTCTTGCTTTGCGCTGTGTGTTGTTTGCTTCATGATTTATTTGAATTGCGTGCATGAAATAATTTTCACTTATTTAATTCATTTAATTGGAAAGCTTACAACTCGAAAATCGCCTGTCATCCATCCGGAAAAATGTGTGTGCACTTGTATACGCATTTTTTTTATCTTCCCTTCGGGGGTCAGTGAATAAATTTATCTATGAGTGCTGTACGGAGTATCTATGTTTGTGTGTATTGTTTTAATATCTCTTTTTTTTTTGCTTCCATCACACATACTCGCGAACATATCTATATTTTATGTTTTTTTTTTTTTTTTATTTAATTCTTGGAAACTTTGCCACTTATCATTAAAGCTGGGGCTCTGGCGTTCACTCTGGATAATGAAAAAAAAAATAATTCCTTAATTTATGCATTTTTGAAGAATCTGTTGCCTTGTGCACAAATTCCCAACATGGGGTCGATTGGTGCTCAAATCCTCAACTCGACTCAACTCTCGCGACCATCAGGGTGAAAATTTAATATTAATAAAATAATTTAACATTGTCCTTAAAAAAAAAAAAAAAAAAATATGAATGGCAATTACCATATACGACGACGACTGGCACCAATAACAACAACAAAAAATCTCAAAACATCCATAATAATGCTTCTGGATAAATGCCAACAAACGATGGACAATTAAATCATGCAAATAAAAAATATTTAAAACCAACAACATATAAACGGAATATTTGTAGGTTTTTGAATGCAATCTCACACCAATAAAAAAATCAAAAAAAAACAAAAATGCAACAAAAAAAAAAAGGACAAGCGAAGTAAATCGATGTTGTGCTTTAGTATATGTTTAATTGATTACATGCAAACGTATTTATTTCGTTGTTTGCGGATGCAATTAAGAGAATTGTATCACAAGGATATTAAGCTTACTTTGACTTTATCATACTAGCTGGAGGGAGGATAAAGGGTTAAAGTGATATAAATTATGTTTTTTTTTTTCAATGCAAAAAGTTCAAAGGATTTGCAAAAATACACATCAATTTATTGAACGGTGTATAATAAAGCAAATATTCGATAAAATTAATAGGTTGTTACTTTTTTTCGGGGAAATAGATTTGCGAAAAAAAGCTGGGGGTGCGTTACCCACACTGATTGCATGCCAATGATTTATCTCCTTGGAAACTATATATATTCGACATTACTTTGGTTGCAATCAATCCACCAAACAATATTTTTGAAATCAAAGTTGGGTTTGTAACACCATTTAACGACTAAAGAACTGCTGGATAAATTTAAATGATCTCTGATCTGTTGGATTCTTGTTCCTCTTCTTTGGAAAATCATGGTTTCGAGAAGTTTTCTCATTCATTTAAAAATATGAAGAAAATCACAAAATTTAATTCCCTATTCGTCTAAGAGCTAGAAACGAAAAATCAGCGATGAGAAAAAATCGGCAGAAGTGTTAATTGAGCAATCCTAAAACTCAATTTACACTTTTGGAAGTGTTTCCTCATCAACAAGCTTATTAAGACTATTATCCCTCTAAACAACCCTAAAACAACTTCGAGCTCACATCGCAGCTACTCAAGCAGCAGAGAGAAGCGAGTTAGAGTCTACGTATAGTATGAAGATGAGAGAATTTTACCGTAGCGTGAGACGTGACAAGCGACAAGCGTCACGCATTAGTTGAAGAAGCAGAAGAGGTCGCAAATCGGTGTGACAGCAGAACTGTTTATAGAATCACTAAGGAGCTTACTGGTGTACAAAGCTCAAAACAACACCTGGTGAAAGATGTAGATGGTTCCCTGCTCTATTCGGATGCGGATCAGCTCAGAAGGTGGAAGGAACACTTCGCTTCGGTATAAAAACATGTGTTCGCCAGCGATGCGCATCTAATACCTGATGACCCGGCCGAAGCAACAAATGCCCGAATTCGCACCACACCTCCCAGCAGGAACGATGATCTTGTTTCTACTGGGAGGTAAAGTTCAGAACAACAAGCTTCAGAAGAGCTCTTACAAGCAGCACCAACGACATCAAGTGAGCTACTGCTTCCACTCATAGAGAGAGCCTGGATCTCTGAGTGCTTCAGAGGTGTGGAAAAAGGGAATGATCGTCAATCTGCAGAAGAAAGGAGTTTTGATGCAGTGTGAAAACTGGAGATTAATTTGCGTTCTGCCTGCGGTTGCCAAGATATCAGCAAAAATTGTATTAGAGCGAATAAAGGAACATCTAGAAGACACACTCGACGCCCAACAAGAAGGTATTTGCACTGGTTCATCCTGTGTTGGCCACATTAACACCTTGCGGATCATTATTGAATAGTGCGTCCGAATATCGACCACCACTCCATTTGCTGCTGATTGATTTTGAAAAAGCGTTTGATAGTGCTAACAGAGAATTTATTTTGATTGCCTTATAAGATAAGTTAATTGCTATTATTAAAGCAACCTACAATGGATGCAAATGTCAAGTTTTACATAGAAGAAGGTTTATCGGATAAATTCCAATGTGGAGTCAGACAGGGTTGCATACTGTCGCCAATACTTTTCCTGTAAGTTTTAAGTGGTTTGCTGCGTGCAGAGCTGCTAAACGGAAGTGGTGGAATTCAATGGAGTCTGACATCTCAACTAAAACATCTGGACTACACGGATGACGTATATGCTTATTCTCTTAAGGATCATAGATCTCCATATTAAATGACAACAAGGGTGGAGGGAGAAGCAGAAATTGTGGGACTGAAAATTAACACGGCAAACACAAAAATCATCAGCCTCGGTAGTAACTCGTCCGTTCAAGTCAATATTTCTGGACAACCGGTAGAGAAAGTAGAAGACTTTCAATATCTTGGGAGTTTTGTTTCTACCAAAGTCGGAAGCGAACAAGACGTCGACAGTCGTATTAAAAAGGCAAAGGCTGCTTCCGGAATGCTGTAGAAAATATTGAGAAATAATTCTATAAGCTTAAAGACCAAGCCGATACAATGTTGAATCCATGCTTCTGTATGGGTGCAGCACTTGGAAAATCTTAACAACAGTCACAAGTAAGCTGCTAAGGAATTTTTGGCCCAACCGTATTTCTAGAACTTCATATTAGGAGAACTGCATACATGGGGCACAAAAAATTGTTTTTGACTTCAGTTTTGCCTCTGGTCCTTGAATTATTATTTACTACGTTAATTCCCTCTTTTTGATCAAATTTTAATAAACTTTATTGACACTTCTTTGTCTTCCCTAGATGCTGCTCCTATCCTCCACCACTTACTGCTGCAGAAGGACCAACATCTCCTTTGAAAAAAAAAAAAAAAAAAATAAGACAAAAGTTCACAACAGAATTTTTTGGTAATTAACCGGAAAAACAAGTTTATCATTGCCACAGATGTAAATTATCGAGACAACACACTACAATACCTTTTGCGGAGTCGAAATAAACTCGATGGCCCCTTCCGCCCATCCAGTTCTTCATAATGCACAGCCACAACGTCAAAATGGCCAACGGGCCATTCCAAACCATAACAAACCGTTAATGGTGCACCGAATGTATAGAGGTATACACTACACTGTATATATATTCAACGCCATTGACTGTGTGTGCTACGAAAACAATAACAAAAACAACAACAAAAACAACTAAGAACAACACCGTCGTCGTCGTCATCAACATTGGCCAGAGAAGCCAGTTACTTTGCACAACTTGCAAAAGATATTTTTATCTCTGTTTGTTGTTGGTTGTATATCCTTTTTTTTTTGTTTTGTTTCTTCTGTAACAGTGCGGGGGATCGTAGTTGTAGTAGGAAGGTACATATAGCTAGTTACGCGATGGTAACATGAAAATAAAGGTACCAGTGTTCGTCCTTCTTCTTGTAGTTGAGTTTGTTGTTTTATGAATCCATACAACCGTAGAGAATGTAATCAAATATCTACGCGATGCGATGCAACGTCTCTTAGGACACTCAAAGCCAGAGAACAGGCCAAGGACATCATCATAGGTAAACCCCCCCCCCACAGCTCCCCTATAGCTATATAAATAGCAGATATGGATACAGGTGGATAGTAGTTGTTCCAGGTTATGGATGCGAAATGGGATGCAACTCTACTCTATGCGACTATAGCCCTACCCCCCCCCCCCCCGCCCCACTTCTACTACACAACATTGAATAAATTTCCATAAAATAAAATTTATGTTCGAGTTGTATTCTTTTTAAATAATATTTCTATACAAGTTCTCTGGGATACACAAACACAGGACATCAGAACCAAAGCCAGAGTCCAGGGAGAGAAAATCACCTCCCTTTTTTTTTTTTTAGATGAGCGATGCAGGAAAAAGAACATCAAATCTGCCATCATGCAGATAAAGGATATCCTCTCATATTTGTGTGTACAACAAGGATGTTCTATAGAATCTATGTACCTGCATATACCGTTGTAAGGGTAATGCGCTGCTCATTCGAGGTGCGCCCTCTAAAGTTATTTGGTAGGGTATATTTTATACCATGATCCCTCCAAGGGTCGGTGTTTTCTTTTTATTATTATTTTTTTTTTTGGTAAGAATGAATCACACTGAAGGACTTACCTTTGCAACTTAAACTGCCATGAAAATATCATAGTTAACAGTGAAAACTTAAGGTGCAGCACGTGAGCTTGTTACAAGTGGTGGCGGATAAAATGTCCAAAAGGACGACACATTCCACCGCACCGCACGAAACTCGCGAAGACGATGTCATTTATGTTTTTTTTTCGGACAAATAGCATGTCAAATAGATTTTGGAACTTCAGGGAATGACACTGAAAAAAATGTTTTTTGTTTTTTTTTTTATAATTCGGGAGCAAAAAAGGGGTTAGACTACCCTTAAAATTACATACACAGTTCGAGCGTTACGAAAATAGGGAAGGATTTAAAAATAGAAACCGGAGCACATTAGTTTTGAAATTCTGAATATTGAAATGGGAGAGAAAAACAGAGGCAGGCATTCCACATTCGCGTAGTACAGCTTATGAAAGAATCTCTGTATTTGACGAAATTCAGCTCAAGGGTGTACTGATGAGCATTGCTCGTAGTGTACCACCGAGTATTACGGTGGAGGGGAGGAATGAAACTAGCTATTTCTTCAGAACACTGACTGTGAAAATAGCAATATATTGTCGTTGCTCGAGAGGCGTAATTGTGTCTGTTATTGAACCGTCACCTATCATTTTTAGAGCTCTATTTTGTATTCTGTCCAAGAAGCTCAAGTGGGTTATAGGAGCACCTGCCCAGATGTGAGAATTGTACTCGAGCTTTGGACAAATGAACGCTTTATTATATAGTAGCTAAATCAGAAGGGGAGAAAAATTTCTTGCATCTCCGGAGGAAACCTAAGCATTTTGAAGTATTTTTGGCAACATCGAATATGTGTTCTTTCCACAATAGGTAGTTTGTAACGCACATGTCGAGAATGGAAAGCTGTTCGGTTTCCAATAGATGCGGGTGCCTCTCATGAATATATAGTATGCAGCATTGTGTTTTAGAAGCATTAAATTCTATGCGGTTTCTTACTCCCCATGCGACAGTACTGTCGAGGTCAGAATATAATGAGTCTACCATATTGCGCCGTTGAAGTTCGACATTCGAAGAACATGGATGTGATTCAATAAACAAATATGAAAAGCTGAGAGTAGGTACTATCATCAGAGAAACAATTTAGTGGATTAGATGTTTCAGACAGGAGATCATTTATAAAAACGAGGAAGAGAGTCGGAGACAAGGCGGAGCCCTGGGGCACACCAGCATTTATTTTTAAGATTTCAAACTTGAATCCATCCAATACGACTTGTATTGAACAATCCGCAAGATAATGACTAATCCAGCAAAGAAGGGATTCATCTAGGTGCACCAATTGCACACATTTTCGATATTAGAGCTTGATGCCAAACTCTATCAAACGCTTTTGAAATATCAAGTGCAACAACCTTACTTTCTCCAAAACGGTGTAAGGATTTACTCCACTGTTCGGTGAGATAAACGATCAGATCACCAGTGGACCTATTGCTACGAAAACCGTATTACCGGTCATTAAGAAGTTTTCGTTCTTCGAGACGATGGGAGGGATACAATCCGGACCAGCAGATTTGTGAATGACAAGATGTGAGAAGTGGGTTGCCAGATGTCATCATACACAAAAAACAAACGAAAAAGATTAAAAATAAACCTGATAAGATACAAGGCCGAAAATAAGTACCATAATAGGTTTTGTTAGTATGCAAGCAATTCAGCAGAAGCGTGGCCCACCCAATAAATTTAAATAAATGATTTTTTCACATTTTTTTTGACAGTAATTGTAGCTTTTCAAACCATAATGTGTTGCTCAAACTTCAATTTTGTTGCTTGAACACTTTTTGAAATATTCAGGTTTTTGCACAAAAAGACTAGAGTTTTGAAATGCAGAATTTTGAAAGTCAGAATTTAAAAAAAAAAACAGAATTTTGAAAGCAGAATCTTAAATTACAGAATTTTGGCAAAAGAATTTTGATCCAGGCAGAGTTTTGACCCCAACCCGGGTTCTCTCCCAACACATAACAGTATTTTAGTCCTATTCAAATTTTCTATTAAGGTTTTCCGATTTTGCCAATTTTGCTCAACTGAATTAAGCAAAGAAGGTTTTCGTTAGTTTTCGATCTTTTTTTGAAATTTAAAATCATTGGAGCCTTTAAAATGTGCCTCTAGCCTCTTGAACGTTCACTTTATTTATTATGACTTCGATAGAAATCATAATCTTTTTATGTGATATTGATGTTTTTCAATATTTTTGAATATTTAAAATTTCCAGGTTTTAAAAGTTCTTTCGCAGTCTTTGTGAGTTCTGTAAGTCACTCAGTAATCATCAGGACTTTTGAAGCACTTTACTTTTTTTATTTCCAAGTTTTTGTTGAGTCTTTAAATTTCTTAAAATTTTCGTAAGAGTATTATTCTGTCAGTGTATTATTTCTTGTTCTGCATCTAACGGCAATAGAAGAGTTTCTTTGGCAAAGCAGCTTAGTTCTTTCGAGTGTTTTTTTTTTTTTTTAAACAATTTACCTTTCTAGAGAATGAGTGAAGTTTGTTTGCTTTTAAGTGCCTCGTTCATTTATTCACATTTTCTCTCGTTTCGGTCATTCGTTATTTGTCTTGTCTATCTAGGATGCTTGAATTTGGCAGGAGCTCTCTCTCTCTCTACCTTATATACGAGGATGTTTCTAAGTCCGCGACTTGATGCTGTGCATTCAATTTGGCACATGTCGTCCTTTTTCTGATGTAAGGAGTAGAGTCTTATACTCTTTCTCTATCTTTTTGTTCATTTTTCAGCTTTTACCTTAACTATTTTTCTTATATCTATACTAGATATATCGTAGCATCATTTTGTTTGTCCATTCCTTTTTTTTTTGCAATCCTAAGGGACACAAACAAAACACAAACACATATAGATGCAAGTTTGATGGCGCTTTAACAAAAAGGACACATTTCTTTCACGATGATGTTCATGTGATGCTGAACTGGAGTAAAGGTATGCTATTTTGCACAAAAGACAGCTTCGTGCTTGGCTCGACGGTGGTGGCGGCGCGGTGACGGGCTCTGCGGTGATGGTCTTCTTCTTCAATGGCCGCTATTTTGTGTCACCCCCACCCCCACCCCTGCCATCGCCGCCGCCGTTCTAGATTCTGCTGATGCTATCCCATAGAGTGCGGCGGGCGGTCTATGTTGCAATATTTTTCTTGAAATTACAACATTTATGAAGACAAATTGGCTTATTGTCCTTTAATGGTTTGGGAGAAAAATAGTATCTATAGGTACCCTATCCAGAGAGGACCTTCATGTATAGCCAGATGCTCAGCAAAACATTGTTGTTGTTGTTTTTTTTTTTTGTTATTTGTGCTGTGGTAAGATTGAGACTACACTTTTTCTTTGTGTCCTTCTTTTTTTTTGTGTTACGACTAGTTGTTGTTGTATTTTCTATCTATCTACTCTCTCTTGTCTCCAGGTTGCCATTGTATTTAATGTCTTCTTGAGCTTCCGCTTTTAACTGTCGCATAAGACAAAGTATATTGGGAAAATGGAAAGTTTTCCATTTTCTAGAGTAAGGTA
Organism: Meliscaeva auricollis; assembly: GCA_948107695.1. Taxonomy (NCBI): domain Eukaryota; kingdom Metazoa; phylum Arthropoda; class Insecta; order Diptera; family Syrphidae; genus Meliscaeva; species Meliscaeva auricollis. The sequence goes on from OX403619.1 coordinate 8,838,268, forward strand.
GGTCTTCTTCGCGAATTATTATATGCAGGTGATGTAAAAGAATTGGCTTAGGAAAATTTTCCATTCCAGGCCAAACTCTATAACAGCGGGTGGTGCACGGTTGGTCGATACCAAAATTTATAGAAAGCAATTAAGACAGAGCTTAGATGGAATGAAAGGGGAAAATCTTTTTTTCATTGATATTTATTTTACCTCACGATGAGGTTAACTAATTGATTTTTTTTTTTTTTTTTTTAACATAGGGCTACTAAAAAGTTGTAAGACAGAAGGTTGGTGCCGTTAAATGAGAAATATTAGACAATGTATACATTTTTGTATGGAAGTATTAAAAGGTTAGGGATAGCTGAAAATATAAAAATAAAAATTGGAATCATAAGAAAACTTGTCTTATATTCGATTTATTTGGAATTGGAATTGCCATTAACAGTTTCTTTGAGTGTCAAATTGATTAATTTTGACTTAATGAAGTTCTTCATTGAAATGTTAGTCTAAAATGCTCAATTTGAGACTAAAATTAACTTTCTATGGCAATGACCGAAATCTCCCTAGATATAAAAATGATCCGAAATAGTAGAAATGTTGAAAATAAGTATCCACAAAAGTACACGAAATAACAGTTATTTGTTGTGTTGCTCAAGGTACCTATGATTACTAAAAAGCCGCAAATACTAAAAATTCATAGAAACCAAAATTAGAAAAGAAATTTTTAGAAACAAATTTTAGTAGGATATTTTATTAAAACAAAAAAGTTACCCTAATGAAACTTGGCAAAAGAGGCCATTAGTGGAAATAACAATAATTAAAAATGGTATATTTCTTGATTGCAAGTGTTGCCGTTGTTGTTTAGTTATTTTGTTTTCCTTTAAAGTTATATTTTTTTTAAATTGCCCCTGCTTCATACGCGAGAAGAGATAGAACTACCCCTTCCACAGCCTAAATTAAGGATGCCAAATATATTTTGTAGTGTCAAAGTAATCGTATTCGTGCCTTTTGTTCCTCCTTGAAAAAAAACACCCTTTTACAAAAAAAAATTAAATGAACTCTTTAGATTCTTGGTTTGTATGGCAAATGTAACATTTTTACCACATTTCAATTGGGTATACCAATTTTGTAAGAGATGTTATAAGCATGAATTCCGTATATTTCCTCCACCCAAATAAAAAACACCCTTTCATTCAAAACAATGTGATGGATTCATTTGGTTCTTGGTAACTATCACAAAGGAATAATTGTTAACATTGATTTTTGTGAACATACCATTATTGATTTTTTTGGATTAAACACAGATTTGTATTGCTCTAAAAAAGAACAAAAAAAAACACCCTTTCACTCAATATATTTTTATTGATTCTTCATACTCTTGGGTTCTATTTAACATAGAAATGTTTTTTTACACTATTTTTAAGTCAGATGCTGTAGTACCTTTTTCACCCCTTAAAAAAAAACACCCTTTATCTTTTTTCATGGGTATTGGTTCCATGTTACTTGTTAAGGCAAAAATACCGAAACATTTCAAAGGAGTATAACTTTTCATACAGTAATCGTACTCAGTTAGCTTTATTATTATGAGGTTCAGCATTAAAAAATACCTTAAAATCATGTGTCATATGTCTATATTGCACCACACTTTTTTTTTTTTTTTTCAGTCTTCACTTACCCCCCCCCCCCCAGCTATTTGGACCCGTCTGAAAAGGTTGATTCGGGTGTATTTAGCATTATGATAAGATTCAACATATTCACACTATATTTGCATTTTATTCTGACATAAACAACAAACATTTAGAGATCTATGCCTAGAATACTGTATAACTTATGTATCGTAACAGTGCGTTCGCGAAATGACATATTTGACCACTATTGTTGTAAATTTTTGTTTCTAACATTTTCAAATGAAATATTTTCAATGTTCTATTGTAGTAGTTTTGATTTTGTATAATAATTTTGCCAAAAAAAAAAGTTTAATCTTTATTCATACCAAAACAGGCGTTCCCGGAATGGCACTTCATTGATGAGTATCAAATTGAATATGAATAATTATGAACTGCCATTTTAATTTATTTTAATAATCCAGAAAAATGCGATGATAAACCAATTCTACCATTAGATTTACATACAAGAGAATTAACAGCACAATCTGCACTTTAGGTGAATACAAATTCAATATTTTGTGTGATGTCACAATCAGACATTTATTTTCTTCGGAAAACTATTATTTAAATAGAAATATTGATTTATTTAATTTCTTGTAGGTACCTTAGTTTAGTTAAAAATAAAAATATACTCGATTTTTATATGATATTTTTTGCTCACTTGAATTTCAGTTTTTGAGTTATAGAGGCGTTCCCGAAATAATTTTTCGGCTATTTCGCATGAAATAAAACAAAAATTAACACTATTTCAAATATAGTAAGTTTATTCGATTATTACTAAAAACGGTTAATTTGAATCTAAAGTAGTTTTGATCGAAATCCTGGAATTCAAATTTTTTGAGTTATGAAATTAAATAAAAATTTACACTATTTCAAACAAAGTAAATACATTCAATTTATTACTAAAAACCGTAAATTCTAATCTAAAGTAGTTTTGACTGAAAAAAAAGCCTAAAATTCAAAGTTTTGAGTTATAGAGGCGTTCCCGAAATGATATTTCGGCTATATCGCATAAAATTAAATAAAAATTAACACTATTTAAAACAAAGTAAATACATTCGATTACTACTAAAAACCGTAAATTTAAGTTTTGTTTTGTTTTTGAATTTTAGTTTTGAAAAAAAAGGCTGGAATTCAAATTTTCCACTCCCGTGACTTTGGTCCCTTAACCATCATCCCTCCTCATAAAAACATTATAATATTCCAAATATATTACTTATTCGTCTCTCATAAATGAAGCGTTGAGAATGAGAAGGGGTTAAGTGACAAATTTTGAGTTTCGAGTTATCGTCGTTCAAAGTTTTTGTCTTATAACTTTTTTTCTGAAAATGAATGAGATTTAGAAATGGGTCATAAAAAAGCTTTAAAAAAATAGAAGTTTAGGTGTAGCAAAACATTTTATTTTAATTCAATGAAAAGTGTTGTTTTGGACAAAAAAGTGTAATTAGCTCCTTTATGCAATAAGAAACTTTTTTAATTTTAATTTTTTTTTTTGATAAAGGGGATAAGTGAATAGTTATTTTTTGTTTTTCGGTTTTTTTTTTCTCATCTCTGGTATCTGCACCCTCGGCTATGGCCTTTTCATAAAACCAACGGTGTTCCTGTGGTACAAATTTCATTTGGTCAATCAGATTTTTAATTTTTTCAGCAGAAAGTTTTTTGGTCTTCTTTTCTCTTGGGAAGAACTCTTGGTCTTTTTCCGGGATCTTGTTATTTTTGGCTAAAACAACATTTTTGAATGGGATGTTTTCCTCATAGCATTCTTTGTATAGATAGGATCCATATTCTTGAACCCGTATCCACTTTATGTTGTCACGGAATAAAATTTTCTCATCTTCATCATTTTTTGTTGAATTTTTTATGTTCAGTTTTTTTTGCAGGTCAGTTAGAGTACGAAAATGATTTTCCATGTCTACTACTACGGTGTTTTTGGTACTTGCCCCTCTAATTATTTCGCGATACTGTTCGGCGGTGTACACGTTTTCGTGTTTTCGCAAGACTTTTTCAATCCTTCCAAAATCACGATCACTATCCAGGTAGGTATGGCCAACTTCAGGGAATTTGTGGTCAATAACATCAAAAACGCCTTGTAAAATGAGTGCCTGGTATAAGCATATCATATTGAAATTTTTATTTTGCCCAGCACACGAATCCGACCAAACTACAAGATGTCTTCTACTGTCAACAGATGCGTTTTGTTGAAGGAACGTCCAAATTGAGCTTATAACCTCCGTGCTTCCGCGATCGGCCATGTCTTCAGTCCATGTAAGCATGTAGGGTTTTTCTCCATCTGATGTAATGGAATGGATACCCAAGTTATAAAACCACATTTGTCGTAAATAAAAAGCCTTGGATGTGGTAAGTCTGGGAAGAGGCATAGTTTGCTGTAGGTCTACCGTTATATAGCAAATATTTGAATCCGTTCTTGCTTGTGAACGGTCTTTTTCTTGAGTCTCGAAAGCAGCTTTATAGCTCAATCTGTGCTTTGTGGTATTGTTTCCCGCATCACACGTGCTACAGGTGTCTCTCCTTGGATGCCTGAACGACAGATTAAACTTAGTTTCAAAAATGTGCCTGTAAAAAGATTCTTTAACAAGAAACTCTTCACCTTTTTCTTTTTCGGTGCATTCTTCTAAATAAAGACGGTACATTTTCGAAGTTTTGAGTAATGGTGAAAGATATCGTTTGAAAGGGTTCTTGTTTCTCGAGAAATGCGATTCCTCGGATGGAAACTGGGTTATATGGTCGGTAACAAATTTTATAACATCTTCAGTTATTTTGTTTGGGCTCAAAATATGACGTCCTCTTTTATCCAATGATGGGACCAATTCACATTCCTTTAATTTATTTTGGATAACCTCAATTTTCTTTTTGCTGACCTGATAAAGAGAACAAAGTGCACCCTTGCAAATTTGTTCACTTTTTCCGTTTAAAATAACTGAATATTGGTAAATAAAATGGCGTTGTCGATTGCTGTTTAATTGGTATGTTTTCTTTAGAATGCTTTTGAAAAGTAGGGAATTTTTTGAATTAACATCTAGTTACCTTCTTCTATTCAAATTGTGGAAGCATGAATATATATAATTTTTTAAATTGCCTGCTAACAAAAAAAATTTAAAAACGCATAACGGAACTCAAAACCCAAATAAAGCATTAGACATTTCTACCTCTGTTTTTATTGCATAAAAGCGATAAGTAAGCAGTTAACCCCTTTAAGCAAAAAAAAATATACACTAAAAATTTATTCCGGACTCATAAAGGAGTTAATTGATTTTAACGCCTTCATGCCGTACAAAACTTAAAAACACATATGTAGTTATCCCCTTTATCTCAGGCTAACTTCTAAACTAATGGGACTAGCAAAGAGCCAGTAAGACCAAAATTTAAGTTATCGCTTAACGCCTTTATCTGCTGAAAAAAATACAAAAATTCAAAAATGTCACTTAACCCCTTCTCATTCTCAACGCTTCAAATATCAAATCAAATTGGCATTTAATGGAAAATAAAATCCAATATATTAGGAGACACCACCACCGTTATTATAATAGTAGATACGAGTATAAAATATATATTTAAAAAATGTTTGGTCGCTTTTAAAATATTCACGCACGAATTGGCGCTTTAATTTTAAAACAAGTCACTCCATTTTAGCTAGATTTTGTTAATGGAAAACCCGCTGTTGCTGAAACTTAATTAAAAACTATGAACTCTGGTGACAATCATTACAAACACGACGCACATCACATTTTCATTGTAACAGCTTCCAGCCTCTGCGTTCACATCACATATCACTCTCTGACACGCACGGTTCGGCTGCAACAAAGTTGTGGCTATATGCATCAATTCACTACAGTATCTCTCCGTATAGAAGCAGTATAGTAGGTAGTAGAGTTGCAGGAGCAGTAGCATAGCTTTGGCAATATAGCACTGGCAGCAGCAATCTCAACCATATCGTCCTTGTTTCGTCAGGGCATATGCACGAGTATATGTATATTGTAGAGGCGAGTATAGACGACACGGGTCAGTATATTAATTTAAATCCTCTCTCCCGCTGCCAATAACATGCCACCCCAATTAACTTTTGGATGTGCCCCCCCCCCCGCATGCCCCCAACCATCATACATCCATATCCACTCGAACATACGTACATACACAAAATGTTGTAGCGCATCCTATCTGCGTTCATTAAAGCTTATTCATCAAGTTCTGAATTGAAAATCAGAGTGCGTCAACAGTGGGTATGGATGGAATCATAGTCCCTTCCTCCTCCGTGTCGAGAGCCATCATCATCATCAACATTCAGAATGGAGGGTTTTGAAGGATCGTCGAAATACGGGTCGGGTCGCAGCAGGTTGGGTTGGGTCTCGAGACGGAATGGGATGCGGCGCGGCCGACCGACCGACGACGACGACGACGATGACGGAGTAAAGTGTGTGAACCATTCGCTGGATAATAAAAAGAACACACTTAATTTTTGCCAGTTCAACTGTACCTACTAGCTCTGTGGGTAGATGTATCCTTTAACATCACAGTGGTGTATGTGATATGTGTTGTGTATGCCTTGTGGCATTTGTTCAATTTAACCGCAACGCAGCACCCCTAAGGGTGAAAAACTGTCACCGCTGCTGGTTCCGTCGTCATATCGTTGGCGTCTCATCATAGTCATCGGTCGTTCATATGGTCGATTGTTGGGATATAAAATAAAATTATGTTGGAAACAGGCGATAAAGGGAATGAACCAAAGTTCGTAAAACCTTGAAACTTTCTTTGAATTTTGGGAGTTTCATACAGTTTGGCAGAAAAGTAAGTCACATTTTGCAAGTATTTTATGTATAAATTGAAGAAATTTAACGATAAGCTGAGACCCTAGGGTCTCAAAGCAAACAAATTGAAACCTCCTCCTCAACAATGACATTCGGTTTGGTATGAAAATTAAAAATGGATCAGAAATGTTGTTTTTAATTTCTGTCCTAGGTGATAGCTTAACGAATCATACTTACGTTGGATATCCAGGGACCCCTAAATCTGAATTGTACCTACCCATATGGATAATATATTGTGATGACTTTCGGAGATGGATCAAAAATATATTTTGACCTCTTTTGTTAGAAAACAACTTAACTAACTAAAAAATCCAGGAACTCATACCTCATATAGATCATCAGGGACCCTTTAAATCGTTCAAACGGTGAAAAGGCGGATCTTAACACACCTACCTTGTTTTCTTTGAATTTATATGTTTGGACCCTAAAGCATAAATGTTCTTATATCATTCACATCAGTTCAGATCACTTTGCAATCTGAAATACTAAGAAAAACAACTATTAATTTTGGGGGTCTTAAAACGAATTTTATCTTGACGTCTTCTGGAATTAATTATTTTCGATGGTCGTGAACTGATTTCCAATTAGATAGTTTTAATAGTTAATCTTTCGCGCACTTTAAAATGAAGGTTCTTGTATTTAGACCTCAAAATTAAAAAAAAAATACTAAAATGGAAAAAGCAGCCAGAAGAAATATAAGGAAATAAATTGGCTACATGCATGTATTCACTATTTCTATACAAAAAAAAAGTTTCTGAGACACTTAGCGAAACAATGAAGTGAATTGAATGGAAATGATTTCAAAGGGTCTTAATTCTTCTTATTACAAACTTACATAAAACATCAACTCAATTTGATAATATTGATCCCCAAAATTCTAAAATTTTACCTATAAATAAGCTTTTTTGCTGGTTTGATTCCAATCGTAATCTTGGGGTCTCAATCAGTTTTCGGATTAAGTTCATATTTTTTTTGGTAGGAAAAACTTTCGCAGTGCTCAGTTAGAAAATTAGAAGCAAAAATTCAATGAAATTTATACATAAATCATGAACCTCAAAGTTCTTTTAAGACCTCTAAATTTTAATTGATAGCTCAAACCGTATGGCTTCAGTTTATGATTAAGGCATTCCAAATTAATCCGATTTCCACTCTTGCAAAACATATATTACCGTTCAATAAAAAAAACTCATTTCTCACTCTTTCAGAATTAACTTAACTTTATCAACCGCAAAAATCGTGTTGCGCTTCTGCATGTTTTGAGCAATGAAAACCATACCCTACCCATCAACATCAGCCAAGGTCTCCACGGTATTCAAATCCATTGAAATAGTCGACTATACTCTGATGTTGTTGGTGGGTATTTTATATTTGCATGCGTGCGTATAGCACGATTCTCCATTTCTATGCAAATTGCTTTTCGAAATTATTTTGCAAAGCCAAAAATAAAACAAGGCGAAATCAAATAAACATAAAAAAAAAAAACGAAACAAAAAAACAAGTAGAAATCTCCAACTTCAAAAACATACCCAACAACGATTTGTTGTTGTTGTTTTTTTTTTTTTTTTGGTTTTTCTTTTGTCGACATTCGGATTTAGAGAATCTGTGAAAATAAGCTTGTCACATGGGAACTCTCGCTGGGGTACAAATATTTACAAAGTCCTCAAATGCTCCAGGTATTTGGTTTTACTTTTATTTTGACACTTTTTGTCTGTTGCTTGACGATTTATGTGGAATGAGAGTATAGCTCATTTTTGTACTTTCGAGAGGTTAATTGTATTTCCATGAGGCAAAGTAATCCTTTGATGGGTTTTCTTTAACTAAAAGTTTGATTTTGTCAACATGTCTGTAAATTTAACTTCAGAAAAGAGAAAAAAAACACGCCAGCAAGATGGCGAGAAAATGAAACCAAATTAAAATAAATTTCGTAAACTTCTTCTTCGGCAAATAGTAATTAGAAATTCGGAGATATCCTTTTTTTTTTGTATGCTTGTCCTTGAATGATGGTGTGATGGTTTTTGATGTTTTGATTTTTACAAGGTTTACCATTACGTGGCGACGGCGAAGGAGTTTTGCTACCGACAAAATATTCAATCTTAAAAGTTAATTGAAATCAGAGCTAAAGTTTGGGCAAACAGATAAATGAATTGCTGCGGATTATAATAAAGTGTCCTTTTGGTTTGGGATTTTTCTTATCCTTTTAATGCAAACGAAGCACGCGATTCTGACGACACGGTCGGTGGTGTGACTGTGATGAAGAGGTTTTCATTTAAATTTTATACATTGATCGGATTTATTTGATTTATTCTTGAATCATCACAAAATCTTCAAATTTTGTTTTTGAAATTCGGGGATTTTATTATAAAATCGAAGCAGTTTTTAAATGAGGAAAATTGATACAAAAGTGATTGTGCGGCTTGCAAAGAAAATATTTGTAATAGATGAAGTTGGTTTATTTTAAGTGCATAGTTGTCAAAAATTAAGGGGGTTTTGATTTATTTGAGTAAATAAAGATTCAAATTTGAAATCACTTCCAGGAACTCCAATTCTTAGTAACTGTTTGACAAAAAAAAAAAAAACGAAAGAATTTAAACAAAATTTTAATAAAATGTTAATGCACATTTAAAACCAAAATTTCAAAAACATACAGTGACCCGTTTTCGAAAAAATTGATTTTTCAAAAAAAAAAAGAATTTTAAGATTTTTTTAAAAATCCAAAAATGAAATTTTTGAAAACAAACATTTTTTTTATCAATTTTTTTTTTTGTTAAACTTTTATAAAATAAACTATGCCAATAATTGTCAAGGTCTGTTAAAGGAAAACATCAAGTAAAAATAGGGGCATATTTTCCACCGTTCAGAAGGCAGAGGGAATTTTCTCAAAAGTTGACTTAAAGCAGAAAAAAAATTATTTAAGAACAACAGAGTTAGATACATGATTAGATTATATGTTTTTTGATAACCAGAAAAACCTTCTCTTGTCAACCTTTCAAATAAATTTCATTCAATAAATATTTAAAAAAAACATGATTTTCAAACTCAGAATTCTGGAAAAGAAATTTCAATCAAAATTTTTAACTAATTTTTAAAAATTTTTTTTTCTTTTTGTTTTTCTTCCAAATTCGATGACCTTTTTTAAAGTCAACTGAATCAAGAAAAGAAAATGGTATACGTTTTTTTGGATTTGAAAAACTGTGATTCAAATTTGAATTTTATAAAAAATAGTCGGAAAATAAAGCTCAAAAAGTAATTAATGTTATAAATTAATTTTTGAGCTTTATTTTTCGACTATAAATTAATGATTTAATTTTATTTCAGTTGAATATGGAGAAATATAAAAAAATACAAAAATTACATTTTTCATTAAAAATTAAGTAACTTTTTTTTTAATTTTTTTTTTAAGAAACTATAATTCATAAGATATTTTAATTTGATGCATTGTGAGCTAAAACTAAGGCCAGTGAAGTTTTATTATGTACTGTACAGTTTTGAAAAAAAGTTAAAAATTATTGCTGATTTTTTTTTTCAAAATTCAATTTTGTCTTAAAATATTTTTGTTCGATTAACTTCATTTAAAAATAATAAAATAATAATATTTAATAATAAAAGAAAATTTTTCTGACAACCAAAAAACATATAATTTGATTTTGTATAAATAATTTTTTTTTTCTGCTTTAAGTAAACTTTTGAGAAAAATCCTTCTCCCTCCTGAATGGTTGAAAATAGGGCCCCATTTTTGATAAAAAAATGTTTCTTCACAAAAATTTGAATGACAAGTTTAAAAAGAAAAAACTGATAAGAGCGGCAATTTTAAACCAGTAAATGTTATAGTTTTTTTGAATACCAACATTTGAAAAAAGAAATCATTGAAATCGGAGCGGTTTTTTGAGATTCCGAGATAAAACTTTATTTTGAGTTTTAGTTACTCCACCATGAAGCAATTGCTTTGTAGTCATAAATTCTCAATACATCATTCTTTTGCTTTTTTTAAATTTTTTGTTTTACTATAAAAATATATCGTCCAAAATTTTGAACATCTGAACAACAAAAATAGTACAGCAATCGCTTTGTTTCAATTAATACTCAAAAAAGTCAGAAATGCTCCAAAAATGTGTTGCCTTCAACTTTGGACCTATTTTACTGTAAGCACTTTTAACAAGTAAAAAAATAATTTTATAGAACTCTTCTGGTTTTTTAAGGGCTCACAATCTTCAAGCTCTCTTAAGTTTGATTTCACGGTCAAAATTCCTGGATAAGTTTTTAGGCCCGCTAATGTATTACAGAATTTTTTTTGTTCTGTTCATTTTAAACTCTTAAACGAAACTATGAAAAAAAACAATGACAAAATTTAAGAAAAAAGAATATCTTCTATTGCTCATACAGCATCTAAACGTGACAAAACTACATTCAAAATGTCTGACATTCATTTTATGTCCAAGAGAAGACAACAGAACTTAGAAAAGAGTAAGTTATATACGACCTTCCTACCTAAATTACACACAAATTCTTATAATGGTAACAAAAACCTAGAGGCTAGACCATCAGAAAAGAGAAAATTAAATAAATTCCATTTTAATTGCCAGGAGCTGAAACGTTAATTGGGATTATCCCGAGTATAGTCTAGAATACTGTGTGCCGACTGTTGTAGTGCATATATATGTAGAGAGCACCTTATACTCTGTTGCTTTTATATATTGCCACTTTTCTAGCAGAACCACCACCTGCACACACCCACTTGACTAAAGCCACCAGACCATTAGCCCAGCATCGGCCATCACCACCACCACCACCATCACATGAGCAACTGCAACAGAGCAAAAGCAAGCTCTTAGGTTACGAATGTCTAAATGCATTCGACTTTTGGCCTCGGGGCAGTAAACCATACGTTAAAAGCACACGTTTTTGAGTTTCCCAGTTCAATCCTTAGATAGTCTCTTTGGGCCTTCTCCTTTATTCCTCTGTTTGGACATTCGTGCATGAAGGAAATTTGACCAAAAAAGCCACCATCACAACCACTATACCACCACCACCACTTATACCTACCTACCAACATATACGTATGCAACAACTCATATCGTATTATAAATTATCTATGTATGGTCATATAGAACTCGGGTTTTGACTTAATACTTTAGTTCCATCTCCAAACATGTGCTGCACGTCCGCCTGCTTGGTAGCAAAGGGTTGATGGTATTACCTCCTTGCAAAATATAACGAGGATACAGCCAAGTCATACAAATGTAGGTAGGTGCCTACCACCTTTTTGTAAATGTCTTTAAATACAAAGTTACAATGCATAAATGTACACAATTCAGAGGCCCCTTTGGGGGCTTAAGCGCACTCATATATACATCAGGAGGACACATCCAGAAAGAAACAGAGACGAAGAATAAAAATAGAAAAAAAAAAAAAAAGAATTCTATTTGTATGAGTATAGAGAGAAAGTACTAGAAAATTTTCTGGTCAGTGAACATTGACTAACTCAATACCAGGATTTGGTCGATTGTGTGCTCAAAGTTCCGAAAGATAATTTCAAATTCCATGTGCAATGACATATCCTCTTGGTTTTCATGCACCAGACTTGGCCCTCAATGTATACCCTCAAAAAAAAACTCATTTTTTTTCTTTCTTTTAGAAAACCAAACAGAGCTATAGATACTCTGCCAGGAAACCTTGGTGATGACCAGCAGTTGGTACTTTGGCAGGGTTGGATTTGTTGAGTGATGGGCCTAACTGCATTAATCAGGATCTAAAATTTTTAACTAAAGGGTTTTCCAATAAGAGGTGTTATTTTGAATAGCCTACTATTTCGGTAGCTGTCACTTTTGAAGCTGTCATTTTTTGACATTTGACAAGTAGAAACTACGCTATTAATAAAAATAGAACGATACACGCTTCAACAACGCATTGAAATTATTAAAATTCACTATAAAAATGGTAAAAATTTGGCAGAGACGGTTAGTAAAACTAAAACATTTTTGGGTCGTCGTGAAGCACCTTGTCGGACCGCAATACAGAAATTGGTGGACAAATTCGAGCTGTTGGGACAAGTTAGTGATGTGAAGAATAAAACCGTGCACGTCGCTCAAGAACAACTGGGAATATTGCTGTTGTAGCCCAAAGTGTTGAAGAAAACCCAGGTTTGTCCATTCCTCGTCGTTCTTGGAATTAGGCATTCCACAAACGTCATTACACCGTATTTTGCATAAAGACTTGGGTCTTAAGGCTTATAAAGTTCAGTTTACACAAGAACTCAAGCCGGCTGATCATCAACAACGTCGTGTCTTTGCTTATTGGGTCCTTGAAATGCTTGAAAATGAACCGGAATTTCATCGAAAAATCATCTTGACTGATGAGGCCCATTTCCATCTCGGAGGCTACGTCAACAAGCAAAACTGTCGCATCTGGAGCTCGGAAAACCCAAGAGTTATTGTTGAAAAGCCTCTCCATCCTCAACGCGTGACTGTTTGGTGCGGTTTATGGTCCCGCAGGGTCATTGGACCTTACTTTTTCGAAAATGAGGCTGGAGCAACAGTTACGGTCAATGGATTGCGATATCGAGAGATGATTAATGATTTTTTATGGCCTGAATTGGATGGTATTGATCTGGACAACGTTTACTTTCAACAAGACGGCACTACGTGCCACACAAGCAATGAAACCATCGATCTTTTACGGGAAAAGTTTCCGGACTGTGTTATCTCTCGAAGAGGTGATCACAATTGGCCACCGAGATCTTGTGATTTAACACCTTGCGACTTCTTCCTTTGGGGCCACTTGAAAGATAAGGTCTACGCCAACAGCCCAGCGTCGATTCAAGACCTCAAAGATGAAATTCGTGAGGCTATCGAGGACATAGGGCAGCCACTTTGCGATTTGGTTATGGAAAATTTCATGAAAAGGATATGGTCCTGTAAGCGTGGTCTTGGCGGCCATTTGGCTGATGTTGTATTCCATTATTAACGGCATACATCCTCTTTATAATGAAATAAACATCCGATCATTTATCTCCAAAAAATTTTCTTTGAATATCAAAATAACACCT